>JAPZEB010000016.1:8991492-9009586 GCA_029783705.1 Chaetodon striatus
AGACTATCACAGAGCTGACACATGAAGACAGACAACCATTCACGCTCACATTCACACCTACGGGCAATTTAGAGTCACTAATTAACCTGCATGTCTTTGGACTGTGGGAGGAAGCCGGGGTACCCAGAGAAAACCCACGCTGACATGGGGAGAACATGCAAACTCCGCACAGAAGAGCTATATAAATACTGTGAGTAGTAGTATCAAGAGTATCAAAACACAACCTAAAGAGAAATGCATACAATGGGTATTGAGAAGCTGTGCCTGTAAATGAACGGTCAAGACTTCTGTGAAGTTGTGATGTCACAGCTATACTATATAAACTGTTTAAAACTTGACAACATAAACTCTCTAAACTGAAACATTTGCAGTTGTTTTTGTAATATTCATTATGATTATTATTATTAAATGATTACATGCCATATTTTTTGAGGCAGTAGTAAAAAACCCACTTCTTTTCACATTTTTGTCATTTGCCACAATTTCCTGCAAAAGTTGCATAAAAATGTCGCAATTTTTATCGCAATATTTGACCAAATTGGCCGCAAATTCAAGGTTTTCTTGCTGCGAGATCCTGGAGGGACTGATTAAAACTTGGGTATTGTATCGGCACTGGTAGTAAAAACATTTAAAATGATACTCAGCCCTAAACATCCCTTCTTGCTTATACACAACTTGTGACAAGGGAGCTTTGGTTTGAATGGTCATGAGCCAAAAGGGGTAGAAACACCCCATCTAAGCCTCAGAGGAATCAGCCATTTTGCTGTTTATTGCCCTCTCCACATCCACCTCCACCACTGCTGAGATATCTGCAGTGTATTTGCTAGGGAAGCAATTGTCTTTTCTTTGTCTCAGCATGTGAAGAGACACCAACAGCATTAATCACAGCGTTTGTTCCCCGCCGTCAGTGCGAAGTGTGTGCAACTGAATTAGCCCGACAGGATATTTACTGTAGCATTCACTTGGAAGACAATCTGTGGCCAGCAGTGTTCAGCCTATGTCTCTGTCACTGCAAAGTAGACACATTAGTGCCATGACAAAGGAACATGAAGGTATTAGAAACTAAGAAGAGAACATTTTAGCGGTTCAGTCTTCCGGCATGCATAATATATTACAGTCCAAAGCCCTTACTGTACATGAGCGTGCATGCTTGTGTGAGTTGTACACTTGGTTGGTTGACACTTTAGACAGCTTGTAGGTTGTATATATTGATTAGCTTCTAGCTTCAGATCAAAGATTCAACCACAGACAGTCCACAAGCAGGCGCAAGTATTTTAATGTGAGCAGACATTAGTGATCTGGAGAGGCGTGAAACAGACACAATTTTGTATCCCCGTCTCAATCTACGAGGATTAACGACTGAAAGCTTTTGGCTCAAATTCAACTTTTAAATTAGATAGTAAACACATCTATTCAAGGATTGCACCTCTAATCTCATTTTCCACTGCTGCTATTCACATTTTAATCATTTGCTTGCCTTCTTACAGTATATCAGATAAGACTGATAATACCAAAGTAAATCGACTGTTTCCACCAAGCGTCATCATTTTTTCTCAGCCCCAGAAAGTGAACTGACTGGCATAACACAATGAAACCAGTGCTGCAGATTCCCAGCACTGACACGTAATCTGGCCTTGATGTGGGAAACATTGCCGCTGGCACAGATATCGTTTAGTTTCGGGCTGCAAGCTTGTGTGTGAAGATGGCTTGCAACATGTCTCGCCGTTTACCCAGGGAAAAGGGCTTCCCCTCCACTCTCTGGTTTATTAATAGAGAGCTAATGCATGTCGGGCGGGGCTTGAGTGACGCTGAAGTGTTAGCATCACTGACACGGTTTGTGTTTCACTTGTCAGTGTTGCTTATGGCCTGTCATCAGAGTCAGCCTAATAGATTTTAGATGAGATTGTGGCCTGAGGCAGTTGATGAATGTGTCATTCATGGTACTGTTTGTGACCCTAGCACAGCCAAGGGCCGCTCAAGGTTTGTCCATCCAAGGATATGTAGTTGCATTTCCCAGCTGATATTTATACTCGTCTTTGAATGGTACAGTAAAAACACCAATGCACCATAAGCAGCTCATAAAGCAACCCCCACTTGCTTTTAATGTAGCATAATATATAGCGTTGCCTAACACTATGCTGAATTCATGCCAGACTGTCACATATAAAACTCAGTTGGCCATAAATAGAGTTTAAATCGCTTCAGATGTAAAGACACTATAAGGGGATGTAGGTAATTTACTCCTGCGTGGCCTTTTGGCACACTGTTTGTGATGGTGGCCTAATCCAGTAAGTCGCCTCAGGACTGAAAAAATATGACTGAAAGAAAAGAGGTGATCAATTAATCTACAGAACCACAGAACAACAAACTTGTGCGTCGCTAACTGAACTGAGATCTGTGTATTATGGCACCTTGAACTGAGACTGTATGACTTTTAAAGGAAGACATTACACAGTCTTCCTCTTACAAATAATAAGTTAAAATTATCCATCCATCCACTCATTTTCATCCGCTTATCAAGGCTGGGTCATGAGGGCAGCAGGCTGAGCATTATACTCCATATGTCCCTCTCCCTGGCAAAGCTTTCCAGCTCCTATTTCCCAGGCCAAATGAGATATATAATCCCTCCAGTGTGTTCTTGGACCTTCTACCAATTGGTCGTGCCCAACCGAGGCACCCAGGAAGCATACTGATGAGATGCTTGAACCATCTCAACTGGCTCCTTTTAATGGGAAGTAGTAGCAGCTCATCTCCAAATGTCTAAGCTCTTCACCGCATCTCTAAGGCTGAGCCACCCTGCAACAAAAACTCATTTCGGCTGCTTGTATCCACAATCGCATTCTTTTGGTAACCACCCAAAGATCATGGACACAGTTAAGGACAGGAACATAGATGGACCGGTAAATCGAAGGCTTTTCCATGTACCTCAGCTCCCTCTTCTCCACAATGGTTCGGTGCACACTAAAGCGGTTGTCCATCTCATGCTCCATTTTACCCTCGCTCATGAGCAAGACCCTGAAGCGCTTTAGCACCCAACCCATCCCATAGTGAGGCCTTAAAGGGCTAGTCTAGCAATTTGGTAATACGCATGTACACAATATAGTTGTGGCATTGGATAAAAGAAATGGTCAGAGTTGTAGAGATATTGTGACTCTTCAGCCGTAGTTACGCTTTCCACACGGATGGTCGCTTGGACATAAGCTGATGCAAAGATGTGAAAAGGAAATGATTGGATCTTTTGCACTTCATGTGGGTTTCTCGCATCTACAGCATGTTTTCTCCATTTTCTCTGCCCAGCCACATATCTATACTTAGAAAATATTACATGTGTATGGACAGGCGCTGCACAGCACCCCTGCGAAGGAGCATGTCTGACAGTGTGACACTACTTTGGCCGTACGAACACTCGCAACCCTCACGAATACATCAAGCATAAATCAAGCTTTAGTCCTGTGTATAGGATAAGCTCCAAAAATGCAGGATCCTACATTTCCCATAATGCAGTGAATGATAACATCACATTAGACCCCTCCTGTTGGTAAATGCACATATTGTCCGAACGCCACTAGCTCGTAATGCAGGTATTTCTGTAATAAATCCAAGACCAAGCTATGAGCTCAGTAACCCTGATGACATCATCATGTTCCTGCAGAGCCACATAAGACAGGACGTAAAGACACAATACCACTGCTTTTGCAGGCTGTGCTTCGACAAGTTGCATACTCCCATAATGCCAAGATACCAGTCGATGCTTTTAATTAATCAGACCAAAAAGAGAATGTAATTGGTAATTGTTTTTGCTTGTTTTTTTGTTGTCCAGTGGAGCACAAGTACCATAAAAACCTCATTACCAATTCTTTATGCGCTGGGAACACTGCTGTGCTCATTCTCCTGCACGACCTTACGTTCAAGATAAATCCCACTGAAATTTAGCTGAACAAGATATTTGACTGAAACAAAGTAAGCTGATTAAACTGAAAATGTTTTAGTGCTGAGGAGAATTTCTCATGCAGAGGACTAAACTGCTCCCGTGCTCTCTCAAGCAGAGCACAATATAGTGTGTCTAGATATGGTGTTGAATGATAATGTACAGTACACAACATTGCTGAAATGAAGTGGAATGAGGAGTAATGCTTATTGCTGTTGGGATTTGGGAGCGCTCACATTCAAAGGAGCATTAAATTATGTTTTCATTTTGCTTCTGGGTTGCTTATTTAGCGATATTTGTGCTCCCAAATGACTGTGGTATGTACAGTACCACAGATGGTTTTATTGGGTTCATCTTCGCACCTCAGGATGAGCTTCATAGTTTTCTTATTCAGAGATGAATCGGGTGTGAGGAGTTATGATTCAGTGACTGAACGCTGCTCATTACACTGCTGTAATGCAATATCCACTGTGTTAGAAGTGATGAAGGGGTTCAGTGAAGGAAAACAAAACCAGAATTTTGATGTCCTCGCAACCATCTGTGCACATTCGTCATTTTGATTCTGATATGTTTTGGCTTGACCTGATACGTTTCATACCCGATTGAACAGAGGAGAACCAGTCTTGGAGCTCCATTGTAATTTTTAGTTGTCAGTTTGGACACTTTTCGATGTCCTGCACGGCTCAGTGAACACTGATCTGTAACACTGGGCTCAGTGTCACACGGACAGCGGCTACGTGTCACGGTGTAATAAAAGAATGTGACACAGGCCGTGCCTACAGGGTACACAATGGCAGCAGGTGGGGCTGCGCTAATGACAGATCGACTTGAGCAGGTGCTATTGAGACTTGTGCCAAACTGTGACTGCCTGGCCGACACTCGTGTTGGACAGCCTCACATTACCGCCGGTGCAGGATTGGAGATGGTTAAAAATCTGTGTGTCGTCTCATCTGCAGTCAAACTGCAGTAAAGTTATTTGTTTTCAGCTGTTTCTCTGTAATACTGAATTTGCTGGATGTGCTTCGTGGTGCGTCAGAACAACTTGATTTAGATTATGACTCTGGCCAGCTTCTCAGCTTTTATTATGGCTTGAGGAAAGTTCTGTCCTTGGATGCGTCACTAAACGTAGTGCTGAGTCATACTCCTCTTTCTGTTTACAGACAGCAGTCGTTCAGAGAAAAGGGGGGAAGAAATAACAGGAAAAATGTGTATTTGTTTAAACACACATACTTGAAAACAGTCAAGAGAGTTGTTACTTGTGTCTTATAAACTAATGGTGCACATCAAAGCCCTTTAAGCTTGCCAGGGATTCTTCATTATTTATTCTAGATGTCCTCAAATAGCTGTGGGCAAGGGATAGCAAGGGATATATTTTATTAGCCAAACACACAGTGAATTCACTGGGGTTCAATAAACATAAAAGTGGCAGAGCTGCCGTGCTTGGCCCAGTTGCGGAATTAGGCTTTTGTTTTTGTGCCACCATTTGAAGGGAAACAACCTTTTCACTGGACCATATTTGTGTGTGATTGATGGCAGTTGGATTCGGTGCACACCACGTGGGCCGATACCCACTGATTCAGACCATCTGGGCAGGTAGTGTAGCCTGTTGTCACTGCAGCAACATATTTTGGTTAAACCAGTCTCAGGATGGTAGTAGAGTTGCTTTGCAGATGGAGGTGTAGTGGTGACGGCTTCAGTGACTGTACAGTAAGCATAAAGCGCTGACTGTGAACATACTGTCAGACATTTTTTTTTTTGTTGCATCATTATTGCTGTGATTGTTTTTGGCTTGCAGCCCAGCCATCCTTCATATATGACTATACAGCACAGAGAGGCTTGCATCTCTCTCACTCATCATCCCCTACTGCTGTGGTGTGGCTTTGAAAATCTGCCTCATGACAACCCCTGCGCCCACTGTGTGCCTTATGTCCTCTAAAGACCGTTCTTAATTGATCCCTAATTAGAAACAGCAGGCTGCAGATTCTTTCCAAAGTGAGCATCTGGATGTTGAGCCTTCTCCTGCCAACTGCTGCTTAAATACTCTTGTTTTGGACAGACAAGTGAGTCTTAAAAACTGCTTTCATGTCAGTCTTTTTGAGGTTGCACTACAGTATATTCTGTGACTGCTTTCCTGCACGTCCATTATTAGCATTCAAGAAGTGCTTATGGCATAATGGAGGATAACCGCAAAGCCATTTTTCTGTTTTTCTTTTTCATTGCTAGCAGACAATGCCATTTCCTGTATTGCTGCTTTCAGTATCTCTCTCCCTACGCTGGGGAAAAAAGCACTATTCATTAAAAATTTTCACATTTTGTGTCATGTTGATGACTTGCTGCTGAAAAGGCTTAATGTGACCCATTCTCCTACACCCTTTCCATTTCATTTCCTTTTCAAACAGCGCTGCTTTGCTTGCAGTTCTTAGATATTCTCAAGAAAATGTTGTAGGAAAGCAGCGACTGCTACCCAGAGTTTTCCTCAACTCACAGCAGCCATCAAACAGACTGGATCATCGCTGCCCCCTGTGACGTCTTCTTTTGCATTTGGATTCCAACCCAAAGCTGACACAAAAATTCGAATGTGGGAAATGAAAGATTGAAAGTTTGTTTTAGAAAGAGTTCTGACACCTTGCAGTGTGCTTTTGGCAGGCAGTGTGTTACGTCATGGAAAGAAAAAGCACGTCTGCTCTGTGTTATTTACATTATTCTTTTTCTTAAGGGCCCCTAATCTTTGTTATAAAATCTATGTCGCAAGTAATGACCAGTTGTTCAAAGGGAGAGTGATTTTGATCTAAATGGAATCAGAGCATGCTTTTAGCAAGATAACCAGAGACTGTTGTAACGTAAGCAGCTCAAAATTAAAGTTGATAGCTCTTTCAGATATGAATTTGGAGATGTAGAAGGTTGTTGTAGTGCTTTGAGTTGTCAAGATAAATCAATTGCACCCTCTACTGTTCAAAACGTGACAGTGCACTTTTACATTTCTCACTAATTGTTGTAGTTAATATGCAAAAAAAATCACCTAACATTGGAAATAGTTTGCTTTTTTCCCTTTGCATGCAAAACAAAACACAGTAATGGCCAATAAGGATGTGAAAGAGTGTATTTAATGCACTCTCATGTTGATAATATTTCTTGCGAGTAGATCCTTTTTGCATCCTGTTGCAGGAGTTGTGCTGTAAATGATAAAATGTAATGATTAAATGACTGCAGCAAAGTGTATTGAGTTGAAGAGGTGGGCTGTTTTTACAATTTAAAGAGTGTGCAGTGTTTAAATATACCATAACTCAACTGTTTTTTTTTTTACGTGTGTGCTGTTGCTGATGAATAATAAGAACATTAAGCCCTCACTGCTGTACCTTAATAGGATAATTGTGGTATACTGGGGTATGTCGATTAAGGCACAAGTACATGCACACTAGTCAGCTCTGATTCGGCCATTTGTTTGGTTTATAAGTCCATGCTTTTTCCTTAGTCTTTGTGTTTTGTTTTAAGGGAGCAGAGCATGAGGCCATGTCAGGAGTTGCTTGTAGCAGCCATAAGCTGGTCATCACTGTCTGCTCGCTGCAGGAGGATAATGTGACACAAATGAATCAAACCTTCTGTGTCATCTCCTGGCACATAATTTATCAATTTAGAGGAGCTCCTCCTGCCTCAAAAGGACAGGCTCCTGCATTAGTTTTATTGATCACATCATGTTTGCTCTCTCGCTTGTATGTGTCAATCTAAGAGTACTGAGGGAGCATTGGGATACAGCAATTAAAGATGTAGTGCAGGGAAATAACATGGCAGCACCCATGCTGATTTTTCAGAATTAATTATTTATTAATGTGTGTATCTATTTACTGACAGCATCACGACTGTCCACTGATTAGTTATAGATGCAAAATACTATGATGTTTGTTTGACTGATAATGTCAGCAGTGCCTGAGGACACATGATCATGGAGTTGTTTTCATATGCAGAGACAGAGATGCACATTTCACATTGTTATGCTGCCACTTAGTGGACAATATTAGTACTGTCCCTCCAGACATTAGACTAATCATCCCTGTGGAGGCCATTGCAGAATCAATTACATATTCATAGCTTTATAATAACATAGACAGCCAACAAATAAATATGAAATATATGTAGTGTAACAATAAAATTAAACATTCACAATATGAAAAAAATAAATAAAACTACTAACACTAAAGCACACACACTAAATATAAAGTCTGGAAAAGATCATGAGCACATTATTAGCTTAATTTTTTAATTATTTTAACTTGACATGCTTAATGACATGCTGAATATGGGACAGCACTGTGGTGCAGTGGTTAGTATTGTCGCCTCGCAGCAAGAGGGTTCGAACCAGCCCTTCCTTTCTCCAGGTACTCCGGCTTCCTCCACAGTCCAAAGACATGCAGGCTAGGTTAACTGGTCACTCTAAATTGCCCTTGGGTGTGAATGTGAGCATGAATGGTTGTCTGTCTCTATGTGTCAGTCCTGTGATAGTCTGGCGACCTGTCCAGGGTGTACCCAGCCTGTCGCCCAAATAGGCTCCAGCAGTTACAGTGAATGATTGAATATGCTATGTAGTTGGGCCCTAGCATAGATTAAATTCCATATTGTGTGTTCACTTGAATTTTACTTAACCAAATGAAGAGACTACAAATGCAAATAGTTAAGGGCTAAAGAGATACAGTTTAGGGATGCTATTGATGATTGATGACCTCATAAATAGTCTTAAACAGTGATTATTTTTTTCTCACCAACAGTCTAAAGCCCAAAGATATTCAGGTTACTATCAAACTTGAATCAAAACTGGAAGCAGTGAATCATTCTCTTTGTTTCTCCATTAAAATAAACATTTAAACAATTAATACACCATCAAAGTTGTTGCTGATGAATTTCCCATCGATCAGCTAATGGGTAAGTCCATTAATATTTCAGCTCTTGATCATAAAGATATACACAGAAGACAATGTAAATGTGATTATGTGTTGCTGAGACATTTGAGGTTGAACATTTCTGCTCCACTCTTACTTATTTGCTAGTTCCACTTGCTAAATTGGATTGATGATTATTATGTACTTTGGATCAGACTAGGCATGTGTCACATTTGCAAAACAGTAACAGATCACTCATGGCACTGGCCTAATGAGTTTTTAATGTAAATATAGATCTTCAGTTGACTTTAAAGAGCATCTGTGTGCAAAAGTTTGTCCTTTTATGTACATTCTCCCCGCTGCACTCAGTATTTAACAGGAAAACTGTCATTTAATGCGGAGGTGAATGTACTTACAGAGAATAAAAGATCTCGCAGTGCTCAAAATAGGATGGTTCCCTGCGCTCTTTTCCATGCGTGTCTCTTGTACCTTAGGTACGGCTTTCAAAGGTATAAATATCACTAATGTCTCACACAAACCACTTGTTTTGGTCTTCAGCTAGAGTTACCTCTGGGCACCAAACTTGTCTGTTTCATCATTCTCCTCTTGCATCACAAGTTTCCTGTGGCGAGGGCTCGGCTACATTTCCATTTGCCTTTGCGCACCGTTAGTTCAAAAGACGCTGAGGGCAACTACCCACCGATAACTCGTCAGTCTGTCTCTGAGTCACAAACACCTACAGACTACCACAGTTCCTTTTAATGAAGAGCTGTATATGGCATCGCATTGATCACCAGCAAAAAATAGGAGGAAAGGTTTTATGGGGTGGAGGAAGAAGAAGGCTTCAAGCCCACCACTTAGGATAATGGACAGCCTTCTCAAGTATATAGGTGATCTGTGGGCAGCAGAGCACCTACATACTTGAGATGTAAAAGCATTTACATTATTAAGCAGATATTTATGTGGTGTGTTGAGCAGTAGTCCTTGAAATGACCAGCCCTAATTGTTTTTTTTTTGTTGTTTTTTTTGCAGTGTTATTGGCATATGATTATATTGATGTTCTCTATGCACTTAAACTCTACTTCATTTCAATTATGAAACACTTGTGCTGCTAGTGCAATTTCTTTCTCAGATCCCATACAGCTAATCAAATTGTTTTCCTGAAGTGGTGTTGAATAAGCCTCTGTATGTGTGGAGATGATTTACCCCAGAGACATTTGATTATTCCACTCTATTCTCTGGAGTGCCTAATTTAATGAAAACTCATTACTTCTCCAACATAATTAGGCTCCCCTTTTAAAAGCCACGCTCAGCTGATTTGGACCGATCCTCAGACTGGGGATACGTTCTTAAGAGTTCATGCTAAGTGGCTATTCTTTGGTAACCTTCTCACATAGCTACTTTTGTGCGGGTACAACTTCATTTAAATTGCATGTCTCACTGGGATTCCCTTTCATATACATATATACATGAAGACATCTCAGTTATCTGTTGTTTTGCTGGTGCTTTACACCCTCAGCATAGTTTTAATTAACTATCCAACATGTTAATGAGCATGGCTGCAACACAACTTTCTGTTAAAGTTAGTGGTGTCATCCTAAACTCTTGAAATCTTCAGGATTACAGAGGACCACATCCTCTGAGCTCAATTTTTACCACAAATATTGTGTCTAGGAATATACATTAAGAATTGATTGAGGCAGTTATGCAGTGGATGAATCATTGAATTGTGGAGAGATGTCACTTCTCAAACTACTGGATAAATTTTAGTCACTTTGACTTCCCCTGACTTTTAGTCCAACACCATCATCAGGGCAGATTTTGAACTGTCCAGTACTTTGGTTTAAGATAAAATACTTGTAAAACTACTGACATTTCCATGAGCCTCAGCTTTTGTTTGTTTGTTTTGTGCTAATCAGAAGCAGTGGCATGCTAACACAAGAAACTAGTATGGTCAACATAACCTCATACAAGGGCTCATATACTATACGAAATAGTGCCCCTACTGGGAAGGTCAGGTTTAGGAAAAGAATCATGGTTGAAAGTGATATGGCTTGATGTTGTGTACAAACATCACAGCACTGACCTTTAGTTCACATGGGATGAGAGCAACAGTCTCCTGGCTCAAAGTCCTGTGCCTTTTTGACCCATCCACCCCTTGACCAGCTCCGTACGCAGACTTTTTTTTCAGCTCAAAGCACTGCTGTGCCTAAGCGGACAATATATCAATATCTGTATCGTGATTTGAGACTAGATATCCCCTCAGACTTTGGATATCGTAACATCACAAGTGTTGTCTTTTCCTGGTTTTAAAGGCTTAAGTAAAGTGAGGTGATGTAATTTTCTGAACTTACCAGACTGTTTCAGTTGTTCTACTATTTGCCTCTACCAGCTTTCATTAGTCGTTTGTCATTGTTACCACATTACCAACAATCTCATTTCATAAATATTTTGTGAAAGCACCAATAGTTGTACCTACAATATCAATGAAATGTGATATTTTATTTTCTCCATATTGCCCAGCTCTACTGTAAATATATGTTCTAATAATTGTTCTAACTCAAGTGGATGGTGTGGCCCACTTTAAGAGAGATTTGATGAGAGGCGGCAGTTTAAGTCCGTGAGGACTTGGCTTGGAAGCCAAGGGGTTGCCAAGTCAAGTCCCTGTACGAACCAAAACACAGACTGTCGACTAGTAGCTGGAAATGTGCCAGTTCGTGCTCCTGCTTGAGTAAGGCACAGAGTCACCAACTGCTCGGGGCACCTGTCCATGGGCAGCCCCTTCACTCCGACATCTCTCCATGAATGTATGTGTATAGGTCCTGTTTGTGCATGTGACTGCATTTCTGGTCTGTGTGTGTTTAATCTGTTAATTAATAACAGAGTGAAAAAATCTGGAATATTGAATTTCCCCTTGGGGGGACTAATAAAGAACTGTTTACTTTCTGAAGTATAGAAACCCTTTTTCTAAGCTGCTGTCACAGCTTTAAAGCACAGCGTGTGTTTGGTGCAACTGTTCACAGAACGCTATCGCTCATTTGTATGATGCTTGCATTGTTATCCTTATAGTGATCATTTTTGGTGTGAATGGCCCTGTAGTCTTATGTGTTTGTTGACACTACCACTTGTAGTCACCAAAGAGTTTAAGGGAGGGAGTTTGATATTTTCAGAATGGCTACCATATTTTTACAGTTTGACAGTCTAAAGCAAAGACAAATGACAGTACAGTGATGAAAGGTTCATGTTTATGAACCTGAATGAAGGCGATAACTATCAAGGTCTGTATCTACAGTTTTGTACAGCCTACTAAATTAAGTCTGTTTTTCAATAATCTATATCGAGCCTCATCTGACCTCAGTGATAGAGTAGAAATAGTTGGTTGTATTAAGTCAGTCAATGCTAAGTGAAGTCAAGTCTTATATAGCCTGAGTCATTACTTTGAATTGAAACCAAGGAAACATGTTACAGTTAGAAAGCAGTGGTGTGTGGGCAAACAAAGGGATTTTTTTTCAAGGTGGTTGTTAGTATAATAATGCAGGTGCCATGCTGAAGTAATTGGACCAGTTGCTGATTAGACTACTCTAGAGAGAAGCCGATTTACTTAAGAAATTGGGCGTACCTTGGGCAGTCCAAGGTCCTTCAGAATGGACATGGTCACTCCTTTGTGTGAGTGTGTGTGCTTGCTTACACAGTTAATGTATGTGCGCAGTTTACAGAGCCTCCCCTACAGTATGTACCTTACCCTTTGTCTGACATACGTGGGAGGCCTCAGGGCAACAAAGTACACGTGACCGAAAGGAAGCAGGTTAATGGAGTAGGTGCAAATTGGTACTTGATTGCAGTGGTTGGCTTTTGAATTGGACTGCCGTCACACAGTTCGTGAAATGAATTGCTCGTGGGTGGCGCAGGGAGCGGAGGTATTTTTCTTTCTATTTGACTCTTTTCATGTGTCACATCAGGCGAGCATCTCTGTGGTATTTTTCCATCTGAGCAAAGAGATGAAGAGGGAAAAGATGTGGGCCTTAACATGATTCTGACCTCTAGACCTTCACCATAATCCTGAGGATCTTCACCAAAGTCGGTCTGAGTCTGCCAAATAAGCACCCGCGGAATCAGCTCTGAAGAGGCAATCACTTTTTTTTCATAGGTTTTATCATGATGAGGTGGGAAATAACTTCTCTGTGGTTATGGAGACTGAATCAATATTGTACAAGTACACATTCTTACTTACGTACAATACATTGTTGCTGGATTCTTTTCAAAGAGTGTAGGAGTCAAACTGTCATTCCTCTTTCTGTTTACTGTCTACTTTCTCTTAGCAACTGCCAGCATTCACATTATAAATCAGAGGGATTCATTGTTGTCGTGTTAAATTAAAATGTCTTTGGGGACTTCAGAGAAAGCCTGTTGTAAAATAATAGAGTTATGATTTTATCGTCATCTGCTGATTTGAAGACATGTTTCCATTATAGTGGATGGGTCAAATAATGTTAATCTTACCACAGGAATGTCCCTCTGTCATTAATCTGTTTATAAAATGGCTAGTCAGCATTAGTAGGTGGAAGAGAAGCTCACTTACAAAGCTCATCAGTGATTGCTTGTACACAATTTAAATATTTACACCAGCCACTGGCAGCATGAGCCACCAGCTTTTGCTTAGTGTCGTGGACACAGCATGGTTTTTTCCTCCTGCGCCCAGCAGGAGATGTAGTTAAAAGGCAGCTAGTAAGGAATAATGGTTATCTCTACAGCATGAGCTCTCTTGCCTTACTCCAATCTCTCCCTCCCCGTGTGAGAAGAGATCCGCTGAAAAGGGCGTCAGTACCACTCTCCCCAGCATGTTACTGGCTCCCTTTCCGAGCGCTCAATTAATCTAGGTGCTCAACTGGTACAAAGTAGCTTTTGCAGAGCAGAGATCAGCCAGCAAGCTCTCACTTCAGAGCGGG
This sequence comes from Chaetodon striatus, assembly GCA_029783705.1. Taxonomy (NCBI): domain Eukaryota; kingdom Metazoa; phylum Chordata; class Actinopteri; order Chaetodontiformes; family Chaetodontidae; genus Chaetodon; species Chaetodon striatus. The sequence continues at coordinate 9,005,238 of JAPZEB010000016.1, forward strand.
AAAACAGGGGAAGGGAGGGAGCTGCGCGTCAAAATTCAAAACTCAACGGAGGCACGCATGTTTTACTCCCACTCCTATTGCTTTTTTTTTTGTGTGTGCTGCCCACCTAGCCGACGTGAATATAAAGGGAAGTTTGGACCGGAGACTTCATTTTTCATGAAAGGCTTGCCAGCAGCTCTTTGTTTTTATTTTCTCCATTTTCACTCTCAAGCCATCGTAGTGTGGGAGTGAAAGTCTGTGAGATCTAGCAGGACTTCCAGATCACTAAGCGAGAAAGTCTGGAGGGCATCATGGGGGCTTTAATGGTCATCTTCTCTCTTCAGCCGAAACAAAGGCGCAAGGCGACAGGTAGGCTTAACGGGAAGGGGAGGAGATTTAATTTGAATCATTTTTCTTGAATTAGCAGGTAAATTAATTGCCCAGAAAGAAAAGTAATTGCCTGTTTGAAAAGATTTCTGGTCTTCTTTGTTGTGCTTCAGCCAGTGGAAATATTGTTAAAATACTCACACAGATGAATTGTTCTTTCTGGGTTTGAAAATGTCCTGCATCAGTCTGTGTGTTTGGGGTTTCGGTGTCCAGAAAGTTCGCCATTTATCGTCTGTTTTCTCTATACTCCCAACTGAATTCATGTTGCCACACCAGCAGTCCATGAAATTGACTTGAAATCGGCCACCCTTTGGTAAACATTTCAGTCTGAACTTCACAAACTTGCTCGACTTTTTCCATTTGCTTTTCCCAATATTGATTTTACAGTGGCAGCACACGCACGCAGCATGCCACATCGACTCTCTGCCAACGCAGTCACACAAGCTTATGTTACATCTCTGTCTCCCTGCAATAATGTGCTGATCAGCATTACCGTCACAGCTTGTCACTGTAACAAAAGACGAGGAAGTCCGGTCTTTATTAAAGAACAATGAAATATTTAGTGGGTGGCCAGTGGACAATAACCGTTAGAGGTTATATTTAGTGGTGTAGTGGGAGACAGACAGAATGGATGACACTTAAAGTACAGCAAGTCATATTTCACTGGGGTTTTGTGAGAGAGCTTGAAAGCAAAATGAATGAGGGACCCTTTGTAAGTCTCTCAAGCAATAGATCACAGAGCGGGCAGTTGTGTGCATTGTAAGCACATTTCACAGGGACCCAGAAAGGAGAACATGGGATTCAGGTACACACACACTGTCTTACAGCAGATAATAGATGGACTTATGTATTGTTTCTAGCTAAAATCATGCAGATAAAGGGAAACTGTAACACAGATTGTGTTTGAGAACTGTAGCTCAATACAGCAGTTGGCTGATGCCTGCCCAAGAATGGTTAGTCCTCAAAAAAACTGATTGTTGCTACGCCTGTCAAGCTTTCAGTTCTCACACAAAGCACATTCAGTCTACAATGATCAGAGTGGCAGATTAACTATTGAAAGTCATGGTGATTTTGAAGGAAAATGGTCCTTGATTTTTTGATAAAGACAGACAAAAGCAGACCTCTTATTTCTAGACGGTTACATTTGATTTCAGCAGCTGAAATGGCATCTGTTGCTCACAGGTTTTATCAGCTGTAGTAAGGTAACATTAGCTCCCTTACTGTGTCTCAATTTGAGTTCTTTCGTACTTACATTTGCTATTTTAAGTGCATACTTGCAAGTATGTTCACACTGACAAGTGCGGCAAAATGCAGTGCACTATGAGTACATGATGATGTACTTTTAAGGGTCAAAAAGGTGAGTGTGGAAGGCTGGACACTGCTCACCCTCAATGTTCGCCATATTGGATATGTAGCAAAAGGGGAGGGACCATAAAGCTTGTGAAAATGGCTCCTGGGGAAGCTGCAGCGGTTGCTCTGGAGAACAAGTAAACAAGCCGGCAGATATTTTTTCAGGCAACAATCGTGGTCAAATGTTGGTTGCAAGCAGGGAATTTCCGTGCAAGTACACAACAGCCGGGTTGAGTTTGAAACACTACTCAAACATTCTGCAAATAAGTCCATAGTGTACAATGTGTAATACGTAGAAGCATAACAGAAGTATTCCAATTGAGATGCAGCACATGAGTTGGTTGAAAATGACGTCTTTGGTCAACTTTTTCATGTTTCCAGCTGAGTTAATTTCAATTTATTGTCCTGTAAACCCACAGACTGTTATTTCATCCCAACATAACTCTGTAAGAGTTTAGATTTACACCTCAAACTTTATCTTTCACTTTCAACGGTAGAGGGGAAGAAGCATTTCAGATCAGGACTAATGTGACACTGTCCCACGATATAAACATTCCAGATTCAATGAAGAGCTTGAGAGCTTTTTTTATATAACCTGTAGTCTCATAAATGTAGTAGGCTAAGGAAATTCTCCTTGAGCATTTGTTTATGTATATTAGAGCAGTCTCGTACTTTTGCTCCTGTGTTTTTTTTTACTTGGGAAAGGCTATTTCATGCATACTGCTGAAGCATGTTACGAAATCCAGATTCTGGCAGGCCTGCTGTTCCAAGTTACAGTTGCTATCTGTGATTGGGCAATTAATGTTTTGAGGGTTTAGGAGTTTAGTAAAGGCTCAATTATCTGAATAAGTGATTAGTTCATAGATTAATTCGCCCTGGAGTAATCAACAGACAATTAAGTCAGTTATTTAAAAAAAAATTAAAGCCAAACATTTGCTGTTTAAGCTTCTCAAATATGAACAGTTGCAGCTGTTCTCTTTTTTGTATCATTTTAAGATGAATAATTTTGAGTTTTGAACTTTGGGCTCATAGGAATTGGTTGATTTATTGGAGAAAGTATTAAAAAATTAATTAATAATGAAAATAATTGTTAGCAAGCCTCGTTGGTTGTTTCTATCATATATTTTGTCCGATCGTGTAACATGCTGATTTGCATCATGAAGAGCTCTTTAGATGAGGACGAAATAATAAAACATGCACTGTCTGAGAGACCTCAGTGCTACTCCACTACCCACTCTAATGCCTTGCATTAATTCTCATAGCTGCACTTATCTACATGACAAGAGATGATGGTCCAATAAGCACCCACAGGAACTTTGCCCTCCAGCTTCGTTTTCAAACTCGCCAGGCTCAGCTTTGAGTGTTTCCACAGTGTTCCAAATGTCCCGAGGACAAGAGACGTGCCAGCTTCATTACGGTGGTACTCGCTGATGTGTTTGGCCTTGTCGGGCTTTCTGTCAATATTATTTTAAATGTCTTGCCTGTTTGTGTTGTCGGGAGCTGTTTGAGTAGAGTTTGTGTGGGAGTGAGGTAGGTACACTCAGAAGTAGAGCTGTGCGAATGGAAGCAGCAGAACATTAACTGTGACTCAGCTACCAACTGGAAAATTAATGTTGAGGCTGTTTCTGGTGGCTTTTAGTCGCTGAGAGGAGTACAAAACCTTGATGAAATAGTTTTCCTGATTTTCAGAATAGATGAACTAACAAGTAATGCAAAGTAAGTTAAGTTATGCTGACGTTTGTTGTCTTGAGCCCATTCTCCGTGACATTAACACAAGGGGCGATGGAGACGTCCAGTGTGTTTCTTGTTGCTGGCCCCGTCTCCTTCCAAGCCTTCTGGTGTTTACAGAACAGAATGGAGACTTCGGCCGACCACAGGGAGAGCAGCTGTCATGTTTGGGGGTAGCCACGCCACCAATCACCATGCTCGCTCATAGCCAAATCTGATCACATGAAAAGCACATTTAGTGCTGACATCCATACTCTTAGAATGAGTAATCTCTGAGCTTTAGATGACTAGATGAGGATAATGGCAGCAAAGAAATGCATTTGAACTTAAAGGGTGGCACTTCTCTCTGCATCATGATGCGGTTGGCGGGTGTAGTTCAGTAGAAAGAAAATAGTGCAGACAACACGTTCTGTGGATTTCCTTGAGTAACCAAGTTGTGATTTCTGGAAAGAGACATCGCTACTGAGTTATTCAAATGTATATTTTGGCGATTTTAGTACCACAATCTGAGAGCCATCTAGTTCCGTTATATTCAAGAGAAGGCAGACATCTCTTCATATCTCCAACACTCAGCAACTCACACCAAAACAATCCAGACTGATAAATAGCACTCCAGGTAAGAGGAAAAATATGTCTTTTTAATTTTGGAGTGTGAAAAAAATGTCAACCTCATGGTGGCGCTAGAGGAAAAGCTAACAAAAGTCAGTAGGATTCCTAGTAGGGGTGTGCCACGTCATCTCTTTCACGATAATACCGGTATAATTAATATTTTATTTCAACTTGTTGGCATACTGATGTCACGCTGTTACCCGCGGCAACGCGGAGCATGGCTGAAAGCGAAATTATTACAGACTCTGCAAAGCCAATATGAGACTTTAGCAGTCTGAGATATTCAAATCAAGTGG
>JAPZEB010000016.1:9009686-9024727 GCA_029783705.1 Chaetodon striatus
CAAATACTGTGACCGATGCATTTCTTCTTAAGTCTCAATAAAGACCGACCCAAACAGATTTCACCGTATGAACCGTATTCAGAGAAAGACCCTTCGCCAAAGCCACATAATTACTGTAAAAATGAACCATATGTCCAAACCACTTCAAATTGATTCCATCAATTTTTATTTTTTTTTTCCCAAGCCATCTGTCACACGCAGTATTTTTCACAGAGCCACTCATCTTGTTCAGAAGTGCTGGGCCTGGGTGGATGTCACAATGTGACAGAGATTTGAGAGAACATTTGGTATGCACATGGTTTTTTCGCACTCATCTCACCTCAGGTGCAAGTCTATCGATCCATGTCACACTATTAACTACAAGCCAATGAGGAGTCTTCTAAGAGCTCTGGTAAATGCCCAGTGGTCATTAATATATTGGACATGATGTTCAGAATGTAATTGTCCTCTATGAATTACTCAGAGCCGCTATAGACTGCAGAGCAGCTCTTTGTCGAGGACCAGGCTTATCTTGCATTTTAAAAAGACATATGGATGAATCTATAGTATCCCACTGGAAAATTATCTTGAAATGAGAAAGGCTTTTTCTAACAACAGTTGGAAAATGTCATTGGTGTTATTAAGCCACATGGCATGTAAAAGACTTCAGATATCTATAATCTCTGATATGCAAATGTGAAAAGGCTACTCTTACATGAGGATATGAAGAAGGGTCACCTATGCAGCTCCCGCCTCCCTCTGGGTTCTCTTTGTTATCAGCAACATGTAATCTCAGCCCTTTTCAAAGTCACTGTGTCATTATACTGTACTGGTTTTTCACTTCTCTAAATTAGCATTTAAATTGAAAAGAGAAGCCACACTAGTTGGCTTTTTCGGCTGCGAGCTTGTTTTGGGTTTTCAGTCGTGGCGTGGCACTCAGTGCAGCAGTTTGTTCTGTGATATTAATCACTCTGTTCCCACAGGGCGCGGTGACCAGAATTAAGAGGGCTCTCTTAGAGCTGGATTAATGACCAGCATCCTGCTCAGAGAAGCTCCGCAGGTGCAGAAAAGTGGGCTTAGTCATATACAGACAGTGATGCGGCTCACAGTAGGTCATACTGTCACACTGACATCTGTAGAGCAGACACAGATACTTAGCATCACCCCAGGGTGCAGTCCTGGTTTTCTTTAAAACCTCCTTCCCTACCATAACGTGGACAGTTTCTGTTCGTTAGACTTTTTTCATTGTCAGCCACACATCCTTATATTAAAGCCACAGGGTGTATATATGTAAATATATGTAAAAAAAAAAAAAAAAAACACTAAAAAAAGAAGTAGATCCATTTTCTTAAGGTCATTAAAAAAAGACAAGACAGAACAAGTATTAGTAAAAGTGTATGTAGTGAAAAGTCCAAGCCTCACATCCAAACTGGGAATACTCATAACCATTTCTCCATAATAGAAAAACACATCATACATCTACATAATTACTGGAGACAAGGATAGTATAACTGTTGGTGAATATTCTCAGTCATCCAGGTCATGGTAATCCTAGGTGCTCTATCGTAGGCAACTGGAGGCAAAGCTTGATCGCCCTAAGGACAAACACCCACGCAGAAGCAGAGTTAGTACTATATGCAATCCAATGCAGCCAGGAATGCACAGATTTATACATCGGGGAAACTTAACAACCACTCCACAAGCGCATGGCACAGGAGAGTCAGCTCCTCAGGTGGAGACTCAGCTCTCCATTTACATCTAAAGGAGAGGGGACACTCCCTAAAGGACGGCAATGTACACGTCTTGGCCAGGGAAGACAGATGGTTTGAAAGAGGCGTGAATAGCCATCTACGTCAAACTGGAACAACGTAGTTAAACAGAGAGAGGGGCCAATGACAGAACTTGTCACCCATCTGCAATGCAGTCTTGGGATCCCTCCCCAGACGATCTAACACCCATTTACACCTGGATCCATCTAACCCTAATGACACACATGATGGCCGGATGGGTCAGCAACTCACATGTGACCTCAATGACTCTGCACCAGTCCGTTAAAACTATAGAAGTCCTGGATGAGAGGTAAAACGTCCTCAAGAAACTCAAGCAAGTGCAGTTGCCTACAACAACTTTTGTGCCCAAGGCACACCAAGGGGCAAGCCAAGACCTCAAGGCACACCTGCACGTATATATGTGCACAGTAGCTTCTATAATATGTGTTGCCACTCTTATCAGGACATTAAAAATAAGAAAAATCACATGGGTAGCTTTCATGATATTTTCTACTGACAGTAGGTCATTTTCGCTGGTGCTTTGTCATAATTTACTCCGTACAATAAAGCGATCCATTGTCCCACTCACTGCTTTCTCCTTTTTAATGTTATCATCCCTCACACTTGCTGCAGATTAGGGCTTTGATGTGTCACACTCTTATAACTCCCATGCTTGAAAGGTGACAAATAGGTTCTCTGTGAAGTTTTTTTTTTTTTAAACCTAATTCAATTAAATTACATGTTTTGGTTAGAGTTTGCCTCTTCATTAGGGAATGGGTGCGCACAACATACTGATACAGTCAACTTAAGACTTTTTTTTTTTGTGTAGGCCCAGGTGAATATTGCAGTAATAATGTGTGGTTATCAAAAACCTGGACTGGCATCACGGCATGCCATTTGAGAACCACTGGCCTACGATATATAGCACAATAATTAATTACTGTTAAGGGAATATGAAGCTAGTAGTCTAATATTACTCAAATTATCAAGTCAGTTTCTTGTAAAGTAAACCTTTAAGTAAACAGTAAAATGCTGCACAACATATGGCCAATTGTTTGGAACAGTTTTGACCAAATAGACAGTTTCTTCTGTGTGGTTCAAAGCTTTAAGTAGTTGATTCCTGCAGTTTCCACTTGATGGCAGCAAAATCAAACAAACAAGCTTTGTGCAGGAAGAGAAGGTAAAAGAAAAAGTAGTGCTTTATAACGGCTGATTGACTGAAATGCATTACAGTTCAAACAAAGGTTTAAATTATTGCAACATGTACACATGGTCAGCAGGGAATCAGGATAGTTAGTCTGGGCCCTGTCAAGTTGTCATTTATCAAACCTTGTTAAATTCTCTGAGATCATGTGAAATACTTAGCAAGATTTCACTCTTCATGAGGGACCTGTCTTTCATAGCAGAGCCCTGAATGCCCTTTAATATCGTCTTCTATTAAAACAAAGAGCGTTTGACTTAATTGCATGTGAGTACTCTGGATAAGGTTACGTTCTCTTTCCAAGAAAATGTCTCACACAACAAATTTGACTGCAAACTCATTGCACTGCGATCCATTACTGGGAATTTACCAAGACCCAGATCACATTAATTTGCAATTAACCGTATTATTTGAAGGTTACAGGCCACTGGGGCCTTCTCATGTAATTTCTCCAAACAAATGGAAGACATTAATTTGTTTTAACGCCACTCTGCAGCACTGTGCTTTCTCTGGAGATGGGCATTCAATTCTAACTTAATTTAAGTGAACGTAAAGACGTGTTTTTTTCTCTTTGTGTTGTTTATTCATTGGCTTTAAGTGGAGGTTTTACCTGCCATGTTTAATATGAACATATGACATTGAAACAGAGTTTGTATGTTCTCCTCTGTCAGCATGGGTTTTCTCTGGGTACTCCAGCTTCCTCCCAAAGTCCAAGGACATGCAGGCTAGGTTAATTCAAGTTAAATTGCCTGTGGGTGTGACTGTGAGCGTGAATGGTTGTCTGTCTCTATGTGTTAGTCCTGTCTTGCGATCTGTCCAGGGTGTACCCCGTCTCTTACCCAGTGTCAGCTGGGATAAGCTCCAGTCCCCTCCCTCCCCATGACCCTCAACAGAATAAGCAGTTACGGAAAATGAATGAATGAACATTGTAACATTATATATATATGGCAGGAAATGACAAAAAGCATAATAAAGTCCCCTGTAAAAAGACCTAAATAGAGAAAGGAGGGGGATAGCTATTAAAATGCCTAATTGCCCTTGAATACTTGTTGAGGAATTGTACACAACCAGAAAATTCCAGTTACAGATACTGCAGATGGTTAGCACTGGTGATGTGGCCTCCATAGACAAGCGAGCCTCTTGAAAATCAGAGGACTGAACTGTTTGAAGAAAGGAAGTGCTTTCAGCTGCAGTCTGAGTTTTAGTGAATCAGTGCGTTGAATATATTAAAGGGTAATGCTGCCAGTGCTCTATAGTTTTATGACTGTCAACAAATCCAATTAATAGAAAACCCAACAATGTATTAGCCCACCTCTCAGTACTTTCCTACTTACCCAGTTTGTATATGCCCCAGTTCGTTCCTACTTAAGATGTAGATCTTCATAATCAGGCCAAACATGTATACTTTCAGTTTTTAAATAGGCTGAATAATTTCCTTAAACAGTTGGGCACTGACTATTTTCAGCTGCTGATTCATACAGATTGGTGCTTTAGTGCAACAGGTGGCTTTAAGTCAAAAAACATAGAGCCCATATTCATGGTAATGAAGGATCATGTCAACCAGTAGAACAGTGTAAATCATTTTAATAGTTTTTGGACAACAATGGCGCTCTGTGGCACAGAGGAATGACAGATGTCTTTCGCTACACAGGCGACAGTTGAAAGAATAAAAATCTCATCAGTCATACCCTTTAAAAAAGAAATAAAAAGTCATCTAGGGACAGCATAAGCAATATGGGATTCAGTTTTCTTTTTGAATATGAATATGTAATAAACTCTTAGCCACATCGCATTGTTTGTTTATTATCATAATCTTCATAATTATCACAATCCCCACTGGGTATCAGTGACTCACCAACTTATTTTAATTTTGAAGCGATACACTGCTCAAGTGATATTCTTATGAGCCAGTGTATTTCTCATGCAGCAGATTGTCAGTTTGCAGGTGCTGCAGACATTCTCTGTCACCTACAGTACAGTGCATGCTCCCAGCTTTAACCAACACACCACAATGCTCCACACTGGCAATTACCTTCATCACCAATCACACACTGATTGACACAGCATACTGTGTGCTGATGATATGCACAAACCTTGATTATTTTCATTACCATTAGCCAAGGGTCTTGATTACACCCTATGCAAAGTTGCGAGGTGATTGGAGAGCAAGTGTTGGAAAGTGCAGAAAGTTTCTATGAGATTAGGTCATGCTATGATAGCAGTGTTGAAGAGAAACACAAAAATAACTTCAAATTAATACACACCTGGAGGGTCTTTTTTTTTCCCTTTGTGAAGCTGCATCTCTTGCCCGCGAGACTTCTATCTCACCTTATCACTTTTACAAGCCGTGTTCTCTTGGAGCTTCCTACACAGTTGCCTGCCCTGTCATGTCCAGAGACAGCACACACTCACGCACACACACACTCTTGGGGCTCGGGAGCTATATTTGGCGCTCGCTCAGATGCCACAAATAAAGAAAAGTAACTGATAGTGGGATAAATGAGCTGTCCAATAGCATGCACAGCACAGAGGTTGTTTCCATGGTAAAAAGCTGTGCTAACAATTCCCTTTGAGCTGACGGGCTGTGAAGATGAATGGAGGATCATCTTCTTGTGTTTTTGTACTGGGGTGTCTTGAATATTGCTCTGCATGAAAGACATATTTGGCCTTTTTTTGGGCTTATTTTGAAAATTTGATAAAAGCCTGAAGCTGCTTTTATCTGCTTTTGGCAGCCAGATGTTTTAAGTTTATATGGCCCATTTTAAAGACACATCCAGGTCACAGTGTAAAACAGGAGATGTCTGTTTTAGTATCGATAGGATGTAATGCAGTGAATGAAACAGGCATTGATTCCATGGATTCAAAAGGTGGACTTAAAACTATCACTTTATTTTATATGCTGACATTGGAATCTACCCTATAATGTTTAATACAGGGTGTTAAATAATACAAAACAAGCAGTATTATCCACTGAGAGAATCAGGCGGCTCCAGATGAATCCTGTTCCTTTGTCTCCAGCAGCCACCTGCTGCTGACCGCAGGCACATTTCAACTCTCAACCTCCGAGTCCTTTCTTCTCTGCCGTGTTGTCTTTCTCTCTGACCTCTCCCTTGTCATCTCTCCCTTAAGGTTTCCTGCTTTATTTTAAGTCCAGGTGACGGCGAGGTCACATTTGCGGGTTATTTCTCGGGCTGACATTTTGCACTGATCAGTCCGCCCACAGCTTCTTTGTTGAGCCACAGCTCAATCATACCTGTTATTAGTTTCCTAACAGAGTAAATATAGGAAAGGTGGGAAATATTGGAAATCTTTTCACATCATAGGCTTTGGGGGGATGGCAAGGATTTTTTTTTTCTGTCGGTGAAATTACTGCAGCAATTGTGCTATGATTTGCTGCTATTATTCAGACAAAAATCTGTTTGTGATAAACTGTGTTACACCATCTTCAACCTGTCCTTTTGTTCCCTTAGGAATATAAAGATAATATGGGGGTTATTATACCTTCAAAGGTTGTCTGTTTTTCATCTGCAGACATTTTATCCAGAAATGTGTGTCGTGAATTGTGGATGTATTGTGTCAAATGAAATGGCCTTCTGATTTGTTTTATGAAACATGGAATCCATCATGGATAAAATGACAAAACCGTCTATAATTTAGCACTGCTTAAACATATAATTCATACATGTCATGCCCTCTAATGAGTACGGGTATTTTGTACGCCTCTTTATAATTTTCCTCCAAGGACAAGTGGCCTCTTTGCCCTAATCAAGAGTGAAGCTTCAGGTGGTGGATTATTATCGTTAGACAAGGAACGAGAAAACAAAGCTGTACTGAAAGACAGTCCACCATTGAATTTGAAAAATAACAGGGCTGCTCACTGTGAGGAAGATTTGCGATACATGATAAAGTTGTTGAATATCACCATATTACTTGCGAAAAATAAACTGGTATGAAAGTGTACTCAGTTCTGCCTTTCTGCTGCTTTCAATATAACGCTGAAATAAACATTTAACACAGGGGTCAGGCACCTGCAGCTCTAGAGCAGCATGCAGCTCTTTGGCCCCCACCTCTAGTGGCTTCCTGTGGCGTTGACAGAAAATTATATGTAAATGAATAACCCTAATTTTTTTTTTAACATTTTAATTTTTATTTATTGTTGTAGGCCTAAAGTGATTATTACATTATTCAACTGTAAAAATGTGTAGCCTAGACATCGATTTCAAAAAATTATTAATAATATTTCTTCAACTACAATGTGCGTCATACATCTGGTCTGGCGCCTTTCCCCCTAAAAACACCACTAGCGACAGCTCCAGTATTCTTGTGTCTCTCTAGCTAGGCTAGCTGTGGGTTCCAAGTCCAAAAAAGGAAAAGTCTTGGGGGAAAATAGAGAATTTAATCGCGCCTGGACAAACCAAATAATCAAAAATAGCCTACTGCAGAATAGCCACCTTTTGCTAAATGTATTAATGAATGCTTATTTATATCTGTCAGTGACGTTGATAGACTAAATTCGACTTAAAAGGCTGTGTTACCTTTATTATGAGGCTCAAATATGCTTTGCGGCTCCAAACAGTTTTTTTTTTCTTTTTTTGGTCAAAAATGGCTCTTTAGATAGCAATGGTTGCCGACCTCTGATTTAATGGAACACAAAAGGGCCAACTAACTCAAAGAAACTCTTGGTGCAATATCGTACTCGCAATGTGTGTAACATGCGAGTTGATATTGCGATTACAATTCAAAAACTATTTACTCTGCTGCCCTAGAAAATATTTTAATGAATAGAGATTCATTTGAAAACAATCTTTCTATTTAACAAGATTAAAAGTCTGCAGCTAGCCAGTCTAGGGTTGTGAGCTAAATGCTAATGTCAGCATGCTAACGTGCTAACAAACTAAGATGTCAGGCGACATTTAGAGGACAATGAGATTTAGAACTGCCTTGATAGCAGGATCTGTCTTGCGCTCGCCATTCTTGTTATTACTCTTCACTGGTTCTGGCGCACCGCTTGACAACAGCGTTGGTACCTACTGCGCTGATTGGCTAATTGGGTCCCACCAAGGTCCTCATTGGTTGAAACCGCTGTTTCATGTCACGATGCCAGACGAAGCAGTCGGGCTGAAGAGAGTGGAGTGGACAGATTGAAAGGCCTGGACCCAGGCAAAGTCTAATGTTCAGTTAGCAGGCAACTCAAAGTACAGCTAATGGGAATGATATTAGTTTTGCAGGTGTTGGACAAGTTAAAGAACTGACCTGATGAAAGGCTCATGAGGGGGACATGAATGTGTGTACCAAATTTAAAAGCAGTCCACTGAAAACTGAAGAGATTTTTTTCCTCCAAACCACAAATTTTAACTTATTGGTTGCATGGGAGGAAAAGTCAGGGGAACAGCAAAGTCATGAAGGTTCATCTGATAATTTCCTACCTGTCTGGTCATTTTAATGTCATCAAATCTTTGTACTTTAATGTTAATAAGAATCCCTCTTATAGTTGAGGTATTATAATGATTTTCAAAAAAAAAAAATTGTAACTCTGGTGCTTTTGACCTGTGCACACACCAGTAATCCAGCAGTAACAGGAAACTATTACCACCATCTCTCATTCTGTCCATCATTTGTCACAATGATCAGGTTCATCCCCTCTCTTCCCTCTTTCCTCCTTGCCTCTTTTTTCCATTCTCTCCTCACGCCTCCTCGTCTTTATCCTTGCCACTCCGTCTCCCCCCCTCCTTCCTCTCTCTCTATTTCACACACTTCTTCTCCCCCTCCCTCCCTCTCTGACTTGTACCGGTCTCTCATCACACCCAGAGATGCAGGGCTTTTAAGTAGAGTTTAATGGCCTGCAGACTGTGCTGCACGCTGAGCTCTGTGTCTGTGGCCATGGGCAAGCTGTGACCCGTCCGACATGTTGACTATGAACTTGGAGGGACTGGAAATGATTGCTGTGCTGGTGGTTGTGGTCCTCTTTGTTAAGGTGCTGGAGCGCTTTGGGTTGTTAGCAGCTGGCTATGATGGTAAGGAAACAGCAAACTCCTTTTACGTTTGGAGGGGATGTGTTTTTCCCTGTTTTAGAAGGAATCAACCACTTGTTGTTGCCAAAGTTGAAACTACAGCGTAGTTTGTGGGACTATGTACTGACTGTGAGTTTGTGTGAAGCATTTGCACTGGAGGTTATCATCTGTTGATTTTTGTATTGAATATGTGATAAGACAAAGTGCCTGTTAAGATGTTTTAGTTGCGATTCAGACTCATCTGTTGCTCCCATCTTTGTCTATTCCTGATTAAAATATGTGATAGATTTGAGTATAAAAAAGTTTGACTCCTTTTGCTACAAGCAAGGAATAGTTTTATCCAAATGTCAGTGTTTTCTAGTTATGGAGACAGTCTTATTTTATCATTTGTATGGTCATCTTTCAGTCTACCCCTCATCAGAGTGAAGCTTCTGAAGCTATCCTTCATTATGTTTTAATTAAATAAGTTGCATCTCTGCATGATTCACTTGACTTTGCTGCTAATTGGCTCAACAGCCACGATGACTCATGCAGGCCAAACATTATAATCTGACATGATGCCTTTTAATCCTTTGTTTTTGACTTTTCACTGTATCTCAATATCATCTCTAGCTGTCATTTTACATCCAATTGTCTGTATAGCATCTTGACACTTTGCCTCCACTTTGATGGTTGGTTTATTAAATTTGAATTAAATTAGATTGGATGTGAAAGCTTGCATCGTCTGTGGGTTGGCTAACGTGTTTATCCAAATGAGAGTGAGACGGTGGAGGACTGAATGTAATTCTGCAGCAGCTGGAACCTTGACAACCTGGATCATAACCAGGGAGAGCTGGACAGTGCCATGGTGGCATTTGCTTTTCTCTTGTTACCTCACAATGAAAAGGGTGAGATCAAAAGGAGATAAGGTAATATGCTGCTCCTGTAGGAATTATATTTTAGGAACCGGACTAAAAATGAGTTAGAAACAAGTAAGAGTGAGATCGGTCTTGTTTTAATGATGAAAAGTTTGCCCAAAGTTGTGTCACTCCTCAGTAGTGATGCAGTCATTTGTGTCGACATAAATGCTGAATATTGATTGACGATAAGACGAGTTCTGCTGCGTGATTTAACTTTGTTTTATGTTTTCACTTTTCCCCCCATGTTTTCCATGTAGCTTAGCACAGAACAATGGTTGAAACTGTGCCCACAGGAGATTTGTCAATGTGCCATACGATAAGATGCCCATTCTTTGCCTCGAAAGTGTGAATCTAATATTCAGTCGTCGGGTCTGTCTGGCACTAAAGACCACCTGTTATTTATATGCTCTACTTACAGCACAGGCTGCCAAGCTGTTTGCCTTATGGTTGGGCTTTCGCAAGTGGGATGCAATTAAATGTCGTCCAACCGGCAAGAGTAAAAAAAAGTTATTTACATAATCAAATATTTGCTTTTTTTACTTGTGTTGCAAAAATGTACTCAGTGCATGATGTTATCAATTTTTTTTCTTTCAAACCGTGCCTCCTTATTGGTTTTTACTTCAATGATGTAATGCTGTTTTCTTGGTGTCAAATCCAAACAGTGTTTTTGTATGAACGCCCACTTCCAACCTGCAAACAACAATCACATTCACAAGTGGGATTGTGAAAATCCCAATAAAGCAGGGGGACAAACTGAGATGTGCAGTTTGTGTCTTTATGGTGGTCTGAAATACATAAATCTCCACATATTTTTGAATAAGAATGCTGATTAAAAGATACATAAATGTTTTGTTCAATAGATACAGATGGCTAATCATTTGCACGGTCAAAAATGGACTCACATGACTGAAAAAAAAAAAAACGTAATTAAATGCTTAATTGCCCTCACAGTGCTTTCAAAACATTCTGATTGATGTCTGGATTTGTTAGTTTTGCCTTCTAATTTTTTAAAATCAGTCCATTATAATTACCATTTTGATTAAGCATGCAGATTATTTTATAAATGAATGTCATGTGCTTATTTGAAATATTGATCCATTTTAACTAGAACTGCTAGAATACTTTAAAGAAGAAGCAAATGCTCACTTTGATAGTATTATTTCTAGTGTATGGCACCTACACGCCACCTTATTTGAAGTGAAATTTTGCAGGTTTAATATTGCAGTTTCTATGTATGGCTACATTATGTAAATGCTAATAGAAGTCTTTTTAAATGTGCCCAATTTTGGCTACAGATATTGTGAACTCTGCACTCTGTTGGAGCACTTAGAAAGAGCAGTGGTAGCTTTTTAGATTTTAAGTGTTAATGTGACAGCAAGGATTTTCAAATGCAGGCTGATCAGTGGTTTTGATAAAGAATACGTAGCATAAGTGCATTTTCAGAGGTCTAGCTGACCACGAGATGTTCTCAACTCTATAGTGATGGAAATAGATCCTTCCAAAAAAATGCATCCAGCAAGCAAAGAATACAAAATTCATAGTGCTGCTCATTACTCTGTGGTACTCTCCTACTTGATGGCTTTTGGTTAAAAATAGACCTGCAACACAGCCGGACGCAAATGGCTCTTTTCAGTCTCTGTGCCTCTCTTCAGTGGCGTGACATTGAGTGACAGTAGTGTGCCACCAGCGTGCGGGGACGCGACAGCTGACGAGAGCTGTCTTTGATATGGCGGGGGGGTCGGTTTGTTGCAAATTATTCTCCTGCTGAAGGTGTGTCTTTCATTGGCCAGGAAGGGATGTTAAAAAAAAGGTTTCAATTACAAATGGACAAAACAGCAACATGCAGATTGTCACTTACAATTTCAACTCTTTGCAAATTATAGGAGGTGGGGAGTGATTTAAATTTTGTCTCTATGCTCTCCGATTGCCAATTATCATCATCACCATTTGACCTGTAATTGTACTTTTAGTCCACTTTAAGCAAATATTTGGTAGAACAGAGCAGTGCTTGCATCCAACTGCTAAAGCCAGTGCACGCCACCAGCTTCACCTGTCACTCCACTGAGTCGAACCATCTGGACCCCATGCTGTGTGTTGTGTTTGTGGAGCGACAGTACATCTCAAAGCACAGCTGTGACACATTATCCACCCATTGTTACAGGTTTTACTCTAAATCCTTGCTGTGTTTAGGGATCAGGCTATACGTTCTGTGTGCCTGAGGATGTGTTTTTCTCAGGCAGTGTGCGGTACAGTACGTTGGTGTGATACAAAGCTGGGATTCAACATGGCAAATGGTTTTCTGTTATTAAGTAGAGAACTGTAAGTGAATAAGAACATAAATGGATCCAGGCTGCTCAGGGACACATGTGAGATGATTCAGAAGCTGTGCACGGTTTTAACAATACTCTCAATTTCCACATTCCCCTTTATCACAGAAAGCACATGGTTTGGATGCACAGAGGAACCTAATATTTTTCACCGAGTGAAAAAGAGTTTGCATCATAATAGTATTTGCTAAGATGTCTTGATGCATATGGTGCTTTATAATATAAGTCTTGGAATAAGAGATACATACAGTGCTGCAGCAGAGAGAAATCACATAAGGGGCTTAATCTTTGGCACGCTGGCTGCCATGACATGGCTTTTAGACATGTTTTTTTAATGCATCCTGTTACTTTTATGGATAATGATAACATTTGACAATAGTTTTGTTAGACAGAGGATCTGCTAAAATAATAAAAATAAGGCTGGGAGATATTCCTCTGTCATAACAGCAAAAATGTATATGTCTTGTTCGCACAAACATTGGCATGAACAGGGTGTCAGAGTGAATTAAAAGCTCATCAGTATAAGCTCATAAGTGTATTAAATGTGCTGTTTTTTGAGTGAAAGGGTTGATTTTTAAGTTGGGAATGAAGAAAAAAAAAAGATATGTTTTGGTTGTCGCCAGCAGAGGGAGCCAAAGGTGTGACAGTCTGTCAGCCTGTCACACCTGCTGCTACTGTGGTATTGAAGTGGAGAGCTAAAACAAGCAGAGCTGGGTTTCCTCCCTGCACTTCTTTCTTAATACAGTTAATAAAAGCATGTATAAATACATAAAAAACAATTCTGCGCAGATAAATCAGTTAAAATGTCTGAAATCCTACAAATAATTTTGACTCTGCTCTCCGACATTTACACATATTTGATCATTAAATAGTCTAGCATTCAATCTATTTATCAATTAATGGTGCCAGTTGGGTCATTTATTTATTCATTTTATTATTAACTTAGTTTATTTTCCACACACAATGTAACAAAGCACTTTACAACCACATAGAAATCAGACAACATTATACTGTACACATTAAAAATGCATAAAATGTGGTGACATTAACTCACAGAAAGGATGGCTGCAGGAGGAAATGGGGCGAGCATCTTAAAGCAGCAAGAGGCAAAAGTTCAGTCTCTGTTCACAACAGTTAAAAGTAGCATGTCCCCTCCTAATTGCTTGCTTATTATAAATATTTGTAAGCTGAGACTGATGCACCCTTGTAATCTAGCTCGCTACTTTGACGTGATTTCAAAGGCCTTTTCTTACTTTGGAGGCAAAGGATGAAATACCCTGCCACAGTACAAACACAGTTTAAACTAATTTTGTAAAAGCTCCAACATCACAGTGATGTTGTGACAGTTAAATATGCTTTAGCAGCCATTAGTGTCTAAAATATAGAAATGGGAAGGAATGGGGAAAGCCAGTGGTTGAATAGAGCAATCTTGGCACCACTCTTTTATTAAATCATTCATTCATCTCTTGAGTTAGAAATCAAACCCTTCTGTCTCTTTTTTAATATTTGTACTAAAATTACTGTTCATGCCAGTATTGCTAATGTGCTCTTTATTGCCTTCTTTTGACATTATAAACAAATTAGTTGGACATTATTCAGTAAGAGTATTAGAAATTCTCACAATTTATTATGATTTTTGATAATAGCCCGGAGTCTCAGACAGGTATTACAGGCATAATGTTGTGCCTCATGGCTTTCCACTGAATTAAACAGCGTTGGTAGTGTTTCCACAGGCATTAGCCGTACTCTTGTCATTAATCACAGCGACGATAAGGGAGCAACTAGTGACTGATTTTCAGAATCCACGTGTACAGTGCCGTAATCAGTTTGAGGCTCTCTCTGCAGGCAGGCCAGATTGTTTTCTGCCTTGATTGAAAAACACTTGAGTTGTTGAGCTGTTTGTTGTAAAGCATTGCTGATTGTGCATCTGTACAATCAGCGCTGTTCCGAGTGCGAGCTGCTTTGCTTTGCATGTAGTGAAGCTGATTTCTGAAGGCCACTGAATACAATAGCTAATGACAAACGCTAACAGGCTTTATAAGATTTACACCTTTGAAATGAGCACTTGAAACAAAAAGCGAGCAGCTTTACATCTTGTGTTTTAGTGACCTTAACCTGTTTACATATGGAGTAGAGGAAGCATTGAGCTTCTTGTGTGGGTGAACTGATCCCTACTTGTTTCTGCTGGCTTGGAAATGCTTTCCAAATGTCCCGTCTCTTTCAACATGAACTCTTTTTATTGCAGTAAGTATTTGCTGGTCACAGTTGTTTGATTTTGTTTGGTCCAAATAACAAGAGCTGTCAGCAGGGAAAAGTTTAATGCAGAAAGCAAGACTTAAATCTTACAGTACTGAGTCATTAATCAAATTGATTAAAAAAAACCTACTTGTTTTCTTTAACTCCATGTACTGCACTTGGTTAAGAGCTGCTGTTTAAGTTAGTAAAGTGTTAGTGCAATATAACTTATTGTAAATGCATGCCTTTATGGGAACCTGACACATAAACATTCCTAATGAGTCCCTTTGTTTTGCAGTGTACGTGAATGACATCAACTGTGAGGATATAAACATGGAGTAATAGTAATGCAATCCCAATAAAACAGTCTGTTGACTGAATCACAGTCCTGCTAACAGCAATAATCTCTTCCAGGAAGACAACTGGCACTTGATTTGAAATGCGGAGATATGTGAAATCAGCAAACTTGTTTGTTGTTTTGACATTTTCAGCCGTTACTGCAAGATATGTAGTTCAACACTGTCGTCCGACCTATCTGATGTTTCTGCTCTGCTGATTTTCTGTACTGCGTTGCTTGGCGAACGTCAATATTGTGAAGTTGTCTTGCCTTTTGTTGGTAC
>JAPZEB010000016.1:9024827-9040364 GCA_029783705.1 Chaetodon striatus
TGTGAAAATACATGTGTTTGGGAAGTACTGAGCATATTACAAGATAAATGAGACTTGCCTGAGTCGTGTGAGACTGTGTAAACGGATGTTTGATATACAAACTTGTTCCTCAATCAATCAATAAATCAATATCTTTGTAGTTATCAGTGAAGGCACGTGAGAAAAACAAATTTTCTTCACAAATTCAAGGTAACAAGGCATGACAAATGGACATTTTGTGGCTAAAGTATTCCCTTAATAGAGTTTTAAATGATCTGTGTTCAAAATAAAAATGAAAATTGGATATGGCATGTCCATTGTTATATTGCCAGTGCGTGGCTTAACCCCTTGCAGCACACTTCATATTATTGTTTTCATTAATAAACACACTGCTCACAGCTCTGACATAAAGCTTTAAAATATAACAGCCTGTATTGATTTCCTCTCAGTGTTCGTTTCTTGCTGATGAACTATGCTCATTATAACTCATCCTCTGGACAGTGGCTCCAGCCATCCTGTACTCTGTCTGCCATTTTATGTCTCCCTTCTCTTCTGTCTTTTTACTGCTCCTGCTAATGCATAATTCTTCATTTGACCTTTGCACTTGAAGTTTAGTTTGACTGGCACTTTGCTGCTGACGGATAGCGCACCGTAAATCCGATGACAGGCTGGCCATGCAAAGGCAATCCATGTCGGGCTCTTTGCTACGTGTTGTCCACAGTGAGCTGTCAGATAGCCATGTCAGTGCTAATATGGCTAGACGCGGAGAAAAGCAGGTCAATGTTATCAGCTTCAGCACACTGCCCTAAGCTTTGTGGTACTGTCCATTCACAGACAATGCCATTGACTTTTCCCTTTTACACTAGAACTAATCATCTGGAATGAATTGGGATGTTGATAAAGATCTAGTGGTGTTGCTTGCCAGAGAAGGCTGACATGTCTTGTGAAAATGAATGGCATTCAATAAGGGAGGCAAACATTTCCTAAAAGAAGCCATACTGGGCTTTCACTGTAATTTACACACGATACAGCACAAGGCAAAGCATTTAAAGCAAACGTCTGAGTTTCGTAACGAGCCTCCTGAATATTAATTATGCTGTTGTGTAAGTAAGAATGTGTTGGCTTTCTACACCCTGGTATGATCACAACGCACTGTGTAATTAATTAACCCAGAGAACTGATGTTTACAGTCTCTTTTCCAGTCAGATTTGCCACAGGTAAAGGTCTGTCTCTTCTCTGCTTGTTTTGCATGTTTGTGGTGAATTTTCTTTAACTTGGTGGTCCAGAGTCTTGCTGAAAATTGTGCATAATGCTTTCAATCATGCAGTTGTTAAAGTGAGTGTTGCCACAGTCTCAAGGGGCCTTTTTGGCCCAAGGGCATGGCCACAACTAACAATTAACTAATATTACAAATAATCTAGCAAGTTTTATTACTCAACTGTTTGCTCTCTAAAAAAAAGCTTTTTTTACAATTTCCCAAGGTCACGTCATTTAATTGTTTTGTTAGACTCAACTTCTCTCCATCTAACAGTTGCCAGGATCTCCCTGCTCACCTCCTAGTGAAACTCCACCTGATGGCATGTTTTGTTTTCATTTGGCGGATTTTCTTTTGCTCAAACTCCAGGCTGCACTTCTGCATTTTCGTGTTGCCCACCACTGATTAAATATAAACCACAGATTATGTTCCTGAGTTGCTGATTTATCACTTCAGATATTTTCAGAGACATGTTTTCCTGTTTAACTGTGATACAGGATTGTTTGTTTCCAGCAAGCCACATCTATGTTAGTGGATGGGTTAGGGCTGCAACGATTAGTCGACTAATCGATGACTAATCAACTATTAAAGTAATCGTTGACTATTTGAGTAGTCAACTAATCGGTTTCAGTCATTTTTCATAGAAAAGTACAATGAAAGTACCCCAAAATACTCTTATTATAGCTTCTTACGTTCAGATATTGGCAGCTTTACACACTCTCCCATGACAGTGAACTAAAACCCTTTGGCGTGAGTACAAAACAAGACATTAGATGACATAATTTTGGGGTTTGTGGGAGACAGACCAACATTTTTCAACATTTTAACACATTTTTTGTTAAAATGATTTGTCGACTAATCGAAGAAATAACTGACAGATTAGTCGACAATGAAAATAATCGTTAGTTGCAGCCCTAGGACGGGTTCACATTACATCACCTACCATTGGAAGCGTTTATTGTGTATTCTGGTGGTTGTAGCTTTTCTGCCTCTTGAGCAAAAGCGAATACTACAACCCTTTTTCTCTGTCTTCTATGATCATGTAGCACCAATTTTAAAAAGTATTTGCATCCTTCTACTGCATAGACAGCCCAGTTTAACAAAAAGACTGTCTCTCCACTGGTGAAATACTTCTTTAACTTGCAAATGTGTTGATAAAACTGATGCAAGTGGGAAAATGATCAGAACAGAGAGGGGAGGATCATGTTTTTAAAACCCATCCAACCCTGAATGATGAGACATCAGCACATGATCTGCTAATACATATTTATTATACTCTTAGTTAACATTCAATGGACTGAATGACAGCTGAAGCTGAAATAGTTGAGTCATACTTGTTGATATCTCCTCTTCCGTTTGATCGTGTGGGTTCTGCGTATATTGAGGTGTAAGGGTCGAAAATTGCAAATTCCCATAACTGCATGCATGCTCATGCACCTGGCAGAGTGAGGCTGCGTTATCCAGAGTCCCCAAAGTAAGTCCTCAATATCAGAGTCACCCCATGGCACTCCATGGTTGATTGCACATGCCGCTTCGCTGAGGGTTGCCCCGGTTCACAGCTTATAATTGCCTTCCCCTTCACAGGTGCCGCTTCAGTAAATATGACAGCCTCATTTTAATGTGCCTTGGAAAACACAACCCAAACACTGATGCCACTTTGCATGCCTGAGCAAATCGCTGCAGGTGTCGCCTAATTATATCACCCACTTGTACCCTAAGCTGATCTGCAAACAGCGGGACAATATCATCTTCGCCTCTTTGCCCGTCCACCGATCGGCGTTGCTTTGATTGATGAGGGTTACATCGAAAGCCAGCACCCCTCTCCTGATCCCGTGCTTTCACAGAGACTTACTGCATGCCTGAAAGAAAGATAAGACTTGTCTAATACTTAATGAAAATTTAGGTCTTGGGGGTTGTTCGGTAGCGCCATTTGTCGCTGCTTGAAAAAACTAATAAAAATCCAGAGGTTGTTGCATTCTCAGGAAAATACTCATTTAAATCACCTCTGCACCTCTGGTGTTCAATTTTATTTTATCACAGTTTACTATTCTGAACTATTTACCCAATAGTCGCAGCATTATGGGAGGAAATTCTTTAAGTTTCTTCACCATCACCTGCAGTGTAGGTATCTATTTTAGGCTTGCTTGCATGTAATAAATGGATTATCAGTTTCTTTCCTTTACCTATATAACATTAACATAACCACTGTTGGTGAGACTGGCACACTGACATCGTCAGGTCGTGTCCTCTGTGTCCACTCTGCCCAGACAAGAAGTGATAAGATCCTCCCCTTGGGAATACCGAGGATGGAAAGTGACGAGACAGGTGGCAGCGATGGGAAAATATGTAATCTTTCCCAAGATCAATGTCTATCAGTCTACAGAGGCAGATGAACAAAAAGGCTGCAGGTCTGTCTCCCAGGCTTATCCTGTTCATTACAGCGATAAGGACTTAAGAGATGGTGACATGCCAGACCTCAGTGCAGCTTGACATTTCAGACATGGATCACTGAGAGATGCTGTGCGTCAGAGGATAGACGAGGTCTGTGTGAAACCCTTACCCTTTTCAGATTTCAGCTTCAATCAGAATAATATTTAAGTTACTTGTCTGGTGTACATTAGGCCACAATGTTCCAGAAGATTACATTAGACACTTATTTTCACAACTCGGTAGATGAACTACACACAAGCAAAAGTGAAACAACCATTGGTGAAAACTGTCCTTTTAAATCGACATGTCATTAGCAGAGTTTGAATCTGGCTTTTCTCCTGACAGTAGGTGAAGGACTGACTCATGCACATATGGCAACAAGGATATGACTGCTCTGCTGATTATCATTTTGGACTTAATGTTTCCTGATGTAGTCAGTGACAGCTGGAACCATTGACATCATTTCATACGTTTGATTTTGGTGCCTGAAATT
This sequence comes from Chaetodon striatus, assembly GCA_029783705.1. Taxonomy (NCBI): domain Eukaryota; kingdom Metazoa; phylum Chordata; class Actinopteri; order Chaetodontiformes; family Chaetodontidae; genus Chaetodon; species Chaetodon striatus. The sequence continues at coordinate 9,028,985 of JAPZEB010000016.1, forward strand.
GAGACAGTTGACGCAAGTATTGCAGGAGGATGTTAAAAACACAGGCCAAAAGCTCGGTTGAAGTTTGCCTCATAGGAAGCAAATTTTGGTTAAGTTATTTTGTTTTTGTTTGAGCAGTTTGTCCTTAAGAAGAATCCTTTAGCAAAGATCCTTAAAACCAAGTTTAAAGTAGTTAAACTTGCTCTGTTAGAAGTGAAATTCATTGAAAAGATATCTGAAGAAATCACATGTGAGTTGTTCTGTATTTAACTGGCAGAGTACTTTTAACATCAAATATTAAGCCTGGGGTAAATGCAACACTTTAGGGCTCTAGTAGCGAACACTGAGTCCTCAATGATCTAAATAGCCCTCCACACACCCTCATAAAAGGCCTTTTTTCCTCAAATCTTTGTTCCACATCATAGTCGGCACTGTTCAGCCTCTGTTTCCTTTTTCCAATTTCAATACAAAATCATTTTACAATTCCAATTTTCCAAAACAAAATAGCCTTATTAGGGCCATAAATGCTGGATTTTTAGTTTCCATCCGTCAGACCTGCCATGCTTTAACAGTGTTAGAGTGGTGATTGTCCAGAATTTGTGTGACATTAATGGAACAAGATGTGGTGTGTAATATTTACCTGTCAGCAGCATTGATAGAATCATGGCTCCTCTAATAGTTGGATGGATGCTCCATGGCACAAAAACCCCACCCCCACTCTTTTTTTTTCTCATATAAATCTCTCACCTCCACCCCCATTGCTTCAATAATTTATTGGGCAGATATAGTATCTCTGTGCAGGAGAAAGGTTATGATTGGTCAATCACTCCTACATGTTTTATTAACCATGGGTTTACCAGGGACTGTTTGGATTGCAAGCCGTGGCAGAGTAAGGCCAGAGGCGATGCATCCCTCTGGCTTTGGGAAACTTGGCTGCATTCAGGAAACTGTGGCTTGAATGGCTGTGTGATGTGACTGTGGCTTTATTGATGTAGTGCCAGTGGCCACATGTTGGCAGCACTGCTGTGAGCTGAATGTGGCAGCCCAGGAGTCACTGAAGCATCCAACATTTAGGTCAACTTACACTCAATATACAACACAGTACATGACAGCTGGGTAATGCTTTGAACTAAAGCCGCTATTGTTCCTCCAGGGAGTTTGTTAAAGACTTTGATCGACATAGTTTTGTGCTACAGTAACATTTTAAATTGGTTTTATTCTGTTTTGCATTTTGGCACTTCTGATTATTTGTTCTATAGCTGCTATCACAAAGAGATTAAGCTGCAAAATCAGATTTTTTTTTTTCTTTTTTGGCCACTTGAGGGCAGCAGAAACAAGCTGTATGCAACACTTACATATTATCATCTTTAAAGTTGATATAGTGAACATGTTAGAAAACAGTTGCTTATTTACACATCCAGCAAACCTGTAGCGACATTAGCATTAATTTGGAGTTTTCTTGCCCCTTGATGAAATACTGTTTGGGTTTTACCAGCTCTGGAGAAAAATAGCTAGCTCTTTAGCTGCTAAATGCTCCACTGTGTTGGCAAGCTAGATGCTAACTTTGCTTGCTGTTTGGAGCTGGATAGGTAGTGTTTAAAAAGATTTTAGAGGTTTTTTTTTTCCTTTCTCAAAACAGCTGACTGCTTCATCTGCAAACGTAGATGAGAGCTATGAAAATAAACCAAAAAAGTAAAGTTTTAGGCTAGAAAAAAAAACAGAAAAGTGCAGCATATCTGCATACAACAGTTCATATGATATAGAACGAATTAGCGCCCTGTGAATGTTATCGTCACGTTACGTACTTAATTTAATATGACATACTTAACCCAATGTTACGTAGGATAGGTTTTGGAAATGAAACATGGGTGGGGGTCGTCACTTGGCCTACTTAACGTAAACTTAGTACTTAACATGAAGTTACGTGGGTTCGGTTTAGGAATAAAATCATGGTAACAGTGCTCCTTAATGTAACTCACTCAAGTTCACTTGGTTTCAATCCTTTGTTTGTTTGTTCGACACATTCACCACCCCAACCTGCCTCCTTGCTCAGAGTTTCGCTCTTTATACTACTTACTGACTCAAGATTTGATGGGTTACTATTGAGTTCTGGTGCATTTCTTTTTGTAGGTATTCTCACAAACACTGCATGAGCAGAGCTTGAACAGTGAGCTTACAGGCGCTAGATGCTCTGTAGAGATGAGGGAACTGCAAAGTTGTGTGATTATTCTTTTTGGGTTTGTCTCTATGAGCAACATCTTTCATATCACCAAGTCATTTGACCAGTTGTTGATATAAAGATATTGACTATAGCAGCTTTAATGTTTAATTAAAATCTTCTTTTCTATTGCTTCACCTGCAGTTTAGCAGTTGTTGTAGTGATATAACCTGGAAATGATATCCCGTAGACAAAGAGAATTGGACGGATAACAATGGAAGGTCCATTAATTGTGGCAACTTAGGGAAAAGAAATTGGCTCTGCAATCCCTTATTACTGGAACAAGCTAATTTCCCAAACAGGAAGCATACATCACTACACCGTTGTCTGAAGAAGCTTGTTTTTCTCTAATTCGATTTCAAGAAAAACCACACACACTCAAACCATCTTTGGTACAAAATGATCCTTCAGCCTCCTCATCATATTTCCCACAAATCCATGCAGTCTCATTCAGTGTGTATTTTTCACTTTCTATGGATGAGACTGGCATAACAAAGTCTCCTCACATGGCCAGGGGGCATCCAGATTAAGTAGGATGTGTCTGCTGAATATTATTTTCTTTTTCAAACAGCATCATGCTAAATTATTCACAAAGATTTTTTTTTTTGAGCAGGATTATGTCCCTCATTTTCCATTCTGTGTTGTTGAGAAAAGAGCAACAGCTGATGGACAAAATGTAAATGAATGCATGTGAGTTTTTCCATCACTGGAATAAGCTGCTACTTATTGACTATTTATCATCGAGGAAATGAGTAAGTGGTGAGTCACTGTTTCTGTCGGGGCGCTAAAATAATACACTGTCGTAATGATTGTAATTAAGGTGGCTTTGCGTGTTAGCATCATTGATATACAGCTGACTTTATTATAGATGGAATTAAAGCAGGAACAAACAGCAGACGATGTTTCTGTTGTTAAAATATTCCATTTAAGTTCGAAAAAATTTGTTAGAATTGCAAATGAATGAAAAAATTCATGAGCTTAACTCGTGTTTTTGGATGCTTTGAGCGTGTACTTAGCGGGGTTAATCATGTGATGTTGAGTACAGTCATGGATGGATTAAATGAGCTTTTTTTAAAGCGAAATTCAGTTATTTCAGAAACTGTTTTCTACAACTTTGTGAAGAAACAACTCATGTAGTGGTGGATGATAATGACTATGACTACACAGGGGCAGTAGATGGTGGTGTCTTCACTCATTTGCTACAAACACCGACTGCATGAATCACCCTCACTCTCTCTAGCACTCACACTTTGTTTGTTCCCTTCATCACTTCACCACATCCCGCTGGAATCAAACTCCTTTTGAAAACAAGCGGTTACATTTAATGAAGTAGTGGATCAATGCTATTTTCTCCCTCACATCAGTGTGTGTTAAGACCACTGAGACGTATTGCCTCCCCCAATCGCCTATTCCCTTTCCCCATCAAACCCTCCTACACTCAGCTTTAGAGGGTGAGAGATTTAGCACTCACTTGGTGGACATTTTTAGGAATTTACTATTACAGTACTTATCTTTTTATATTTTTTTTAATTCTAGTTGTTACATTTTTTATGTGTGGATTGTGTGCATTGGGGTTTCTTCGCACCTTTAAGCTTTTTTAATAAATGTTTTAATATATTACCATATGAGGGAGATTTCCAAAAGCCTCTTTTCAACAGTAGTTTGAAGCTAGTTAGAGATTTATTTTGTCTGTTTGATTAAAGTGGATTATAATAAACGCCTTATAAGAAAGTGATTGTTTTGGCTGTCCGTCCTGCTTCTCTGAGTGGTATTATTTTTCCCTCTTTTTTCCCCTCATCATCTCCAACTTTAATCCTTCACAAAGACTGGAAATGGTGATATATTAATATGGCTATACTGCAGTGTCTAAACACAAACAAACACTGAATTTTAGGCATCCTTAAGTATTTTAGGATTAGTTCTTAGTATGTTAAAAGTTAATGTGAACACATATAGCTCATGAGAGGTTGTACATTTTCTATTGTAGCACCACATCTCCCCTGTGCCTCGGTCTTATCTCCCCTCCCTCCTCACTCCCTCACTCATATCCACTCCCTCTCATCTTCCCTCCCTTTACTTTGCAGTGAGGCAGTCAGTGCGCCTGAAAGAGCGAGAGAGAGCCACAAACTGTCAGAGAAGAGCAGAGTTTGTTCTGCCTGCCTTCCCACTGCTTTCACATGTCTCCGTATTTGGGAGGAGAGGAAAGAAAAAGAAGAAGGAAGGATTGAGATCAGCTTGTGTGGACTTCCTTTTTGAGTCCGCTTTTCTAAATTCTCAGTGACCCCTCGAGATCAGAAACATCCTTGATGACTTCTGGCTTCTTACAAACCTGAGGTCAACACTTCTTGCTGTTAACCTCATCCCATTTTAGCCTAACCCAGACTGGATTTAGGGAGCAAGCGGGCAGTAGGCGGGTGCCAGGAGGCGCCCGGCCCGTGCGTGTGGGCCGGTGTAGCGCTGGAGTTGGTGCAGGGGAACTGGAGCGCAGGGCCGGGTGGCAGCGCTGGTCCTGGTCCTGGCGGCGTTCCCGAGGGCGAGGAGGCCGACTCGGGCTCCGGGTTCGGGTCGGGGTATGGTGGCGTGGAGTGGGCCGAGGGTGGAGCAATGCTGAACGCTATCTGGGAGACAGAGGGGCTGCAGACGGTGGGCATCGTGGTGCTGGTGTTTGCTTCGATCAAGCTGCTGCACCTCCTGGGGCTCATCAGCTTCTCTGAGGGTAAGACACTGGTGGAGACTGAATGAGAGTAGGCTTGAATTGAGAAGAAAGATGACACGGAAATGGAGAAGTCACAGCTGACAGAAAAAAATTGCTAATGCATTTTCAACTAGTCATTTACCTGGACACATCTGTGTTATTCTGTAGTTGTTAGAACTCCTTTGAAATACACTTAAAGTTTCTAAGACTGCCACTCAAAAACTTGACATGTTGATGAAGGTCACCATACCAAAGCAGGACAAAAAACAAATGGACTGTCTCATCTTACGCACTGAAGTCATGAAAACAGGAAATGTGACAGAAATATGTGTGAGCGTGTGATGTGACAGGAGGGAGGAAGATCTTGAGCAGGGAAGATGTGTTAGTTCCGAGAGACTGAAAATCTTGAGATGCAAGTTCCATTTGCATTTCCTGAGTCAAAAACTGAGAAATTGGTTCATTTTGTTTTTGAATTGTGGGTGTAGTTTCCTTGTTTTTGTGTATATAGTTTAAAAATGTGTGTACAGTCTTGTTAACTAGCTCAAAATTCCCTCACATAACTTTTTCATGTGTAAGCATCACATTGTGCACTCAAGGCAAACCTGTCACACTGTACGGGCGCAGTAAGGCTCACGAAGCACAGAACGTCTCCGGCCTAGATAAACTGTTTAGTTTGAACCGACTGCAGTCATCTCATTAAATAAAGTAGAGCAGCATGGTAAGCAGTTTGAGTTCAAAACCAGCCCATCTATCAGACTACTGTTTAGTAAACACGCCTTATTTTCTAATTAGAATAATCAATCAAAAGTCTCCAAAGCTGAATGCATATTCAGGGGGATGATAAGAAAAGTGCTTATGTGTATTAGTGAGTCGCTGGAAAAAGCTGACCTGACCTGAGACGAGTGTTTAGATGGAGCCCGGAGGTGTTAGCGTCTGTGTATTGGCTATAGTCGTGTTATTTTTTTTAAAGGCACATGGGAGCTGTGTTTTCATTTGGGGGAACTGTGAGGCTCATGCTCAGCATAACCGTTTACATGCTTCACTAAACAGCAGCGAGTTGAAACTTGCTTTCCTCCCCTCGCTCTGTATTAACAGATGCAGCCGACATGATATTGATTATTTTCCATGGTGAGATGAAACCGGCGTGTGGAGCACTGTTTGCCTGATTGTGTGATTTGTATTCCACACAGGTGTCTGAGAGTGTAATTACTTAGAGAATATCTGCTATCTGAGCCTGTGGTATACATGACGAGCAGTCAATACAGGTATTGATGTGGTGCTGAAGTCATGTTCAGGAGAAGAATGGGAGCATGGAATATCAAACGGGGTGGGGGAGCAGTGTTGGGTCTGAAATCTTTTTAGGAAAATAGTCTTGAAAATGAGGGATCATGGAACTTTTCCAACTTATTAACATTCGCATTCACAGCTTTGGGCAACTTAGACACTTGAAATTATGTGAGTTGCATGTTTTTTTGAGGAGAGAGGAAACCAGATGTATCGGCATATAAATTATAGACACTAAGGCTGTAACAACACCAATTTCTTTTTCTATTAATCTGTTGATTACTTTCCCATTTATTCTTTAAAGAAATGCCTGTTTTTATTCCCCAGAGCCCCAGTTGATATGCATAGCTTGTTTTATACAACCAACAGTGCAGAACTCAAAGACATTTATTGCTGACTATCATATACGACAAAGAGAAGCATCAAATCTTTACATTAAAGAAGCTGAAAGCTGAAAATCATTGGCATTATTGTTTGAAAATAAAAGTCAGTGATGACTGATAGTTCAGCTTTAATGCAACCTTCACCAGAGCCACGTTTGATTATAATTTTCATGATCGAGTTATATGTTGATTTTCTTAATTAATAAAATTATCCTTGAGTCTATAACATTTAGAAAACAAACACCTGAACTGTCACTCACAATTTCTCAGGGCTCAAGATGACGTTCAGGTTGCTTGTTTTGCTCAACCAACAATTAGAAAACCAAAACAGATGCATTTTACGGAAAAAAAAAGAGAGAGAAGCAGCAGATCATGGCAAATCATTGTCGTTTTTGCTATATGGGACTTAAACAATTAATTCTCTGTCCATCTACCAATCCATAAATCAACCAGTGTGTAATATTTAGTGGTGTCTTGCGGTGAGGTTGCAGAAGTGAAACTTCCCCGGTGTGCCAACTGTGTAAGAGAAACCATGGTGGCCAGCCTGAAAACGCAGATGGCTCTATCTAGAACCGCTGTTTGGTTTGTCTGTTCTGGGCTACTGTAGCTCAACATAGTGGACTCTGTGGAAGAGGACCTGCTCCGTATGTAGCTATAAACAGCTCATTCTAGAGTAACAAAAACACAGCAGTTCTTGTTTTCAGGGGATTATACACGAATGAAAACATAGTTCTGCCAATAGATGCCCCTAAATTCTACACAATGGACCTTTAACTCCATTTAGAGGGAACCATTGCTGAGATCATAATCCAGGATTTGCTGAGCAGTGACAGTTCTTACCACTGAGCTACTGCACTGCTTCCCTTTATAATAAAAACCCAGCAGTCACAAGAATTACCTTTGTTGACATTTTTGTAACACAAATCCCCTCATGCAGCTGTCACCTTCTGCAATAACTAAAAACGTTTGTTTTTCACCTTTTTATTTTTGGTAAAACCTTTGGGGAAATGTTAAACTGAGCGTGCACGCTCTGCTTAACATTCATACAGTCAGACATGTCCGCAGCTGGGAGCTGCCCAGTACGATCACATCCCTCTACTGCTGGCCACCTGAGCAGCTCCACTGAGGCATCTGGGGATAAAGGTCCTGCTTTAAAAGCCTCTGTGTGGTAAATGCAGAGGGAGTTTCTCAGCTGGGCCGCGGATCTGAAGTGGCAACGTCCCAATTGCAGGAGAGACAGCGAGCTGAGAGCGTGGACTGGATGTGTTTTACTCTGTCCCACTCTTTACTGTAGTGTCAGCTGGCAACAAAGAGACACTGCAAGCTTTGTTACGATCAAGTCGTAGCAGACCTCACATTGCAAGCAGAGGGGGTCACGTCTGGCCTGCAGGGACTGTACAACACTCTGATCACCTACTGCAGATTATAAGGACTTCAGACCTGGGAAAAACAGTTTATTCACACCCTCTCCCTGCCACTGGCATGCTTCCATGTTGGAGGAATATAACATGATCATTGCATTAGCCAGTGCACAATCACCAGAGCATTGTACTGTGAATATGGGCAAGGCAGCAAGGCCTGGAGAGCAGCATGGGTAGCTGCTCAATGTTGAATTATGAATTTAGTTGGGCTAATATGTGTGCATGTTTTCCTGCTAACTATCCCAAGGCTAGTATTAGAATTTCCCCGCAGCTGGCAAAGTGTCGGCTCAACTTGGCCTCTAAATCTATATAATGAGCCCCCTTGTTAGAATTTCTATAGCTCCTGTAGAAATTTGGACCCTCTGTAGTAATATATCACATTTCCTAGTCTGATTTGTTTAGATGCATTACGACATAACAAGAAGCAAATTTCTCTTTTTGCTTCTCTCATACACACACTGAATGTTTTTTCCACACATATGTACATTTCTATGCACAGTCATGCAATGCAGAGCCATTAGCTCAAAGTGCTGAGCAAAGCCTCATAGGGTGCAGACTAATCAGTGTGTCACACAATGATAAATAATTCTCTGGTTCAGCCGTACACAGCAGCACCCCCAACCCCATGCCCCCTCAATCACACACACGCATTCACAAGTACACCATTAGTCGAACGGGGATGGAACGCTGTGTCAATTTGGACCCGCTGTCTGCTATTATCGGGCGAGAGCGCAGGGAGTGTCTTAGCGCTGATATCCATCTAACAAACTTCTCGCGTTCTCTGTGTCCTTGATGGGGATTTATGGCTTGGCAGTGGAGAGAGTTAGTGTCAGCACTGACCTGGGCCTGTTTTGCTGCCAATTGTGTGTTTTCACTTACAACCATGAGCAGGTCATGGCTGTGGGAGAGTCAACGGGTAGCTGTGACTGAGTTGAACCACAACATGCATTTTAAGTATACACATAGACAACGACAGTTAAACCAAACCATATATATGGTAGGGCTGGAGAGTACGTCTACTACGTCACTATAAATTGTCACATTTTTGTTTCTCCTAATTAATTTCAGTATGACCAATAGATGTCGGTGGACTTCTGGTCGAGACTGCAAGCTGATTAGTTGGTTAAGCTTTGGGTTAGATGTCAGTGGTCGCTGTAGCCATTGTTAGTGTACTGGGACTCTTGGATTGGACAATACAACGATACGCAACACAAGATGATACATTTTTACCATGATGTCTGTACTTATGTCAGGGTTACCCTCACATTCATTTTTTTGTGGCGGCCCACCACGATTAAAACATGGCAGACTGTTCATTAGGAACGCTATTGGAATATACATGTATGTGTGTGTAATATGCAGAACATCAGGCACATTAAAAGTATAACCAACTGTTCATTTTGCTGGGTCCGAAAGTTTGCATTCACTCACAGCAGCTGCTCCTCTCATACATCTATCTGATCTGATCAGCTCTGACTGGATTGATAGATCTGTTATCAACCCCACGAGTCACAAACTGCTGCTGGGGGAAAAAAAGAACTCATGGAGAGTTCCACCTGTGCTGTGTTCACTGACCTACAAAAACCTCAGAATTTCAAGTTGGGACACAAAACAGGTGACAGCATTTAAAAGAAAAAGAAACGACTGATCAGAATTAGTGGTAGGTGCTATATTATTATGAATTACAGAGATAAAAATACAGTTTTATGATCAGGTCATCAATGCCTCCTTTTTAAATCTGCTGACACAGTTATAGTTAATGGTGTGGATGGCCCCTTAGCCTTGTTTAATGAAAGCTAAAGCAGATGCAGTTAAATTGTAGTGAGGCATCGTAAGACCCAGACACACCAAACTGGCTTCAGAGAACTAGTGGCAACAAAAGCCGACTGTTTTGTCAACTCACGTAGCCTGCGTCACCACAAAAAGTTGCACATGAACACAACGTAAAGACTACAGCTGATGGCCAACCAGCACATATGCTCGGCGCCTGCGTGAGAGGAACTCCATAGTTAACTAGTTAGCACATTAACAACACAGTCCAATGTTGAAAGAACAAAGCATGTTTATTATGGTCCAGTGAACGATAATGCAAACCATCATGAAACAGTTCTGCTAAAACACTTAATGGCTAAAGAAAATTACCAAATGTAACAAGTTTGTTTTGGTCTCACTCCCTCTTGACCTTAGCTGTCTGTGTACTTCCCTCACTTCCATTTCTCTTCTTGTGCGCTGAGCTGGACTGTCAGCTAAAAAAAAAAGCCAATGAGGTCCAATGGCACGGGACACACCAGAGTGACAAGGGCGATAGACGCTCACCGACGGCCCACCGTTGACCAATGGCCGACTGTCCGCTTGGCATGTCAGGGCCTGTATACTTGTACTTTTTCAGTTCGGCGTTAAGAGTTAACCCTTGACCAAGCATCATCTTGTTGTCCAGTATCAGATGCAGGAAGTGTCTCAGGTTCACTGCCATCCGTCACTTCAGTGGTCACTGCAGGAATGTGTAAAAGAAAATGCTGTTCTGTGTGACACAAGTGGCAAAACTTGAGATTGTAGACTCGGACTTTTGAACATCAAACAAGCCTGTTGAATTTGTGTGATACAAAATTATGAATGACCTTTCTGCTGTTGTTTGGTGGTATTCAGCTGTGATCTAACAGTCCTGACGTGCCTGTCATTGATAATCACATCATGTGTTTATAAAGCTGAAAAGAGAATCACAGTTATGTTTTAGAGTCCAGAGCTGATGCTGTTTGTCAGTTTTCTTTATGTCTTCATTTCCTGTTCAGGTATTTATGGTGTTTATAGGCCGCCAGTGAGCAATTTAAACACTGTAAAATATTAAAGTGTGTTCTTCATTTTGTTAAGTGCAGAAGTGTGTACGTTTCCAGTACACACACACTGGTTTATGGGCATGGTATAAAGTGCATCTTTATGGGATTGTTTTCTTTGTCGAGTCACACATCCATCATCAAAGTTGAGTCAGCAGAAGTGTTTAGCATCTTTTTCATTATTTCAGATTCAGGCATTTAGGATCTGCCCAGCTAATTTAATTGGCAGTGTCCACTGGGGAAATAAATCTTATGATTACACAAGAAAGCAAGTGGGTTTAAAAGATTAAAATATGAAAACAATGAGTCAGTTACAGGTAGTGAAATGTGAGATATTTTGTGAGCAGCTAAATATAATTGTTTCTCCATGTACCAGTCCATTTAGAGGACAACAATCAACTGACCCAATTACCCTTTGGCTATTTTCCATGATGCCTATTGAGAGCGGTGACATGATTGACTTAACCTTTGCCTGAGCGTCCTAAGTTACAGGTCCCTCCGGTGTCTTTAGAGGGGAAGAGGGCGCGGCGGAGGAGCTTATTGAAAGTGAGCGGACTCTGCCTGTCAAT
>JAPZEB010000016.1:9040464-9063593 GCA_029783705.1 Chaetodon striatus
AAGATGGCGCGGCGGAGAAGCTTATTGAAAGTGAGGGGACTCTGCCTGTCAATTTGAGTAAGGAAAGCAAGGACAAGTATCACTCAGGCAATCAATTCTGATGAAACCATCACAGATAATAAATCCTGATAGGAGGAGGATGACAGATGCTTCTTAGCCATGATCTGATAGGGATGATTGCAGTGCTTAAAGGCTCCCTGTGCAGGGGAGCTGGAGGCAGATTATATTCTCAAAGATGTATTTAATTAAATGACCTGTGTAACAGTGCAGGGATGCAGTATAATGTGCAGTGCCTGTAAAGCACCAGCTTATCCTCAGATATTATTAAATGATAACATGAATATGTATACAGTATGACGTTGTGACGTGAGCCACAGCGCTATTTGGTGATGCAGATTCTGAGGGTTATATTAAAGAGAAATGTTTCATAGTTATAGCTTAAGTGTTGTTATAAAAAGACAAAAAATAACTTTTTCATAAACCTTGAACTCTCTCTACAGCTTTGAATCTGCCTGTGTAGTAATTATTTTTCAATCAAGGTTACCAATCAATATGCTCATTCAGCATGATCATGACTTTAATAAGCTAACAAAATGAATAATTATGTTGCCACATGAATCCGCTAACAATATTTCCCATAATTAAGCCAAGGACATAGATTTTCATGAATAATGCAGTAGATCCTGGCCAACAGTATAGCTAATTGCACTTTTTTTTCAGAAGCATTGAACAAACCAGGCTTTATAGTCCCTTCTAATTTCCATAGATGGAAAAAAAATGTTTGAGTGTTTCTTTTGTGAAGTCTGCACTCTGTCTTCCCAGTTCAGATTGATCTGCTCTGTTTCTGACTCTACCCAGACTGCAAGAGTTCATTCCTGCGACTGAATGAGGATAACATTTCTGATGAAAGTGAAGTAGTGGAAACTGCTTAGTCTTCCTGCAAACTTCTCAGTTGGGTGCACTAATGTAAAGAGAACTACATATCATACATCATCAGCTATAGAGCCAGCCAGTCCGAACACACAAGACAATGATATAACTTTTCTAAATACTGATAGAGATCTGTATTGTAAAGGAAATAAGAAATGTATGCACAAAAGATACACAGCAATGAGAAAAACCATAATAATTATAGACCACTTGTGATTCTGATTACGAATAATATTTCTGATATAAGTGAAGTGGTGGAAATAGCCCACTCTTCCTGCAAACTTCATCAGTTGGGTGCACTAATGTAGAGAGAGCTGGGACACTGGGATGGAAAGTGCTGACTTTGACCTACAGTGAACCTAATTACAAGTGATTTCGAAAGTAAATTGAAACCATTAACAACCCTGATATCGCCAGACCAAATCACAAAGTAGTCTGAAACCTCTCCGTTCAATTTCGATTTCCAAGGGGCGTTAACAAGGGGGTTATCAACATGTGACATAGCAGTCGCACCAGTAACACCAGCCAGTCACAGCACATTAGGGCAGGTTGGTGCAAAGCAGGTGGGAAAAAATAACACCTTTCCAACAGACAAATGTAAACAGATTGCATGCAGAGATGAGCTCATGTATTATGAGCTGGTTTATTAAACTTTTGCTTATCTTGTCTGTAGTAGGGCTGTTTCTGATTTGAACCAGATTGGGCTGTTCAACACAAAGATTGGACAATAACTTCCTTTTTTGGCATGCATAATGGTGACTCTTTTTAGGGGCAGTGTACCCTGGTTCCAAAGTTTCCATCAACCTCTTATTTCCTTTATTCTAAATGCTTTGTCTCTCTCTGTCACCCTCCATTCCGGAGCTGTTGTCTGCTATACTCCGAAAGTAGTCCCCAAGCAGCAGAGGGACCAGGGTGCAAGAGCTAGCTATCCTATTTCATTTAGCTTGTCTCATTTGTGATCTGATAAACGCAGAGAGAGAGCGGGACGAGGAGGGGCTGAGGGAATCAATGTGCTATGCACAGCTCCACAGTGAAATTTGATTTTCCCCATTTTAAATATAAAAAAAAAAATGTAGCGGTCAATGTTGATATTGTGGCGGGCTGCCACAAATAAATCAATGTATGGGAAACATAGTAATGCAATTCACACTGACAAACAACAACAAAAAAGCAAAGGCTGGACTTGAAGTCGCGTTAGGGGTCGAGTTACATCTTTCCTCCCAAGGAAAAACTTGAAGGGCAGTCGATTGTCTTCTTTTAATAATAATATGCCATTCATTTCAATACTAATGCAAAGCTAACGGCCGTCCCCTCAAACACACCCCATATTAGACGAATGGCTGTGATTGGCCCGGCACATCCCAGGCTGCTGGAAATCTTTCTAAAGCGGAGGGAGAGCAGATGCATCTGCCAGAGCAAATAAAACACAAGCTCGCAAATTTGTCTCGTTCCCAGGCAAACCATTAACTGCGCAGAGCTTGGTTTTTATCTAATAAAATATCAAACATCATCAGCTGTAAAGCCAGCCAGTCAGAAAAAACAAAATCGTAAAATAACTTTTCTAAATACTCAAGGCAAGATCTAAATTGTAAAGTAAAGAAGCGATTGAGGCACAAACGATACATAACAATCCAGAAAAACAACATCATAAATCCAGATCACTTGACTTGTTTTAGTGAAATTAGCTGGTGTTGCAGACCATAAACCATTCTGTCACAAAACTGGCTAGCACCTTGGTGTTGTTGCAGTGCCTTGTTGTCATAGAAGTAATAAACTAAGTAAAAAGTAATCGACTCTCCAAGCCAAACAAGTTCCACTTTTGTTCATTTTCATGGGGAGTTTCTCCACACTCTCGAATCTCAACAGATGCCATATTGCCTCAGTGTGGGTATTTTGTCTGTCTTTTGGCTGAGCTACAGTATATAGAGAAAATTAGATTTTAGTTCAAAAGTGTTATTTTAGGATCGCCGGCTGTTTATGCACGATACAAACGCTGAATATCTTGTCAGAATAAAATCCATAAATCCATTGATGTACTTTTTCTGAGTGAGTGGTAGCATCCGTGTTAGTTTCCTGTCGGCGACAGGAACAAAGATGACTCACTTGGAAGTGAGTCACAGATAATCTCTCCTCTGCAAGTATCTCGAATCCCTTGTTCCACCTTATAATCTTCAACACGACTGGAGTAGAAAGGGCAGTGGACACTTCCTTCCAAAACCGCAGCAAGGTTTTCTTTAAGACAGACACACTTCCAAGTGACAAATGATTGCAATTAAAAGTATAGACTGCTCTTTCCCCCAGATTCCAGTAAATGCCTTGGCCCGTGATGGTGTGTCATTATGGCCAGCGTGAGAGCGTGCGCTCTCTCATAAAGAACCTTGACATTCAGTCCCCAGCGTTCCAGTCAGTGCAGTCAGTCACACTCAGTTCAGAACAGCAAATGACAGCATTTTAGTTAACGTCCAGACACTGACATTTTATACACTCAAACTGGCTTGTTTAAACTGATTATAACTACTGTAAGTGCAGGAACCAAAACACACTGTAGCAAACTGCACTAATGGCTGAAAGAGATGGCTAATGCGTTCCTTTTGCCAGTAAAGAGCTACTGTACTTTGTGCTACTTTATCTTCCGTCTTGCAATTGTTAACCTGAGGGGAATAATCAAGGCTTCAGTCCATTTGGCTGTTTACACAGATATATTCCCGGTCTGCATGGATTTATTTGCATCTGCCTTTCATCGTTGGCATTAAAGCGCAAAACTCGATGTCACGTCCCAGGATAAGTGAATTCATATCTCAGCAGAAACTTTTGAAATGAGCAGTGTTCTTTATTCAGGGCTATTGGACAGACTGTTGGTCTTTGCGGTCTCAATAATGTGCCCAGTTGGCTTTGGTTTTAAGACAGACCATGCAGTGACCCTGCTTGCCTCTTCTTCTTTTTCCATAAGTCGATTTCACAGCCATTTTTCCTGCCTGCCATAAGAACTGGAGGCTGTTTTATTAAATAACAGCAATGACATATCGCTCTGCCCGACTCCAATCTTTGGAGCTTATTTGTACTTGGGCCCACCAAATGGGAACAAATGGCAGATCTGTATCCACCTCCCTCATCGTCCATGTGATTTATCTGATCTAAAATGAGCCTTTCTCATTACACAGTGGGGACTGTGTTTGAATTACTTTCCTTTTATTGACTTGGATCCTCAGATCTAACACTTGCAAAAGCAGAATTGTAATCAGCAGATGTCCACTGTTGGCAGCTCTGGTATTCTGGATGTCGGCTATAATTTGTTTTGGAGCATCAGAAAATATTTGAGGCTACAGAGGGGGAAATCATTGCACCCTGGGAAAGGCAAAGTCAGCCATTGCAAAAGAGCTAGGTGTTTAATCTTCTGTCCTCAGGCAGATTGGGATATGCATTTATTGTTGCACTTCCACTCACCTTTTCACAGCTCACTCATTTGATATCAGCTGGCATATTTCTTTTGGGATTATTGTTCTGGGGGAAGGGTAAACAGCCAAGTGTCTTCTCCAATGCACATGGTATCACCAGCTTCTTTTAGCATGCTTCTGTGTAGGTTCACAATATCCCACTAGATCCCACCCATCTCCAAAAACTTTCTACATGTGAAAACTTCTAAACTTTGTGTGAGCAAGTAAAGCTGAGAACCTGAGGCAAATGATGCTGAACTCACTATATTTCTCGTTGCCAAAATTTCCCATTACAGTAAAGCACTATGAAAGCATTCCTCTGAGCTATGGGCGGTAAATCGGCCTAACTGTACTGCATCACACTATATAGAAAACTCCCTTTCAATCATCTCTCCATCTAATTTGGCTCTGCTTCTGCTCTTAACGTGCTGTAAGTACAGCCCTTTCTCATTCCCATGGCATCAAATATGACAGCTTGGTCAGTGGCCATTGGCTAGTGGTTCAGACACACAAGGCAACATTTAGCGCCTGTATGAGATTTAGCGAGCTTTAACATAACTTCAGTGTAAACCCACCTGCTGCAATAACGTAGCATAAAGAGTGAGAAAGTGAAAGTTATGTGGGAGGGAGAGGCTCTAGAAGGGTCAAACAAACACAGGACTTTCACTCAGGGGACCAGTCCCATGTGACGTTTTTTTTACATAAAAAATTGCAATTAATGTAAGCCAAACCACATTTTTTTCTAAACTTAACCAAGTTGCATGTGAACATGGAAGTTTATTTTGAAAGGACACTATGCCTGTAATAAGCTGAAATTGATGTGCCGTCCCTGAACGTCCAAAAGTGACACTAGAAAGGCACCTAGAGCATCATAGTTCAAGGTGTAGGGTCACTGACCAAGCTGCCATATTTGACAAGTTGCATATAAGCATACCAGCATCAATTCTCCTACGAATTGAGTTTTTAAATGAGACAAAAGGATCATATGTAAGCAGATGTGTTGACTGAGGCATCACTTGAACAATACATCAAAATAGCCACTCATCACTACCAATTTAGTACTGTGCTGGGAGGTGAGTCATGCCAGTGGTGTTAGTGCGACTTCAGGCGAGCAGGTCAGATTTATATTACACTGGCCTTTTTTTTCTTTTTCTTGGAATCATGCCATCATGAATAAAATCCACCACTGGCCACGCTGCCAGACACTGCTCATCTGCCGTCCTTGTTTATGTCTGGCTGGGTGTAATTTCACTTGATTGCTCGCTGCAAAGTGTCTGTCACATTTGTCCCTGTTTTATTCAAAAACAACACGCAACCTTGGGTTTTAAACACTGGAATGAGGTGTTAAAGTGACCCTGCTGTCTGCACACTGACCCAATAAAAATTTGTCCCTAAAAGTAAACTCCTATTCCCCCTGGCTCTTACTGATTAGCTTAAATTTAATTTGTCCACAAAGGCTTTTGCCTCTGCATTTGTGTTATTGACCTTATTTGACTTTCTGTGAATGATCCATGTGTACACTGTTACAAATACCAAGTTGACCTTTAGAAAGATGGGTGAGTGTAAATACAGAATCGAAAGAGGTATTGACCAGCCTGCATAGCATGTCACCAGTCATTAGCTTCAGTCTAAATATGATGCAATTAAACAAGCAGGTTTTTTTTCATTCAGGCTATATGATGCATGTTTGATTTCTCTATTGATGGAATACAATTTCTCTTTAGTTTGAGACATCTGCAAAAGGATGAACCTTGAGGGAAGTTATTAATGTTAATCATTTGACTGCAGTTGCAGTGAAATTTCTGTGTTATTCATTTAGTGTAAATCCTTACTTTGAAAGGCAGTGGTTCTCGAATTTTGGCCTGGACACCATCTGTCTCGAGATCTACAGGAGACAGCTTAAGGTGTTAAGAGATTAACACCTGGGAACCACTGACTTTAATACCTGCTGTGAGGACAGTAAACGTGTCAAAATATTCCTTACTTAAATAAATCAACTCGGTCGAGTAGTCTTACCTTAAATGTCCATGATGTGTTGTTATTCATACAATGTGAAGAGCTTCCTAAATAAGCCTAAAATATTGCATACAAAGAGGAAGCACCATCAAAAACAGTTTTTACAAATCGTCATTGAAATGAGCTTTAGTTTCAATGTTTCTATGTGTATGCAGCAAACAGCATCCAGAGTTGTTGGTAAGGAACCCCCCCATGGAGTAAGATTTTCTCGTGGTCCCATTTTAGATTCAGCTCCCTGGTTCTCTCCCAAAATGCAGCAATGAATAACTTCTGAAGTAGAAACCAGTTTGAACGACAACCAAAGAGGCATATTAAGATGCAGAAAGATGGGAGGGCAGCGCTGGTGACCACTGCAAGATACAATCACTCGCAGAAGGGACTTGAAATGTCCCAGAAAATGACTACTGATTATACTATGCCTGAAGATATGATAAAATCGAACTGAAGCCCAAGAAATTCAATTCCAATTTAAATTCCCCTGAGATAGTAAATACTAATATCAGCTTAAAGCCTGAAAGTAACTTTTGACATGTCCAACTAATACTGCTTTGCTCTGTTTTGTGACTGTTTACATATTTTGTCCTTAAATGGACAGCTGTAGACACAGAGCAGGCTTGTGATGAACTCGATACCCTGAGATTGGTGGTTGATTGCTCTGTGTTGTAGTGCCAGGAGTTAGAGCAGGCTATATTAGGAGTGAGCTCAGGTTGAGATAAGATCAGTATTGAGTTTGGTTCAGGTGTTAGGTTTGTCAGGATGGTGTGTCATCAACAGTGGGAGGTTATTGATGGGAGGACTGAAACCTCATTCATGTCAGCTTCATTCAACAGTTTGGCATGTTTAGAGACACAAATGAGGTCATAAAGATGGGAGTTTATTTACATTACATGGTAAGGCCAGAAGTGTTATGTAACCTTAAAACCAATCTGATAAACACAGTGCTACTCTGAAATTTGGCAGCTTATGTTCGGTGTAAAATTTCACATGCTTTGCCTTTTACTTGTAAAATGTCTGTCATCAGCCAAGAAATCTTTTAAAATCAAACCCACTGTACAAACCGGGCACCTTTACCAGGTAAAACTTTTGTCTTTGTACCTGAAAATATAAAGTGGCTGCTGAACATGCAGCTTCTGAAATGATTTAATTCGGATCCTGACTACAAAGTATTTCTGCCATCATTAACTTCTGCAGTAAATCAATGAAATAGGCTGAATCTGACTCTGATGATACTAATGTTTTGGTCTGCCATCATTTTATTTATGTTGTGTGAACATCTAAGACTGTATATACATCTGTTACTCATTTTTGATCACAAAGAATGCTAATGATGTTGAAGTGTGTTTGAATCAAAGGGTTCATCTAGTGCAACCTGCAGTTACGTTGCTTCCCATCTAGTGTTTCTACTAGTCCGACTGTTTAAATGTTTAATGTCAGGGCTCAACACCAGCATGTTGTAATGCTGATTAGCATGCTGACATGTTAAACCAAGCAGTGAACATAGTAAACATTGTACCTGTTAAACATAGATATGTTAGCATTGTCGTTATACATAGCATCACAGAGCAGCTAACATTGCCGTAGACTTAAGGCTCAGATACACCAAACTGACATCAGAGAACTAGTGGCGAGAGCGTTGTGTCGCCTTATGTCACCTGTGTCTCAGCCAAAAATTTTCACCTTATAACACGGCCAACTAGGACATACGCTCTGCGCCTGCATTAGAGGAAGTAACTTTCCATACCAGCAGGTGTTGGTAGGTAGTCCGTATTCGTCATTCGAAACAGAACGCTGGAAAACCAACAACACAACCTGATGTCGAAAGCAAATGATATTCACTGTGTGCCAGCAAACCTTAACTGTTGCTGCCAAAGAGCTCACTGGCTAAGGAAAAAAAGTCTGTTTCAATCTCATGCCCTCTTGGCCTTAGCCGTTAGTTTGCTTTCCCCTTTTCGTTCCTCTTCTCATGCACTGAGCTAACTGCCAAATCAGAGTCATTTAGTCATAGATGGGCTCTAATGGGTCCGACACTGATGTATCGAACATAAAGCTGCCAACAAGTGCCAACAGTAACACACTGCAAAAACTAGGGTGACAGACCAACAGCCCAACATTGACCAATGGCTGACTGTCTGCTTGGTGTGTCAGGGCTCGTAGTCTTGCACAAAACTCAGGGTTTAAATGTTAAATGTCATGTCTGTCTTGCCAAACTTGTTCTTTTATAACTTTCGTTTGGAATAAGTATAGATTAGTGTTGTTACTTAATTTCCTTGGAGACCAAAGTGAACTACTATGTCTTTGAAGATAGTGGTTTTTATATATTTATGGGGAAAAAAAGATGGGTAATGATTCCAAGTCCAAAAAAAACTACGTTTTAGCTTTTTTAATTATTTAAAGAGGCATTCACAAGAGGCCTTTCTAGTCAAAGCACTGAGTGAAACCAAGAGAGGTCACTGACACTCATTCAATTAGACTAAGTCAGCTGTAACTCAGAGCCACTCTCCAGGCGTGGTCAAAGATCTTCAGACCAGTACTCAATCTGTATGGGCTCGTATGCTGGGTGCTGCCGCCTGTAACACTATCGTGTAAACTGTCAGAAGATAAGTTGTGCTCCATTGGAGTCATGGCCTACTTTTGCAAGCCCCGCCTTCTTGGCGCCGTGGCACTAAAAGGACAGCGAGGAGCTGGTGCTAAATCGTATAAGTTAAGACTTCGTCTCAGACACACACACATACGCAGGAACACACAGAAGCTTTTGAGAAAAGACACAATGCCAGTATCACACATAGAGATGTAGCTGCTCTGTTTTACTCTGATAACATTGGCGGAAAGGCTTGTAACAACGAAGCGAGTGAGGAAATAAAATGCAGGGTCTGATGAATGCTATCAATCCTTGAAATTAAAAACTATCCCAACTAATTTCACACAGATTAAACCTAGACTTCCCCCCATCATAGATCCATTTAATAATTTTAATTTGAATCTCACACCAAGTAAGGGGCTTTTGCACTTACTGTATTAAATTCATCCGTCAGATGTGAACCCCCAGGGCATCATTAGCCTCTGTGTAGCACTTACTGTACATACACCCTCATATCACAACAAAGAAGCAGCAAGCTCAGCAGCACCGTTCATCAAACTGCATGCTTCAGCACAAGAACTGACCCAAGATTTATTGATATCAAACAGCCATTGGTGGTCAACTGAGGACATTTAAGTTTGCACATGATATAGATTTATCAAATATTTATTAGCCACTCTTTTTTCACCTCATGGATCCAATTGATTTAGGGCAAGTAAGGTTTTACCCTCCAGCTTGACTTTACCTTTAAAGTAAATGACTCTTAAATCACAAATCCTGAGGGAGCATAGGGGTTGGACTATGATTGATTAGTCCTGACTCATTTTGGGGGGTAATATTCTCACATTCATTTTTCAGGGTTTAAGTATTTTTGCAGTTTTGTTGGCTCACTGATGAAGAAGATACCGTGCAATAGACCGTTTTATGGCTATAGTCTACAAAACTAGTTACGCTGTGTCCCGTGGTTATTATATTTTGCTGAGGCATTCGTCTTTGTTTATAACCCTTGTACGGCATTCAATCTTATTCTCTTGTATAGCTGCAGGCTTAAATGGCTAAGGGAGCTTTGTTACTCAGGAGTGGCTATGAATTACATTTCTGATGAGCTGCACAGTCAGCTGCAACCTGCCTTTATAGCAGCCGGCACCCAAACAAGCTGCTGAGGTCAGGTCTTTTCTTTCAAGGAAGGCAAAAGTATGGCATGGCTTGTGTGTATGCACGTAATGACTGAATCAGTCAAATGTTCAGACTCTGCGGAATCGTCCATTTCTGCTTGATATACTTGATTCTTCAGGACAACAACGCCCATTATGTTTTTTTCTTTATCAGCAAAATGGTAACCTTTGACATTTGTGGGTAAGGGCACCAGAGCACAGCACGAGCCGCTCTCTCTACATTATCACACACATACTCAAGCGTCAGATCCATTGTGTCAATAAACTAAAAGGGCAAACATTAATCAGACAGCCATGACTGCATGCTCTTTTCCTGCCTGATTAAGCGCTGTGTCACTCACACTCTGCTTTATTCCACTTTAAAGATCGTTTCTTATTGCCTTCATGTTCGTTCAGCTTTTCACCAACAGTCATGCTTTCAATTCTATTAGTGATAGCGCAGCTCGTTTGCTCTTTCAGTCATAATGTTTGCACTCAAACTCACTCATTGTTCAGGTGCTAAAGAATAGACTGAAGCTCACCACATTGTCCTTGAGCTCCAAGCCCGAAAAGATGTCTTTGTGTAATGTTTCCAAATAAAGCCAGCTTGCTGTCAAGACCAATACCACTTGGAAACAAAGGCAACATCTGTCTAGTTAAAGCTCAGCGAGGGCACTCAGACGTCTCCTTTTCACTCAGGAAGGAAGGTGTGTGTCAGGCAGGTAACAAGAACAGATGAGAGCTTCACTTTGTCTCTTTATCCTCAACGTCTCAAAGTTATTGTATCATTATAGAGGGCAGTATGAACAGTTCATAAGCTCACAGCAAGACGTAACACTGATCTTTTTTTATGAGAGCTTAGTTGTGCACCATAATATAGGTTATTGTGTACACTTTGCCAGATCTGAGCCAAGAGCTGTAAACCATCTGCTCTGTGTCTGTGCTGTGTTTGACTCTGCCCACTGTAAGGGTGAAAGGCTGGGGCCTGGTGGGGTTTTCACTTTGCAACCCTTCTGTCAGGGGTCCTTGCCAACTTGGTGGAAAGTTTATGAAAAGATTTTGATATCTTGCCTTAAGTCAAATTTGGTCCAGCTGCCTCAAACTTTTTGCTGAGCATTTTCTGAAAGCTTTGGACAGTTAATAGATAAATAAGGCAGATATTATGTATATATAAAACAGCTGTTCAGAATAATACAACAGCACAAGTAACAACCAAAATATGTAGTCATTTGATTTATATGTTTTATTGTTAGCTACCTAGCAACTACCATGACTTTTGAGGTTTTTGGTGATATACCTCAACAGCTGTTGGGTTGAGTGCCATGAAATTTTGTACAGATATTCAGGGTGGCAAGAGAATGAATTGTAGTGACACTGGCGATCCCCTGACTTTTCCTCTATCGCCACCAGGCTGACATTTATGGTTTTGACGGGAAGTAACTTTTGAATGGATTGCCATGAAATTGGGAGCAGAAATTCATGCCCCCCACAGGATGAATGATTTTTGGTGATTCGTCAAAGGGACAGTCTATCACAAAATCAAAAATACATATTGTTCCTTTTACGTGTAGCTCTATTTATCACTCTAGGCTGTTTTGGTGTGAGTTGCCAGATGTTGATGATTTCAGCCATATATATGGCTGCCTTTTTTTACGAATATCATGGAACTAGATGTCACTAAACTTGTGGTGCACCAAAAAATGTTTTCGTTTGCAAAACTTATCAGCATTTTCCATTTCCAGGAATTATGGCTTGGTTACTCGAGATAATCTACAGACTTTGTTGTGAGCAGTTTCATGCAAGACCTATTTTATTTCTGCCGAAGAACACCCCCCAACCATATCACCACACAGAAGGAAGTATGCATCTACTCATTGACGAGTGGCTTGTGCTCCTAACGTGGAGAGATGTGAATTAATGATGGCCCCTTCAGCTGATCTGTTATGTTAGCTCGCTCAGTGGTGCTAGGTTAGCTAGCAGTAGATGCATACTTCCTTCTGCACAGTGGTATGGATGGTGGGTGTAGTCCAGTAGAAAGAAAGCAGTTCCTCTATGAAACGCTTACAACAAACTGTGGATTATCTTCAGTAATCGGGTATGATTTCTGGAAAGAGACATTGCTGTTGAGTTTTTTTTTTTTTAATGTTTTCCTTTTTTTTATGTGGCGCTTTGGGCACCACAAGCCGAGTACCATCGAGTTCCACTATATTGGAGAGAAGGCAGACATCTTTACGGTCGATATCTCCAACACTCAGCAACTCACACCAAAACAATATAACTTGATAAATAGCACTACAGGTCAGAGGAAAAATATGTATTTTTTTTATTTTGGAGTGAACTGTCCCTTTAAATTGTCATCTGGCGCTATATTTTATCCAGTCCTTAGTTTTATGGCAAGTTCTTGTAAAACTAACATACTAACTAGCATGCTAAACTAAGAGGGTGACAATGATATACATCACATTAGCACTTAGCTTAAAGCACTGCTTTGCCAAAATAGGCCGCTAGTCTGGCTGTAGACTCTAAGTTATTTGCTTTATAGATATAATTGCAGTATTTTTGACCTGTTTCTATTTTTAGGAAATTAATTTTTAACTTTTGAGAGCATCTTCTAGTATTTGTAGCCATGGTGCTTGTCTTTAATGATCTGTGTGAACTCACTGTACTCACTTTAGAGCCCTTTAATGGACTACAGGCAGGCATATATGACAAATACAAGCACACAACCTAAAAATTTGGATTTGATTGTGTTTCATATGGTCCACATGAAAAAATGAAAGTTTACCCTCAGTTCTGGTATTGATTTCAGATGGATATTCCTACTTCACTGACCTACACTCACACCACAACAACCTTTGTTGGGTATCATTTTTCTCTTGCCCAGTATTTTTACACTGAGCCATTCTTCTGCTCACAGCCAATTTTCCCCTGGACCTCCATGATGTTGTCAGACCAGGTTGCAGATTTATGACGCAATTTTCACAGCTTCTACTAAATGATGTAATTATTACCACTATGTCCCTTTATAGCCCAGGTTTATAGAGGCCTCTTACAACACCCACTCGCCATCTTGATGTTAGGTTGACTAGCTCTACCTCTGCTGTTACTTTTTACCTGCGATCGAAATTAATTAAGTGTTGCTGTGATTGACAAATGGTTTGCAGCGCTCGAGAGCTCGCCCTAACGCCTACTGCTGCCATCAAACCTCACACTAAATTTTTCAGAGTAGCCCGGAGCGGGAGGGGAAATGGGCTTGTGTGCTTTTAGGCAAGGCTATGAACTTATTACTTAAGGACTGTCACACTCACAGAGTGGTGCTGCATAGAACATAGTATTTTTTGTGCATGTGTGTGTGTGTATTGTGGTCATCAGTTCAAATCTTGGATAAAACACTTGAATTTACTAATCATGCTGCTTTTGTTAAATCAGCAGGAGGGAAAATCTTGTTGGGGAGCCTGTTTGGCTAAGTGTGAAAAGAGTTGACACCTGATGAGTTGTCATATTACACCCTGACTGGAGGTCACAGGCTCCATATCATATTCAGAGCCTGTCTTTGACACTGATGACCTACAATGCGCTAAGAGACTTGTGAATAAGTAATGTAACCCAGTGAACTAGTTGCTCGTGACTTGGAGTGATGCCGTAACTAGGCAGCCTTGAACTTGTGCTGCTACTGTATATGTTTACACGTAGATACACACAAAAGCAAAAGAGAGAACTCCTCTTGCACTTCTTTTCATCTAACTGCATTAGCATATTGCCTGAAGCACCTCTGTGCAACACTGTATGTTCAGATTCACAGAGACTCTAGCATGACTGTAGTTAGAGTCTACAGCCATGCTAGATCGCAGCCAAATAGAGTGGTGCAGGGATGACGTTTTTTGGGGGGCCAACCCAAAAGTTAGGATTACCCTGGTTCCCCTCAACAAAAAGCCAACAGGATTTTTTTTCCTTTTAATATATTAGTGAACAAGATATTCTAGATACACTTACATGTTTTGTACAGCAAGATGATATTCACAAAAGAACAATGCTTTTATAATGTTTGATGCGTAAATAAATGCCAGAAGAAAAAGCCGTTCGGCAAGTGGTAGACAACCTGTGGCTCTGGAGCCACATGTGGCTCTTAAGCCCGTCTCCAGTGGCTCCCCCTGAATTTGACAAAAAAAATCATATGGAAATCAATAATTCTTTAACGTTTTAATTTTCATTATCAATACTGTAGGCCAAAAGGGATTAGTCTACAGTAGTCTTGAGTCTCCCTCACTTGGCTAGCTATGGATCCTAAATCCAAAAAAGGAAAAGTTATGGAGGAAAACAGAATTTAATTGTGTGTGAAGAGATTTTCTTTGCTGTTCCTGTAAACTCTCCATAGTTAAAGTTCTAAAAATTATTAATAGCCCACTGCAGTACCACCTGGTGGTAAAACATATTAATTAATGCTCATTTAGATACGTTTGTAATTTTGACAGGCAACTTTAGATTGAATAAGCTGTGTTACCTTCATTATAAAGCTTAATGTGTTTTGTGGCTCCAGATTTTTGGTCAAAAATGTCTCTTCTGGTAGTGAAGGTTGCTGACCCCTGCGCGACAACTGGTTCCCTTGACTTCAGCGTTGGCACCACAACAAGGCTGTAGAGCCATGGTCTGCAACTATCCTTGTAGTCTCATTTAGCCACTTGTTAGCAGCTGCCTTTTTTAAGACACTTCAAAGCTTCAAGATTCACAACGTAACATATTTTTGGTTGTAGAACAAAACATGAAAATCCCTTAAGCTTGTGTTAACCACAAACTTTTTACAGTCATCTAATCAAAATCCTTTCAAAAAACCCATTGGCTTAGGCAAGGGAATCAGAAATGATAAAATGCTAACTCATTTCCGGGTTTTAGGACATTCCTGCAACACACACTATATCAGCTGCTCACATTTTCTGTGACTTAGCATGTTTATTCTAAACCAGTTGTGTGTGCTTGTGTTCAGGTTTCTTTTCTTGTTGAATTTGCTGAGCGTTAATCTCGTTACATAATCATAACAATCTCTTTCAAGTCTGCCAAAGTCTTCTTTTGCTTCCTTTAGGAGCTGCAGCTTTAAACTAACAGAGTGCAAACTATGTTGTTGTCCTGAAGAACCAACCATGAGGCAGTCTTCTGTCTATACGAACTTTTAAAGACTCTCGCCTCTTGCATGTCCAGTTTCCTTGAATGTACTGAGGCTTTTAGTTGCCTGGGTAACCGCAAGACCTGATGTTGTATTTCCCAGGTTACCCTCAGGTTGTCCACAAGCGCGGAGTGAGAGCTCGACTCATGAGGCTCTTTCCATGCTCCACAGCCAAAAAGCCTTCCTCCAGTAATCAAAGCAAGTGGCTCTTCCAAGGCTCTCTGTCTCTCTTTGTGATGATTGTTTTGTTGTTGTTGTCTAAGATGCTTTTCCTTTCTGTGGCTTTTCTTGGTATGGGCGGGGGGGCACAATCTCAATATAAGCTTTAGTCATACATGATTGCTCGAGCTGGGGTTTAGGAACAGCACTCATTTTTGAAACCTTTTCAGTTTTCAGTATTTCATATAGAAGATTTTGGCTTTACAGTTGCATCAGTAGAAAGAACACCTGTTGAACCTGTGATTTGATGTGATGTAGTATAAACATTAGTACATTTTTTCCCCAAACCTTGATTGCTGTTAAAATATTAATGTTTTTCTCCATGAATTTTGTCACAACTGAAAGAATGTATTTGCATGTTGCAGAATATTCATCACACTCACACGGTAAACACACAAACAAGGACGTCTGATGTTAAACAAGAAAGAAGAAAAGAAAAAACCCCAACTAATTAGCTGATGAGAGTGAGATCAAGCAGCCATTTTATTTCCTTATAAGATATTAGTGAACATCACCTTTGAATACAAAGCATTAGCTCCATAGCAGCACGTTAATTGTGGTCTGTTAGAAGACGTGGCCTTTTGGCTGTGGGCCACAACAGTACCCTTGAAGCTAATGAGGCATTTAGACACTGTGTCACACTTCAGGTATACGAGAGGCCCAGCGCCAACAAGACAAGTCAAACGTGGTGCTGCGAGGACAGTGCGGTCGGTGACAGGACCCAGACAGCATCTGCCATCATTACAGGCCCATTAAAAAGTTTCACAGGGTTCGTGAAGAAGCTCCCTGCCACAAGGACTTTGTTCTGGGGCCTCAATAACACTAATTACCTCCGCTGTCGTATCTGGTGTAGAGGAGGAAAAGGGCATTTCGATTTTTTTGTTTGGTTTTGTGAAGTAACATTTGCAAACAAAAGGACCTGATATAACGAGCAGAAAAGGGGCTTCTGAATGGAATCACCTCAATGGGTTTTCTTTGTTGTCAAGGAGGTTATAGATTTTGAGATCAGTTCGAGCCAAAGTGTGACATTTTGGATAGAGGAGTTGTAAATATCTGGGTTTATTCGCTTTGCTCTTGCTGATATTTGGATGTGTAACAGTATATGTCAAATTCTAGCTTCAAACGTGCCAGTTTGCAGAGACTCACCAGCATCTGTTCACATCTGACCTTCCTCCTCCTCCTCTCCAGACAGCGTTGAAGATGAGCTTGAACTATCTACAGTCCGCCATCGCCCAGAGGGCCTGGAACAGCTCGAAGCCCAGACACGATTCTCCCGCAAGGAGCTGCAGATCCTGTACCGCGGCTTCAAGAATGTAAGTGATGGGGCCACCATACAGCCTTGGCACCATGCATAATGTACAGCTCAGTGGGCTTTGTTCTCTCTTGGACGTCTCTCTTGGACATCAAAAACATGTTTTCCTTTGATTTTATTTGATTTATTCTTTTTTATAACCTTCTATAGTAGACAGGAAGGTTGGACTGCTCCGCGCTCTTATAGATCTCATTGCTATTCAGCATCCACTGTGTTTTATATAGCGCTAAAATAATAATCAAGCATCTGATAAGTGCTATTTTGCTGAATCATCCACATCTTGCGCTTAATGTTATCATGCCCAGTTGTGCTTACCACAGAAAATTGAATTTTCTGTACATTGTCACCGTGCCAAGAATAATTAGGTCATATCTCCAAGACATTGTGGAAGATTACTGATGAGTAATCAGGTCAAAGTCCTCCAGAGCAGCCCATATAAAATCACCTCACTTCATTGTCACCTCTAGTGTGAGGCATAATGAGATGACCCAGAATTAACTCAACCCAAATTGTCTGGCTATGAAAGAGAGAAGGAAAAGTGAGAGTTCTGTGACAAAGGAAGTCCCATGGGGCTTCAGTTTCCTGTTGAGCCTGCACTCTGCTCCAGCCAAGTCCCTGTAAAGCCTGCCCATTAGTCCACTTCCACTTGAGACAGAGTAAGAGGTAAGAAGTGTACTAATGAGGCCTTTAATTTGTGCCGCACAGACTGCCTGGCTTCCTCTAACAGCAAGGGATAGAGTCCTGCATATGTTTATGGACACCATCCCTGGTTTTGTAACATTCCATATTTTGCATTTTATTTTTAGCTTCTCTTGTGGAATCGCTCAAGGGATGGTCAGTTGGTAATATTCATCCACAACTTTGAGGCCAGGCTGTAATATCTCAACAACATTCAGATGGATTGCCATTAAACTTGGCGCAGACATTTATGTTCCCCTCAACATAAACTGTAATAAATTTGGAGATCCCTCTAATTTTTTATCTAGCACCACCATCAGTCCAGAATTCAGCTTGTCCAGTACTTTTATGTATCAACAAATGCAGAATTAATGACATTCCCATCAACCTCAGCAGTATTTTGTGTTTAGTGCTAACTGGCAAATGTTAGCATACTAACAAACTAAACTATTGTTCTCAAAGCACCAATGTGCTGAAAGGAATACCTCACCTCCAATATGACCATTTGTTTGTCACTTACTGAAGAAAGACAGCGTAAATGGGTAAATTAAACTGTTTTTCTCGTATGCCTTCGCTGAACGAAGAATCCAAAAACAAAGAAAATTCTTGATGAATCGAAGTAAAAGGGGTCCATGTTTGAAAACCACAAAACTATATCAAAACATCCGTTCACAAACTCTCACACAACTCATGCAGTATAATCCAAGTCTCATTTATCCAGTCCTATGTCCAGTGTCAGACAGATAGCCATTTCTGACAGGGAACTGAACCGGAAGTGAAACTTATCAATGCTATCTTTAAAGCCAGACTCCATTAATAGATTCACTAATTTTACAATGCTGAACATGGGAGCTGTTGGTCTACCACTATCTCCATTGGTAGTTTGTTTGTGTTATTGTGTGACTTTGGTGAATCCAAACTAACCCTTTAAAACACCAAAGTCACACACACACAGACACCAAAAAAAACAAACTAATTGAGGCAGCAGTGGACCAGCAACTCCAGTGTCCAGCGAGGTAAAATTATTGTTTTTGTCAATGGAGTCTGGCTTTGAAGTGAGCACAGATAACTTTCACTTCCAGTTCAGTCCCCTGTCAGAAAGTTTGGGAAGTGCTGGGCATGTGACTGGATAAATGAGACTTGGATTATACTGCATGAGTTATGTGAGAGTTTGTGAACAGATGTTTTTGATATAGTTTTGCTGTTGTTGAACATGGACCCCTTTTACTTCAATTCATCAAAAATTTTCTTTGTTTTTGAATTCTTCGTTCACCGGAGGCGTGCGAGAAAAACAAAGTTTTCATCTCAAATTCGATGTAACCTGGGGTGAGTAACTGATATATAAGTGGTCATTTGGGGGTGAAGTATTCCTTTAAATACAGAGCTGCTGTAGGCAGGTACTTAGACTTATTATTATCAGCTATTTTGTGATGAGAATAAACCTTTTCATTTTTTATTCATAGTTCAAAACTACTGTTAAATGTTGTTCTGGCAGAGGTCCAAATTAGACCCAGAGAAAGAGTCATGACATTTAAATTGCAGCTACTAAAGAGCTTTTGTACACCGCTGGGGCTAAGTCCGAAGTGTAGCTCATTTTTTAACTGCCAGGGTCAAACAGCTCATCTTTGTCTTACCCCAACCCGGTGACATTGGCAGAGCTTTTAAGGCCAGCCAGACTAATAGAAGCTGGCATGGTTCCCATGATGGGAAATTTGGCCCTTTGTCCTTGTTATCCAGGGTTTCGAAGCAAATAAAATGCCTGTGGGTGGCAGGATGAGGTCATTTGTCTTGACAACAAACTTTATGAGTCATTCACTTGTAACGCCGTTGGTCAAAGTGGAGCTTTGTCTTAGATCCAGCAATATGTCTAACAGGGACCAAAACAAGATCTCTGACTCTGGGTCTTGCTCTCAAGGCAGATATGAGCAAAGGTCACCTTAAAGGTATGAGAGAACCCATTGTTTCATAAATCCTGTGACCGCAGACTACAGGAAATAACACAATATTGTCCTCACGTCTGGCTAAATCTGCTGGGCTTTCACAGTTCACAGTCCGGGGCACTGCCTTGAGCATTAGATTAAGATCTCATAGTTTCCATCAGCGATGATGCCTCTGTTCACACGTTTATTTCATTCCCCGGATCGCTTATTGCCGCATCGCTTCACGAGACTCAGAAAGGAATTTCATGCCTGGCTGGTTTTGCATTTCACAAATTGTATTTGTGATTTTATTATCATGGATGAGCTAATTTTACAAGCATATCAAATGCATACAAATACATTTTCTGACCTGTCACTCCGTCTAATGAGATTGGCACTGAATAATGTGTAAGATGGAACAGCATGCAAGGGCAAGTGGAAAGCACTCTGATTTGTGATCTTTATCCACAAAGTACTACTCATTCCAATTGCTCTTTGCCCATCAATTTTGAGGTGAAAAAATATACAGATATAAAAACACTCATAAAAATGTGATATAAAATATAGAAAATAAGGAACAACAGACACATCTTGAACATAACCTTGCATGTTAAGAAAAAACACTGCTAGTAGAAAAAACACAAGTTTGATCTTGGCAAATTCCATTAACATGATGTTTCCTGAGATGCTTTACTAAAGTCCTTAATCATAAATGTAAAAATATCCTGATGTAAATGATAATATGTCCTTAATGGGGTCATTTATTCATCTATCAGTGCCTTACTGATGCAGAGAAAAATGCATTAAAAGAAAACAGCTTTTCCAGAAGCTCAATATTAATGACTCATGTAAAGAACAGTGTGTAAATGAGGTCCTGACTTTTGGCTCAGCGATTTATCTCTGTTTATCCTGGCGGGACCTTAAGGAGTTCAGGCTTCAAGTGAGTGTAACTCTTTCACTGAACTTTAAATTGAATTGCAGGGGCACTGTGTTGTACGTGACGATAACTAGATAACACACTGTCTTCATTCTCGATCGAAAAACTGCCTCCCTCACCAATGTCATCATGAGGCTGAAAAGAAAAGATAAAATACAGTCAGATGAATTCTGATGTCAATGTGAGATGCGGTTCAACAATCACAAAGTTTTACTGACCTTTAATTGTCATTCAGGTTTGTGAGGGTGAGTAAGCGAGGTTAGAAGAAGAGGCTGACTTGGAACACAGCCATTTGTATATTACTGTCCCACTTAATCAGTGTGTTATTAGTGCTGACAGCTGTAATCGCCCATCTGTGTGCACACACAGACACACAGACACACACAGTGCTGCACAGACGAGAAATTACATGTTTGAAAAATCTCCCCCTCCTCACTATAAGTACTTAATTACATGACATTTCCTTGCACTTCCTCAACAAAAGGTTGACTGCTGACAACCCATTCACTGCAGTATTGTAGAACATAAACAATGCTCCAATTAACAGAGGCTCGACTAAACAACAAAGAAATACTCCCTGTGTCAAATGTACAAAGGTGCCGTGGAGCAACTTTGCTTTCAGAGAGGATATGTTTGATGTCCAACGTTTTCTCCCAAGGCTTAACATCTTTGCTGTGTTTGCTGGAATATTATTTGGAAATTGTTAATTTTTGGGAAATACTCTTATTCGCTTTCTTGCTGAGAGTTAGATGAGAAGATTGATATCACCCTTATATCTGTCTGTTAAAAAATAAGCTACAGCCAGGAGGAGGTTAGCTTAGCTTAGCATACAGCAAAGACTCCAGGAGTCATTAGGATAAGCCAAGCATAGGCCCTGACCACACAGAAAGCATTTTAACTGCTAGAGGCAGCTTTTTGTAATTGCTTTTAATAAGAATTTTTGCTCACTGTTTTTGCATTGCAACGCCCCTCGTGTTTCTGCGCTCTACACCTCTGTCGTTTTTGCCGGATCGTTCTGAACTCCCCAAGTTGAAAAAAAAAACTCAGAACAGAAAACCGCCTAACGTCATCTCCACTTTTTTACCATTTCCAAACCAATTATTTGAGAGGCCGGCCTTCTGTGGTGGTTGTGATAACAAATTTACATTTGGTAAACAATGGAGGACCAACTGGTGGTACTCCCTGCGATCCACTGTCTTTTTCATGTACCCACACAGATCACCATTTCCCTGTGGCCAACAAACTGTTTGCTGTTTGCTTGAGCAAATACCCTCTGCCTGAACATTTTAGGATCTAGCTACTAATCACTGTGATAATAAGTAGGCAGTTTTAGCTAGCCAAATTAAACGATAGATTGATTACATGGGAAGGAGGTGATAGGGTGGTTGCCTGTGTTGTGTGCCTCACATTTTGCAACCTGCAAAATGCTGTGATCAGGGCCTAATGCACTAAACTAAGATGGAGAACAAGTTAAATTTTAGCATGCTAACATGTTAAACATTATACCTGCAAAACATTAGTATGATAGCAAATTGCCATTAGCTCAAAACACAGCCTCACAGACCTGTTAGCATGGCTAGCTGTTTCCAGCTGCTTCCAGTTTTTATGCTACGTTCAGCTAAGCTAACTCTTACCTGTCGTGTCATATTTGCTGCACAGGCATTAGAGTGGTACCAATCCTCTAATCGAACTCTCTGCAAGAAACAAAATGTCTGCCTACTCCCTTTAACTTTATTTGCAGTTACACCTTTTTCCCCACAAGAATACTCCCCTAAAAGGCACAATCAAAGATTAAAGCTTGAACAGTTTTTTTTTTTCGGTGCCACGATCACCAATATAATTCCAGCGCAACTCAGTCTCAGTAGTTCGCCACGTGCTGCATTATTTGGATTCATACGCTAGTTTACCCTGAACAGCACCACACACTCTACAGACTCTCAGACTTCATTAAAGCAGGTTGCAGACTTGCCAAACTACAATACGGAGACAGACTTGTGCTCATTCTGTCTCTCGAGCTTCCCCCAATTCTTGACCTCACCTCACCTCACAAGATATGCAACTGGGTCTGTGAGACAACAGAAAAAGAGTGTCAAGGGATTCATGCAGACAACCTTGCAGCATCCTCTTTGCTTGAAACACAAGGAGCCCATTTGAAGCGAGACAACAAGGTTTCATCTTTATATTTTCAGCCCCACATTTCTGTTTCCTGACGTGGCTGATCAAACATGGTCACAGGAAGGAGGAAACCCAGTTTGCCCTGTGATTCTTATCAGGTTGTTCACACTGAGAGAATAGTTTCTCTCTCACAGTCTATCATCCTAGAGAAGTGAAGCAAATAACTGGCTGTGGAAACTCTTGTCTTAAGTTTTGCAAACAAAACTAAAATTGATCTTGAATCACATTGATAGTTTTAAATTTTAAATTTTCAGGTTAAGGTTTAGAAAAAAATAGATGCAGAAGTGCAGAAGTACATTCCCACTGTTCTATTCCTTTATTTTCTGGCTTTTTATTTTTTATTGAAACTGTATCAGAACGGTGTCCATGTTGTTATTTCCTCCCTATATACAGTCTGTTCCTGTGATTTCCTATTTTCTTGTCTAGAAAACCCAGAGACACATGCCTCCTGCTTTGGAAATTGTCTCTATAGGTGGAGCATTTCCTCTCCTCCAAAGATTCAATATCCTGCCAGAGTGCGCTCTGTGCAGCCTCACCAAACAGAAATTGAACCTGCAAAACTAGCTGCCTTTATCACCACGCTGCCCTTAGCAAGGTCATCCACCGCGTCTTCGGTTAC
>JAPZEB010000016.1:9074325-9086603 GCA_029783705.1 Chaetodon striatus
CTTAAAGTGAGTTTATTTCTACAGCACCATTCAGACACAATTCAAAGCGCTTTACAGGGGTGCAGAAATACAATAAATATCAAGTTACATATATTTAACATTTAAGTTGCATTCAAACAACAACCAAACAAATAAATAAATAGTTGTAGGTTTAGTCCAGTGAAAACCAAAGATTCCTGATGAGACAACACCATTTTAGCACATTGCAGAGGAAAGTAGCAGCTGTGTGAACTGGCCGGTCTGAGCTCGACTCAAGCCGGCTGATGGTGTCATCTGCAACTCAAATGGCCGCCGGCTGGTTTTAAAGCACGTCACCTGTTTCAACAGCCAATCAGCTTGTAGTGAAGTTCGCTGGTCAAGTCAAAATGACCGCAGACAGCATGCTGGCCTGCTGCAGCAGGTGTGTAACAGTGTGTCTGTGTCAGATGGTGGATTGGTGCTGCTGCTCGCTGTATGTGCTTATGCCCCACCCGCCCACACACATGCACACACACTTCCTCATTGACTGATTAATTGGCGCTGGTCGTTTGTATTACTGTGTCATATTTAGGAGCAGGATAGGAAATAATCTTAAATAGAATCTAGTTGTAGTTTTCAAATAGTGACCCTGAAAAATTCCCAGTCTTTGTATAATCCTATCGTGTGTGACTTAAGACTCACATGGTCCTTAGATGTGAGATGGTGTCAGACTTTAGTCTTTAAAAGTCTTTTCAAAGTCTTCCAGTGTATGGTCGGCATTAGCAGCATATTTGTGCACATGAGTTTGCAGGGTTAACATGAGTTTGTCAATGAATCTCTGAGAAAGGCCCTCAGCCTCCCAGACCTGTCAACTGCTGCTTTATTTCACACAATAAATCAACTTTAAACCTGAGTCATAAAAGAATCAAAGATTCGCTGCAGCCTCATCACACATCATGGTTTATCTTCACAGGTGTTTTTACTTACTCTTCCTAATTACACCTCTCGATGTGACTGAGCTGGCGTGTGCAGACTGTGTGCTGTTGGTTTAGTTGCACCTGTTACAGCGTGACAACTCACACCTTTAGGATTCTGTCAGAAAATCTCCACCGCAGGCATTTTAATTTGTCACAGGAACAGAGACAAATAGCATTGATAGAATCTGCTCTAAGATCACAGGAGTGACACAGCCGGACTTGACCGGTTTATGCATTCAACAAATTCTTCAGAACGCCACGAGTATTTTAGCTTTTTCTGAACAACACGCTCCTACAGGTGAATTTTCTCTGTTGCCATCAGGGTGTCGTTACATTTGACCTGCTTCTAAAAGTAACTGATATTCAAAATTTTTTATTCCCTCTTTTTTAATTTCTCTGTGAATATTTTTTGAAATTGTTTTTATGTATTTATTGATAATACTATTACTATAGACAATTAACCTTTTTATTAGTAGATTTTTTTATTTCACTAAATTCGCCTGTGTGTGTTTAATCACGGGTGAGGGTCGGGTCGCAGTACTTTCAGAAATGGACCTGTGCAGGACTCTGATCTGACACAACGGTCAACAAGGATTGGTTAAAGTTAAAACATGCTCGCCAATTTTACAAATCAAGTCATCTGATTTAGAACCACTTTTTAACGACAGTCAAAGAAACACTGAGGCTCAATATTCACAAACCAGAGCTGGAGACAGATAAAAGCTAGAAGGTGGTGACGTTACCATAGAGACTAATAAAAGAACAAGTGTTGAGATGTGGTGCAGTCGGATCATTTGGGTCACAATCATGGAAAACGACTTGAGGGACTGAAAAAAAAAAGTAATATTTAATATTCATAAAAATCACCCTGCTGTGTCTGTGGCTGATTCACAGCTGCTCCTTTTATTCAGCCCAAAGTAACAAACTGAACTGGTTCTCTGTCGGCTTCTGCTGCTGTCACTGATTTATAAAACCTCCTGGAGGAGCTGAGACTTTCCACAGGAGGCAGGAACAGCGACAGCTTCTACAGGAACAATAACGAAGACACTACAAACATGCAAATGTTCCTGATTTTATGTAGTCAACCTCTTGTATCCATGTGTCAGAGGAGGAAACAAATCATATCATATTAACAATTCTAATTGATACAGAGTAAAAGTTATTGTTGAAGGAAAAAAATGATCAAACTGGCAGGAATATCACACTGTTATGCCGCCTCACTGTTCTGTATAAGGCAGGAATGGGGGAACGGAGTGGCCTTGCCTAGAAGCCGCCGTGGGAGGTAGTAATAATGCCAAAACGATGTCTGTATAAACAGGACAGCTGCAGGACAGGTGAAATGTTTTGATATGTTATTTGTGCAATCCACCGCAGGAGATTTAAAAAGTAACTGTCAGCAATTAGCAGCTAACTCAAAGCAGAAGAAAAGCAGAGATTTGGGAGCTCCTTACCCTCCGAGCAGAGGACGACCTCAGCCACCATGTAACAGGGACACTAAGTGATTGTTATTGACATGTGATGTCATTGTTATTGTTTATAAAGACACGTACATGTAACACTAGAGGCTGACGCCATTGTGTAACATGTCACCCCTCTTTTGATTCTGTGATGTCATCATGCTGTCTGAAATCACACACAGGAGCCACATGATGCCGCCGTCATTTGGTTCTGTGTAAAAATACAAAGGCAATGTGAGGAAGGGACTTTGTAGCGACTCTATAGCGCCATCTCTGTGTAAAAAGGGTAACTTAGACTCTTCCCTCTGCTTGTGGAAATGCATCCCATTAAAGGTGAGCTCTCCTGCACTGGCTAAACAGCCAAAACTGGACTTTAATCATGGGCAGCTGCGGGCTGTGAGTGATGAACTAATGAAGCCTGTGGCCTGGTTTGTGGTGGACGAAATGCTCCTGTCTCCACAACTGTAGCTCCATCTTTCATACAGATTCTTGGGAAAATACCAGTTATAGGCAACAGAGAAAAATCAAGCCATCTGGAGGAGCCAAACAGGCAGCTGAGCTGAAATCCAGAACTTAAATACAAACAAGTCTGACGAGCGGATGACGTGCAGGTGGAGGAAATGGTGGAGAAGCTCAGGTGAGGGGAATAAAGATAATGAGACAGAGGAGCAGGGAAGGACTAATGAGGCTGATGCAGGGCAGTTATGTAGACGGACAAACGAGGGAACACAGGAGGGAAGAACAGAAACCCAAAAACCCAGACTACACAATCGTCTTCATTATAAATGAATCAGAGTGACGACAAAGACTCACTTATACAGGCAACTTAGATGACTTTACTGGAGATAGAGAGCAGTCCAGTCTGCAGACATCGGGACATAGAGCAGACTGTCACATATTGAGCCTTTGACGCTAAGCTGTGAATGTTTGCCATGATCCACAGATACATTGCTACTTGTTTATAACTGTGTCCTTGAGTGCTTTGAAAAGGGCCTATAAATAATATGCATTATTATTTACTATATATTTATTTTTTCCAGGTATTGTTGTCATGTAGCTCACAGCTAAAAGCATAGGCTGAATGTTTCTGGGGTAAAGTCCACTCTGGTTGTACCACAGATGGAGGATTTAGTTGAAGGTTGAGTAACAGCTTACTGTAAACTCTAACTTTCATCACAAGCCGTGACGAGATAATCTGACTGACTTTTGCTAATTCTCTGCACTAATTACATCTGCTGTCTCCGTGTGTTAAAGGTGTTGATGCGATTGGCTAATTAATCACTGCTGAAGACTCCCGCGCCGCCTGCTCTGCTGCACGCAGTCAAGACAGGCAGGGTGACGCAAGACAGAGAGAGGAGCGAGAAGAGGGAGACACCACCTTCATCACTGCAGATTTTTTAACCTTTTATTCCACTTTTCATCTTAAGGGTCTACAATGACTTAGAGGGGGAGGAAACACGCAGGACTGGAGCTCAGTCCTTTGAAGTTGCCGGCTGATGAACAAAACAGGCGAACCTCAGAGAGCCGAGCTTTTCCTGTGAATATTTAAACAAGTGAAAATTAGTCGTTCATTTTTTATCACTTCTCTGTATTTTTTATTTTTGCTGTGCTGTATTTTCTGACACCCAGACCACAGACTCCTCTCTTATCTATCAGTGCAGATAGAAGAGTTACTGCTCATGACCCAAACCTCTGAACCACATCTTAATTTTGGAAGGAATGCAGGCGCCCTTCACAAAAACAGTAAATAAATAAAGAAGCGTTAAGACAACCCTCGCCTGCTTGCACATACCAAACGGGCACTTAGTTTCAAAGTAGCGCTGCCCACCACGGCCCGCATACTTTCATATAGCGTGCTCCCTTTCTCCTCGGGGCCTGAGGTGAATGTGGCCTTTGAGAGTGGAGGGAAAGCAAACATGTAGCCGGCAGCTCTCGCCTGGGAAAAGAACATCCAAACTGAGTGGGCTGTCTTCAGAGCGACAGCCTGAGCAAACAACCTGAGAGGGCTTCATGAGAGTGGGGGGGCTGCCGGGTGACTGAGGGGCTTCACGGAGCCAGCCGGGGTCCTACCTTTCATACAACAGAGGCTCTTTAACGTCTCCAGGCTGCTGTCGGAGAGAGCGATGGTGAGATATGATCCAATATAAAAAATACAAAAGCTACAAAATGATTAATAACCCTAAACCTAAACAAATATGGGGGCACGGCTGTAAAGTGTCAAGTCTGAAAAGTGATTGCTTTTTACCAGGACATTGCTGCTTTTCCAGCCCGGATTGTGCCCAAAAAAAGCCATTACTGACACTGCTTCATTTTTGTATGCCTGAACCTAACCACACGTTAACCAGCGCATTGTTGATACGTCAAGTTTCAATATATCCATAAAAATAATAACGTACAAATATTACATAACCAAGGTGTGCAGAAATGCACAACTTCTTAAGGCGATTGGGTTGGGACTAATTAGGTTGAGCTGGCATATCCTTTTGAAACTCAAAGATGTTGTTGGGATCTTTCATCAGCTTTTTGGCAAAGAAGGAAAAACATCACTGTTTCGAGCAGTGTCCAAATTAGTGTTCACGACTTTTCAACAAAAACTGGCGTTTGGTCAGTGGTGTCCAGCGTCAGATGCCGAGGAAAAAAGCTGTCCTTTAACATCGGCATTATACGTGGCCAGTCACCTCTTTCTGTAATGGTGTCTGGAAGCATCAGAGGGAAACGTGGCTGGACAACATCATACGTGAAGGGGACAAAAAGTCTGAGTAGGGCAGGCGGGACTGTGGTGGATGGGTCCAACAACCACGGACTTTCACCCGGGAGGCTGGTGTTCACTTCCTGTAAGATTGGAAAGCCAAACCCTGTTCTTTTTTGTTTTTTTTTAAATAAACCAAACCACGTGAGTGTTGGCTAAACGTAATGTGTGTTTGTTTTGGAGATACTGCAGAGAGCACATTCACCCAGTAACAGCCAAAAAGTTTAATTTCTGCATTTTAGTAAACAGCTACTAAAATCTGCTGCTGGACCCAGGTAGAAAGTACCCCAAATGTTGGAGCCCAATGTTATTTTTATCAAAAGAATCAGGAACCAGAGGCAAAAAAAATCTTATGTATTGGCCAAGTTTGTATTTGACTGATGACTTTTCTTTCTAGTCCTGTGGAAACACATTCAAACCAAACATCAGAACTTAGTCTGAGCTAAATATAAAGACTTTTTATTCAGGAGGAAAATCTTTCCTCCTGCAGCTTTAAAAAAAGAGTTTTTAACTTAGATCATTATTTGTAAAAAATAAGCAAACCTCAGGTAATGAGTTCTTCTTAATGAACAGGATCTCTGAAATAAACTTCAGTATTGGCTCTCACCTCGGGCAGAGAAAGCATTTTTCATGCCATGTAGGGACGCACTGGAAGTAGGTCAATAACTGATTTTAGGCCCCAACTCATAATTCACACACCCACCCTAAAGATGTTTCTTAAAAAAAAGAAAAGAAAAGAAAAGTTAAAAATCTATTTTATACCATCTGACTGAACGATCACTGATGTGTTGGCTCTGAACATTGCGAGCAGGTAGATAAAGTTCATGAAGGTACAGACGTAGCAGACTCTGTAAATCCTGTCATTCTGCCTATCAATGAACAAATGAAGAGGTCTAACTGTGAGTGGTGGTGGTGATTGGGGGGGGGGGGTTAAGTGAGGAGCTGCCTGATCTCTCGGTGAACGTAGCAAAGGAAGTCCATGTAGGAAGCCCCACCGTGCAGGCCTTTATCCTCCACCAGGAACTGACGGAACAACATCTCTGGTTTGTCCTTCTGCCTCACGATCTGGAGCTGAGAAGAACGGAGGGAAGAAGCAAGCAAAGTGTGATGTGTTTTCAGTTTAATTTACTCATTTACTGTACTCGGAGTTTTACATTTACCTTCATGCTTCAAAATGTACTTGAGGGTCCAGTGAGTGTAGAACTTAGGATATATTGGCAGAAATGTAATATAGTTATGTTTTCTAAAGCGTAAAATCACCTGAAAATGAGAATAATTATCCTTTTAGACACGCTGGAATGAGCCATTTATATCTGCATATGGGGCAGGTCCTCTTCCACTGAATTGCACTGCCATGTTTCTACAGTAGCCAAGAACTGACAAACCAAACACTGGCTGAAATAGGGCCATTCACATTTTCTAGTTAGCAGCCCCTCTGCAATGAGCCTAATAGCGACAGGAAAACACTGATTTTTTTTCATTTGAAACTGCTTTCATCAGTGTGTTTTTACCAGTTTTAATCACCTGGCTCGCTTGTTTTGGAGAGGAGACCTCTGCGGATAATTCAGTTCCTCGTAAAACCTTCTAAAAACCAGCAACTCACCATCAGTACATTGTTCCTTGGATGATACATTTTTGTGACTAATGGTTGTTCAGATTTTAAATATAACTAAATAAAAAACTTGTTTTTTCGTCTGTGTGTGTTTTTGCTTCATCTGAATGAGTGGGATTGCAGCTTCCAATGCGGAGTATTAATGTTATTCTAACTAAGTTGTTCTCTGCAATGTACCTACGCTAACTACTCAGTAGCACTTGGCCTGCAGTGCTTGGTGCCACTAAACAGCAATAAAATGTACCAACAAAATTTCAAATATCACACAGTTTCTGTTCTAAACTTAAAGTAAAGTATTTTAGCCTTTCCATTTTACAAAAATATGGCCTGCATTCTTGAGCTGTACTTTGATTTGTTTGTTTATATAGAAATAAATGTGACTGTTACTGCAATTGTGGGGGGAATGTAATAACTTACAAGCTCCACTAGAGGGAGGCAGAGATCATTAAAAGCTGCACAGCAGTTGATTTTTGTTACATTTTTCTTAGTTTAAAATTTAATTTTTAAAAAATGTGGTTGTTTTTAAACAAAGTTTTTTGGGAGCATGTTGCTGCTTACCTTCATAGAGTTCGGCCTCTTTTCAAGCAGGCCGTTGATGATGGATCGGACCTTATTGGACAATGGGTTGTCTAGTTCTGGCAGCGCACACTGGAAAACACAATTAGAAAGGTTAGTAAGTCACTAGGGCTAATTCAACACTTACTATACTTAGAGGTGTCAGAGAGCATTAACACATCATGATGTGTTGATTTGAGGATAAGAAGCAAACAGCCTTGATTTATTTATAAAAATCAGATGACTCGAAAACTAATGAATTTTTCCCGAATTTTTTGCCATCTTTGACACATTTCTGCCCTGCTTCCTTCTCTGTATGTACCAGTGCCACATTTTAAAGTGTTTGGTTTAGCTCTGCCTTGAAAATAAATCCATCTTTGAACTCTGTGTGAGGTTTATGTGTTTGATTACAGCATGGTTGACTCAGTTTAGCTCATTTTACATATTGAACTTGTGGATTGTATCTTGTATTTAAATGTATCAAGTTATTTCCTATCGGATCAAATCAGGATCAGATGTAAGATTTTATTACAATTTTAATCTTTGCTGAGTTATGAAGTGTCTGCTTCTCAGAAGTGGACTTGTAACTTCAAGGCGTGTTGCCTAACCAAACATCCAGACATTCTCTTCCCGTACTGTAATGCCTCCAGGCACCACAGAGGTAAGAAAATGTCTCATCTAATATCTCTGAAAACATACTGTTTCATTTAGTTTATAAATGTGTTGAGGGGGAAGTGCTATTAAATGAATTCTGACCATGTGTCCTTGCAGGTGGGCGAGGGAGGGCAGGTTAAAGATGCTCTGGATGAGATCTGGAGGGCTCGCTTGGCCCAGCCACAGAAACATGGAGTGGCCGTTCTCCAGCAGGAACATGCCAGAGTCTGTCAGACGCTCCTCTGAGCAGCGCACTTGGGCAGGCAGAGCTTCGCTGCCGACATCAATGTTGTGCTGGGGGGAAAAAGCAAATTTCAGAGCGTACTCAGCAGGAGATAAATGCATATTGCACTGTAATGGAAAAAAATACTAAGAGATGGTGAGTAACAGTGCACTCAGTGTGTGGGAGTTTGTCCCGTACCAGTGGGGTGAGGCGTGGGTAGAGCAGCAGCTGGGTGTCCTCCACCCCCATGGCCATGATGGACAGCCTTTGATGGGCTCTGTCATCTGTTGAGAGCTCCGTGCTGCCGACCAAGGGAGCGGTTTTCATCAGGCTGTTCATGTAGACTGGGAACACCTTCATGGCATCAGGCAGGATCAGCTACATGTGGATACAGGTATAAGAACATGAGTTGTTTTCTGAGAGATGGATGTATGACCAAATCTTAAGTTACAGATACATAAGGTATTCCTTGCATCCTAAAATCAAAGCCTAAATCCAACAAATCTCATTCCAGGTGTCCTGCTCTGACCTGGCTGGCAGCGGAGGGGCTGGCACAGTTCTTCCTGTAGCAGGCCAGCATGTGGGCCGTCTGGTTGACCAGGATCTCTCTCACATTCTTTAGAGGCTGGTTCAGTATGGCGCGGCAGGCTGAGCGGGAACGAGGAAAGGTTAGTTAAAAGACACGGGAGAGGGGGAGGAGTGGAACAGGCAGGCATAACTGTCAGCTAAGGATAAGTAGGGGAATAAAAGACCAAGGATGAAAGATGAGAAAAATCAGGGAAGGGGAGGAGAGAGCACACAAGGGAGCTGAAGTGCAGCTGGACCAATGAAAGAAGGCAACTGAAGGTCAGTAATACAGCTGTACTTAATGCTCACTGTGTGCAGATTACAGAAAGGCTCAGTGTCGTCTGTATTTTATGTGACACATGTGGTTCTTATTTCCACAACTTATTCTTCTTTTACTCATAAGTCCGTGAGTATTAGTAGATTATCAAGTGATGCATGGGGTAACTTCAACAAAGGTCAAGATGATACTGCACTACATCAGCAGGCTACGTCTGCACGACACTACAACCAAATAAAGAAAGCTGACTCCTTCCTGAAACTGCTCATAGATCATGGGAAGAAAAAAAATCCGTTCTGCATCTGTGCTTTAAGTGCAAACTTTGAAGGGTAAAGCAAAGTTTTAAGAATGATCACCTGATTTGGCAAAGAAGTTGATGAGTGAGTCCGTCTCACAGCTCTTGTACAGCTCCGACAACTGCGAGCTGCAGTTCAGACTGAGGTTGTGGATGCGGAGACGTCGCTGTCCACTGATAGTGGTGTACAGCAAGGCACACTGGGAAACAGAGTCCAAACATTAGTTATAACCACTCCTTAGAGATTTAACTCCTAACGAGACAGCAAACGGATATTTTTTTTATATTTTGATACACTTTTCTTAAAGTGGAAACAGACAACTTTTCAGCTTTTTCCCCCTCTAGCCTTTCCAAGTAGTTTTATTGGACTGGATCGCTTTCTGTTTTCCTCCGAGCCAAGGAACTACCACAGTCACTTCAGTTGTTCCAGCATGTGCTATTGCTGCTACAGGGATAATAACTGCAAATAAGTTACACTGATACTCTTTGGTGATTGGGGATTGCTACCAATAGCTACAAGGGAAAACAAACGCGCTATCCTCATCCTGTTCTGGTTGCTTATTGGTTGATGCACTTCCTTTGTGCCGTAACTTGAGGTTTAATTTTCCCAGGAGCTCGTACCCAGTGGCAGAAAGATATTGTATAGGGAATCAGTCTAAATGCTGTTACTATATAGCCTTTATATTGTGCATGATAAGTAAAAGTGAAAAAAAGTGTCTATTTCCACTTTAAATGAAGCATATTTCAAAAAGATACATACCTGTATGAGAGCCCCACTCTCCTCACTGAGCGTGTCGTCATGCTTGAACTCTACAGTTACAGCCTTGTCGCAATCCACAGCTGCCATCTCTATATCAGTGGTGTTGTTCATATGGACCGCACCAAAGAACTCAGTGGCTCT
The DNA here is from genome assembly GCA_029783705.1 of Chaetodon striatus. Taxonomy (NCBI): domain Eukaryota; kingdom Metazoa; phylum Chordata; class Actinopteri; order Chaetodontiformes; family Chaetodontidae; genus Chaetodon; species Chaetodon striatus. The sequence continues at coordinate 9,084,551 of JAPZEB010000016.1, forward strand.
GAATCCTGAGGACACACATGCACAGTTGAGTAATATACTGAGCGGTAACTCTTTGCGTTATGTTGGTGATATACTAAGTGCAAAGTCTTGGGATTTTGCTTACCTGTACTGGTACGAACGCGCATGACGGCATCGAATCCAATGCTCTTCTGCACGTCTTTTCTCAGGTCTCTCAGGAAATGCTCTCCATCGGTCTCCATCTGAATCGGCAGCAGATATTGTATGTGTGTAAGCTTTAAGCAGCAGATGGCAGTGTTGTTGCAGTGGTCCTATGCGAGTGACCATCAGCCCATACATGTACATTTACACAAGCAATTTAGTCCAATACCAAGAGAGATAATTGACTGAAATGTCGGTTTGGGCCAAAGGAGACAATAAACAGGATGTTTATGCCACACTATATTAGATTATTTTTTATAAGTAATAAAAAGCTGGACTGTTGTGTGCCCACATTGTGCTGTTATTGTAAACTTTGTTATAGATTTGTTCCATGTGTGATCAACTGCATTGTACTGCCCTTGTATGTGGTGTGTTTGTACAGTTTCGAGTCATTTCCCACGCTTGTTGCACAATTCCTGTGGGACAGGTCTGTAATAGACTGTGGGTACTGCGCCAAAGTCATTATGTGGATACAACCAGCTTTTATGAGGCTTCAAATGTCTTTGCCTTTGTGTTAAATTATGACTTCTCAGCGTAATGACAAGAAATAAAAATTGTATCCTTTATGTGTCTTGTTTGCAGCGATTTGTTTGTGTGTGTTTCAGTGGTCTTTACACACTGTAAACAAGTATGCCTGCATTTTGTACCTGGAAGTTGTTGTACTTGTAGACGGAGCCTCCGGTGTGCGAGGGCACATCTGCCATGGTTGCCATGTCCACGTACTGGCTAGGAAAGAGGAAGAGATCCACACAGCAGCCCTGCGCCACACAGTCCTTAGACAGCTGCTCATACACTCCTTTCTGAGGCTGGAACAAAGTCTAAGGAAAAAAAACAGAACTTTGGATAAGTCAGCAGTCCCCCGTAGCAGCGTCCTCAGATTTCAAACAAAGTTCAAAGATAGCATTCAGCGCATCAGACTCCACTCATGCGGATAAGTTCCTATGCTTACTGCAATTAAGCCCTGGCACTGTGCTTTCGCTCAATCAACAACTGCCTGTAGTCTGTATTTGGAGGTCAAAATAAGCTGTACAATTTATTTAAACAAAAAGTTACTCACCTTCTCTTTCTCAGTGTTGACCAGCTTTTTGTCATCCCTGTTCTTCAGTTTGCCAGGGGCCTCAGCAGTGGGCATGGAGGAGTGGAAGATGAAGAGCTTTCCACTACATTCTGCTGCCTGGAGCGGAGACGATGAGAGAGAAGAGATCTCAAAAAGAAGATCAAACTGAGGTGTGTAATGTGTTGCTTGCTGATGTGTTGTCTGTAGCTTAACAATGAAACCATGAGGTCACAAGGTGCGAAATTCCACTCCTGCAGAGGATCAGATTATCCTAATAATAACAGACATTATTTACAGAGTACTCCCCTGTGTTACAGAAAAACTGATAAGGAAAGATTAAGATGTAAGCAATACCCAAAATAAAAATATGAACAGGCATGAACAAATACAAAAGTCACAGACTCTTTGCTGTTGTGTAATGCCGCAACTGCTTCCAATTAAACTTCTGTGAACTTTTCCTTTTCTGTGCGCCAAAAGACTGACCTCATTTTACTGGGAAAGTTTGTTGGACTTTAAAGTAAACACAAACATATCAGAAAGAGAAAAAAGAAACTTCACCAAGCTGATAGGTTGAATGAGTTCAGAAATCAACGCCAAAGTCGGGGTGAGCAGTACATCTGAAATGTTTTGACGAATTTAAGCAATCTTCTTGGGGTGGGTTCAGTGCAGTTTCTCTTTAGATTATAATTGGTTGACCTTTTTACAAAAACACACAGTTATGTGTTTCAGCTGCACGACATGTTATTGGAATCCATCAGTATAGTTATAAAAATGACAAGTGTGTTAGATGTAGCAACACTGCTGCTAATCAGATGTGGCTTATTAAATAGGATGCTT
>JAPZEB010000016.1:9089212-9103823 GCA_029783705.1 Chaetodon striatus
GTAATGTTTCATATCATATGTTTGTTTTTCCTAATAATTTCCCATGAAGTTGTCTGGCAATAACTATGCAACATATTGGCAATACTTACAGAGAATATATGAGTTTCCTTGAAAGAACTTCTCAATTTAAACCAAAGTGAGTATTCATTTATTTTTTACTTAATATTGGAATCTCTGTCCTTCATTAATATTGAATTATATGGCTGTCTTAACACAAATTTCAAGTTTTTGTAGATTCAACAAACTTCCTGTGCACTGAGTAAAACACTTAATGTTAATATGGCACTTTGTTATGTATTAATTAGAGGTTTACAATTAAACACTGTCTAATTTCCCTTTAATTAGCACTAAATGAGTCCTTTCTTGGAAACTTTGTAGGAAAATTATTGAGAAATTACTGACCCGTAAAATAATTGTTTATCAAATCTTTTGACTGTAGTAAATAAGTGCCACTTGAAGAAATAAAAGCAAGAAACCCCGTGACATTTACCAGAACAGTCTGAATTAGGGTGTGGTAGCTATCCTGAACATAAAACCATACATCAAAACCTTTCGCCCTCATAGTAATTCAAAAGCATTCTTTACTGGCACTGCCAACTGCAGTTTGTAGGTCTCTCTTCTTAAATCATGCAGACACACTGAGGAACATGCAACGTGGCTTAAAACAGTTACTGCAAAGCCCTTTGAAATAAATATGCCACTGATCAACTATGAGCCCACAGCTTCTCATGAACATTAGTCACAGGTGCTGTTGGAAATAAGATTCAGATTGGTGTAGTTTATTTTCGTACTCTCATACTGTACCAGACAGTGATTAAAAAATACCAGTGATGATTAAAAAAAGTCTATGTCTACATCTGCATTTACTTAAACTGGGCCCTAGCTTTATCTTGAGTGAATTAAACATGCATTAGGGAAAAACTGCAGAATGACATGAACTAAATATGCAGAGTGTCCGAATGCTTTAATTTAGTGCCCGTAAAAACAAAAGTAACGCCTTAAACACAGAAGAGAGGGCTTATCTTGAATACACTTCTACTAAGTGTTTTAAGGATGATGTCATGGCAGCAGACAAATGGGAATGTATTGCTGCTGGCACTAATGAAGTGGAGAGTGGAGAAAAGAAAGGACAGTTTTCGGGTTATTTTAGGAATAACCAGGTGAAGTACATCATCCTCTCCTCTGTGATAAATCAAAAACTCACTTCTGCAGTGATGCTTACCACAAAGCCAGTGTTTTCTGTTCAACAAAGCTTTTTTTTGGATGCCTTTCAAAGATGAGAGCCTGCACTATAATATTCTCCATTTTTGGCAGCCTTGGTGCCCTCCCAAACCGATACCCACCATCTGCAAAACTTCATGCAAGAATATTCAGCTGATGAGAGCAGATAGTTGGCTTGGTGTTTAAGACTTGAGGGAAGTCCTTTTTGGGCAAGGCATATGTTTACTGTGGACTGTGGTAGACTGGAGTGTCTTACACTGGGCTCTACAAGTCGGTGTAAAAGATGCATAGCACCTAATGTAGCATATAATCCATATCGCATTCCCACCTAAGCTGTTTGAGCGTGTATGTGTGTTTCTCTGACGCATTATGTTGTACCTGGGCAGATTCTCCAGCAGAGTCTTCAGCTCATCACAAATCAGTTTGACCAGTCCACTTTTGATGTTGTTATAGGACACGTCAATCATAAAGATGTAGGCGGGAGGATTCGGATGCTTGTTGTTCTGTGTGAGAAGAAGGCAGCAGGTGTCATGAATTGGTTGCTATTTTAAAATCTTTCCAAGGTCACACAGCTTGTCAGGCACGCAGCATAAAATACCTGATTTCAAAAGGAAATGAGAAGAAGTGTTTCTTGTGCAAACTTAAGCTCTTGAATAAACAAGTCAATAGCAAACAAATTATTCCTTTTTTTGATCCTGTATCCTTGAATTTAGGGTCTTAATTGTACCATTTCAACACAGGGCTAAAACCTAGGGGCTGCACTTATGCCTACCACCTTCCATTTCTGTTATTAGTTCTTGAATACCAGAGGTATGACTTCCATAAGTGCTTGCTTACAACTTGGGGTAGCTGTGAAAAGACCATGACAGTTATGAATTCCTGAATGGTTGGCAATGCAATGGAGTGGGTGTGAGGGGGATTGTTGGTAAGACATTGTTATGTTTCCACAGTTACAACCTGTGACAAGACAATCACCTTGCAGGTTTTTGTTTAATAGCTGCCCTGCAGAGGCTGTTTATAAGTCTTAATAAACAGAGCAAAAGTAGGCCAGTGGAGTGACTCAGCTTTGCCAGCTTACTTGAACCCTCGATTGTTGTTCTCAACAGCCACAGCCTCCATGGGGATGTGCACCTGATTGGCCTTGCTGTCGCTCTAGTGTTAGCAAAACAACTGAGCTGAACACTGTCTGTTCTGCATTCAGTTTTAATAAAGCTCATGATGAATAATGTAGGGTGCCAAAAGGTCATTCAGAAAAAATGCAGTCCTGTAGATGCAAGTCTTTTACAGTACCGTATCAGCCATTGTACTGTGAGAACCATCCATAGTAAAGTGACATAACTTTCATGACACTTTCCGTGTCAAATCATCTACACATAAAGTCTGCTTTACACCGGCAAACAATCCCTGAATATCAGCTTGTCTCCATTGATTATCTTAATCCACTTTGCATGATGTGTTTTGAACAGCAGTAAAAAAAGATCCTTTAGTAGTTGTGCTGTACCTTGCAGTAGTCAAGGGTGGCTAAGAACTCGTAGGATCCCAGTGACAGCTCGGGCTTCTCATAGAAGTCCACCCTCCGGCCCATGTGGTCAAGATGTTGGAAATAGAAGACTGGCACTAGAGTAACATAAAGAAACAAATCTGAGTATAGCAGTGTGCACAGTATATTTATAGTTTTCAGTGGCTCTGGTTTTGCATTTGAAAACATTTTTGTTTTATTAGCCAGCAGAACAAGTTTTAAACCGCACAGGGTACATTGTAGAGTATTAAAAGCAACTTGCAGCAGACAAAGAGCTTGGTTTGGTGTAGACACAGTGCAGTATATTACAGTATCTTCAGCATAAAAGTGGAAAATTGTGATGAAACCATTTTGATCAAGAAAGGCTAATGCTACACCTGATATATGTAATAAATAGTAGAGGTCTAAGGGCTGATCCCTGGGGGGACACCCTTAAATGCACTAAGGGAGTTCGGGTCAGGTCACTGGTCTTGCTCTTTAAATTAAATACCCTGCCTTTTTTGTTTCACAGTTAATATGATGTTTTTTTCTGGCTGCTTAGCTTTTTTTGCATTGTAACATACCTTCATTGACACAGTTGCAGAAACCACACTGGTAGCGACGACCCCCATCAAGAAACTGCATGTAGGGACACATGTAGGCCTTGCATCGATTGCAGCGGATTGGGCCTGTCTCACCATGGTTCACAACATATAGAGGAGTCTACACACACAAATAGACATTATGGTCAAGTTTTCAGCTGTTCCTAAATTAAAGCAGGCTCTCGTGTTTCAAGATCAGTACCTTAAAAGGAAGTTGATGGCTTCTTTTTTTGTAGAATGATTATAAGTGTTTAAATCTCCTGTGATGTTTCCCATGTTTTCATTCATGCAGTATTTACCGTACTTGGACCATACTCTTGCACATACTACTGTGCGATACACACATGTAAATTCTGCTCTGTCTGAAGCCTCAGTGATTCCATGGCACCCAAACAATACACATTGCACTTTTATATACAGAACATTTGTCTGACGTAGATTGTAAATGCTTAGCGTGACGCTATTTAATAATCTACATACCATAGCACTGTTAGTGAGTACCGTATGCAGGCCTGCAGATGACGGAAACTTACTTAGCACTGTTTATTCAAAACTCTCTACAGGCTAAATTAAAAAAGTTTGCTGGAAATGAACTCAACTACCATAAAACACATGCAGACAAGGTAGCAAGTCAGTTTATTTTTAGACTGGAGACTTCAAGGTGGAGAGCAAAAGTGTTTACATTATCCTACAGTTGTTTACCCATTGCAGAGAACAAAACCCGTTGGATGATAAAGCAATGCATACTGCATCTGAGCACAACATGTCATTTCTAGTCATCTCCTAACTCAGAGCATTGATAATTAAGTTTTAAAATTTTGCTATAGTTATTATTGTTATTCTAACTTGTACCTTTTTTACTGTATTGTTTTGGCTTACATGTGAAAACTCAATAAAAATTTAAGTTATAAAAAAAAATAATTTTGCTATAGTTATATGCTCCAAGTCGCACTAGATGGAATCAAATTTGAGAGTGCAAAATACTCAAGTTTGATTGCTTTTGTATAAAACTCCTTTCTTCTTCTGTGGTCCCTGTAGATCTTACATTAGCTAATTAGCCTAAAGCCAGATGAGAGAACGCTAACATTGCCTAAAAAGGCCAATGGGTGCCTGGGACAAGGCGAGTGGAGGGGGAAAATATCTACAGCAGGATTCTTGGACCACATATGATCCAAAAGGAGGTCATTCACAGGACAGCTTAACTTTCGTAGTGCACGGAGACATCTATCAGAGGAGAGGTAGATTTGGTGGTTGCATACTCTACTGTCCCAAACTGACATTTAGTTTTTTAACAATTTTTAAAAAAATAAAAGAAGATGTCCCAGTCTCTGTCCTTCAAGTCGTAAATCACAAACAAAACCATGTGTCTTAATTAAGGCTTTCACTACCTAAGAACTGCTGTAACAGCTAGATTTAAAATAGAACTCTAAAAATGTGAGACTCAAATAGGAGAATATAAAAACATCCGCCATGGGAAATGCAATCATGTTGTGTAATTGTAATAATTTCGTGTTACTACTTCAGAAAAACACAGTCTCCCACAAGTGTTCTTGTAAGTTTCATTAGTCATTCTTAAGATGACAGTGTACAGCATTTGAAAAACCCAGCTCAGTCTAAGGATAGAAATACTTTGGTGTGGGTGAAGGTTTTTGCATGCAAAGTTTCCTGTATAGAAAAGTTAAGCCCACCCAAGAAGATTTTCATCCTCTCAAAAGTCTGCATGGCAGTGCCAAAGTTCAAACTGATTAAAAATATGTCTGATTCCTTTATGTGTAACTTACAGAATGGGAAAATCTCATCAAAACTCTGCATCACAGACTCCCAACAGAAGGAAGATCCGACTTACAGCACTCAGGAAAATGTGCTTCTTTTACAGCCATACTTCTAGGAATATATTCAGTCTTTCTCTCTTCTATGGTTTATTTTAGCAGGTGATGATGTTATTTTTAGATAGGGCAACTGCCTTTAAGTTATAAGTAAAACAATGGCTCACCTCATTCTTTGGCAAACTGGCAAAGGGTTTAATGATGGAAGCCAGGGGCACTTGGCACTGTTTGGCCAGATCGGCAGTGCAGGGTAGGGAGTAAGTGGTGCAGCGCATGAACCTGGGACTGGCATTGCCTGGGGATGTCAAAAAAAAAAAAAAAGGGGCCAGTGACGTCAATATCATGACAAAGCACATTTATTTTACCACTCCCTTAGAACGAAGTGCATACTGTAATTGTCCATGTATTAATTTACTATTACCAGAAATGGCCATAATTACAATTCTGAAGAAAAGTTTTACACAACACAAATGACATGAAAATGACTGAACTTGACTTGCACAAAATGTACAAGTACACAAGCTACATACATCTGTAGAGAATGTGGTTTAAAAAAGCTCTTTCCAGAGGAGAAAAAAAAAAGCTTAGAGAGAAGTTGTTGAAAACATGTTATTATGAGTTACCTTGGTCCTCTGCTGTGAAGTCAGTGGTGACCAAAGGTGGAACCTGTCCTCTGATGTTTGTGCTGTAGACCTGTCCCCCTTGTTTGACTTGGTCATCCTCAATGACTTGAGTCTAAAGCAGACAAGTTATGTATTACAGTGCAGTCTGTTTCCTTTAGATTTGCTCAGTTGATACCATGTTTTTAAAAATAGTCTACTTCATCCTGACAACATGACAAGTAATGCAATGTACATCGAGTTTGCTTTTGTTTAGTTACACGCCCAAATGTGAAGCATAAATACCAAGTAATTTTAACAAAGAAAAGATATAGGTTGCCTACATACACCAGGAATTAATAAATGGCTGGTTCAAAATGTGGAATGACGTGTGGTATGTTGATATGTGAAGGTATGCAGTCTCACTAGGATTAGTCGTCTACTCACTATGCTGGGGATGGAGTCAGGGTCCAGTTTCTTCTGAGGTGGTCCCGCCAGTCCTCCTGGTGCTCCAGGGAAGGCCCCTGGCATGCCTGGGTGGGGCCCAGCCATTTGTCCCCCAAACTGACCTGTACATCAAAGCAGGATAGGCTGGCTATTAAATGATACGTATTGGCTACAGTGTAAAGATGGAATTGTACGCAGCATGTTGACTTGATGTAAGCTGTAGAATAACTTCTGATCTGACTGCTCCAATACTAGCTTTGAGAACATGTTGTTTTATGTTTATCAGACGGATAAAGATTGATAACTCTCCTGTCAGACTCTTCTGTATTACAGAACCACTCATGGGCAAAATAGTTCTGACACAGAAAAACTTCAAAGGAGATTCAAGCATCATTATATGAAAAGATTAAACATTTTCTCATGTGAATAGTGATTTTTTTTTTTTTACTGTGTTGTGGTTTTACATATGTTCATTAACTGCCTCTACTTGCTGGTGTTTCTATCTATCTGTCCAGCAGGTGATTTCTCTTACCACAAAACCCATAGACTGTGCTAATGACCGCAAATCAGTATCTCTAACAGTAAGTAATTAATACAATTTATGTAAAAAAAAATTTAAAAAAATAAGCTGTATTACCCTTTAAGAATACTTCTTATGATTAGCGCGAGCTCAACTGTTTTTGGTTTACAGTGTCACAGTTACCTGCTTGCTGTGGGTATCCTGGGGGACCAGCAGCTCCGGGGCCAGGCTGCTGGAAACCTCCAGGGCCTGGAGGCCCAGGAAAGGGTCTACCCATGCCTGCCATAGGTGGGCCTGCCATAGGCGAACCAGCCATCGGTGGACTTGACATCAGTGGGCTTGACATCGGTGGGCCGGCCATTGGTGGACCTGCCATCGGTGGACCTGCCATTGGTGGACCTGCCATTGGCGGACCTGCCATTGGCATGCTTGCTGGGGGTGACTGTGGTGGAGACATTTGGGGAGACATGTGGGGTGACTGCGGGCCTGGAGGCATCTGCGGCTGGCCCATTGCTGGAGGAGGGGGTGTTTGGAAAGGCTGCTGAGCTACAGAGCTTGTAGGAGGAGGCGGGCTCTGCATGGGACCAGGAGCTGCACGATTAAAAAGTGAGGTGAAGAAATGCAATCTGGTGAGCACATTTTCTAATCCCTGTCTTATCCTGTCTACTGATATCCTCACATCAATAAAGGTGATTGCTTGGCAGCTGTTTTGTTTGATATGTATGCCACACCCAGGTATATGATCTGTACTAAGTATAATTCCCTCAATAGCAAACTTACCATAGTTGCCCAAGTTCATAGCACTCATCTGGTTAGTGAGCTGCTGCGCTGGGGGCGGTGCCGGAGAAGCCATGTTGTTGTATTGGGACTGTGGAGGTCGTCCATAAGAAGCAGAAACAGCTGGTGGAGCAGGGTATCTGAGGATTATGAGAACACTTTTTAATATACAGCAGGTACAGTGTAGTCTTATGATGTACTTACTACTTCAAGCTGTTTTTAAAATGCAGTGTGAAATTTTGCTAACATGGTCTGAATAGATCTGCTGGGTCTAATCCTTGCTGATTAAGAAACAGTTTTTTACTCATGGAGGTTAGCAGTTAAGCCACATGACAAAATAGACTGCTTTCTTGGAGTATTTTGACTTGCACATTCTCCTTATGTTGATTGACAAAATTAGCTGTGCCAAACAGTTGCTGTTTAGCGAAGATTGTTACCTTTGTGGATGGGCGCCATTCTGCTGGACATTTGGATTATATTGACTGGACGCTGGAGGTGGAGGCATACCAGCGGCAGAGGAAACTGGTGATTTCATCATACCTTCAGAGAGAAACAGACACCATGTTATCAAAGGTAATTTCATTCATACTCAAAATCTTTGATACAGTATAGACTTATTTTGTTTCTAGACCTTTTCACTGCAAATACATAAGTGAGCTCAGGGTTCTTAGAGGGTCAGAGTGTAGTCATCAGTGCAAACATGTGCGGACTGAGACTGCTATTTTAAAGGAATGCTACATACAGCTAAGTGTGTAGTTTGCCTGGTTGATCCAAAAAGGAACCTGGTTCCAGTGTTGTCCATTGTGTCCGCTGTCTACTGTGGAAGTGGATGTCCACGTTGTTGCCAAGAATGAGAGTATCTTTTATGTTATTTTGACCTTCCTTTCTAAAAAAAAAACTACTGTCAGTCGTTCTACAGAGAGTCTAGGGACTGGTTTGCACTTCAAACACACAGAGCTTGCTTCAGTGTGCTGTGACATTTAATACAAAGCCAATAAATTAATTGTATCTCCGCTTGTGTTTCCGGTACCTCACATGCATGCTATCACAGTGTTATAGCAGCGCATTAATTATTTAGAGGCCAGAAAAACAAAGTAAATCAATGACAGATAAAACATAATAAACAACAAAACATCTTTAGCTGCAAACTATACTGTACATGTCATGTCCAACAGCTGTTTCTGCTATTACTCATATCCTGCAAATATTCATGTCCGCCTAAAACAGCAAATGTCATCTTTGAAAACTGAGGAACTGTGAGCTTCTATTATGCTACGGAGAAAGAGCACTTGCTACAATTGATATAATTCAAGCATGGATGAATTGATCATGCTAGTTAGCAAGATTGGACTTGTTAAATGAAAGCCTAACAACAAAATTATTTAGGGAAACAATCCAAATACAAGAGTTGAAGTCCTTTACCTGTTGGTGGAGCATTGAATGCTTGAGGCGGTCCCCCATAGTGCCCATAGAGGGGCTGAGTGGGACCAGTTCCAAATCCACCTTGGTAGCCCCCCATCCCTGGCTGGGCCTGGGAGTAAGGGGGTGCAGCAACATAACCCTGTTGACTCATTTTGATGGGATGTTACTGTCTTCTCATGCCAGGATGAAAGAGTTTTGACAACCTGTGAAGGTGAAAGAGTGAAATTCAAAGTATGCATGATGCAGCTATATGTGTAGTGTTTCTACTTAATTTTGCCAGACTGTTGTAAAAGGTAAATAAATAATATGGAAATAGAAACTGAAACTTCCTGGTGAAAGCATGCCATTTTTGGACAGTATGTTTCCACCCTATTAATGTCTCTATTGGCTCTATTTCTCTGTTTCAATAAGCATGATTACAAATCCAAACCAACAACAAGTGATATTTGACCTCATGCAATCGTCTACACTCGTGTAACATGGACCTTTGGCATTGCTTATTGAGAGATAAGGCAGGCCTTTCCTTGCTAATATTATCTTCAGTGGCTACATGAGTTGTCAGTTTTTGTTTTGCTGTCAGAGCTACAATGTAATGTTCCTAACATTTGCACAACTCTAGTAATAAGGATACCTATATAGACCTTTAAATGAGGTCATGTAAACGCACTGAAAGCTAACTGCACCTTTTCACAATAAAAGCCCTACATGCAGCGGGCCTGTAGACTTCTTCAGGGTGTCAAACCTTTAAAACAAGTTGAACTTCGGCACAGCTGGGTCAACAGAAATAACAGCTGCGTACTGACTACGCCATGAAAGTCCTTTATTACAACATAATAAACCAATTTAACACATTCTAGCCAAACTAAAACCATAAAGAAATAAAATTATTCGTTGTTAATTGTTCAGTTCAACAGTTAATAGTGTCTGCCACTTCCGAGAATTGCCACGTCAAAGACCGTTATGATGGCTAAAAGATTTGAGCATCCCTGCCTTCATTTAATTCACACCCAGCTAAATAGGCACATATGTTGTCCTTCGTCTAACACCATATTTTTCTTTAACATATAGCTTAACACTTTGTCGAAAGAGCGCAGTAACATATAGCACAGCATCTTGTCCAGTGTTGATTACCTATTGAGAGAAAACATCTTGCTAGCTACGCGGAAATTACTACAAAGTTTTCCGTTGCCCTAGAAGCGCATTCACTTCAAACATACATACCTTTAAATACAGGACTGTAAGAGGCAGAATAACACATTTGTACTGGCTCCGTATGTAAATAATGTCGTAATGGTATTTACCTGAATATTGGGCAGAGTCCTCTTCACTGTCTCTTGCCCTCAGTAAAGCAGAGTGCCACGTCAAACTCCACTACAGCACCGGTCGCTACGTTGGTAACGCGACGACAAGCACCAGTGTCAAAATGGAGGAAAAGACTCAACGTTTCCGGTTATATTTTTCAAAATAAAATACTTAATGACGAATAAACGTTCTTACACGATACAAATTACATACGTACGAAGTTCGTTTATTAAAATGTACCCTTTTAAAGCTTAGCAAAGCAAGTTAAGGTTCTGTACGCTTAGTAATTTATTTTACAGCCTTACATTGTGCTTTTATGTTGAAGTGTAAACAGTTAAGCTTCTGGCTTTGGTCGCTGTGTTGTTAGCTAGCTTGAAAGGAGCCGTGAGTCGTGTCTGGTGTTGTACGCATGCGTGGAAAAGGGACCCCATACACGTCAGCACAGGAGATGTGGACCTGTGCGGTTCTTATAATGCTTGAGTTTCATCATCATCTGAACACTGAACAGACTTTCTGTTATGATAAAACACAACCCAAATAAATTTCCATATACGAATAAGGACAGAAGAAAGAGATGAGAGATTTTCTTAACTTTATTGATTAAGTAGAAGATAGTTCCAATTATAGGCCTGCAAATCCTGTAAGTACAGCCTAGTTATATGCTATATGTACCAAGGGGAGCTGATACAAGCTGTGGAGTAGCTTAATTTACCTTCTATATTTGCACACATCACATGGCATGGTGTCTTTTTTTCTTTTAACCTTAAATTAGATCATGAGAAAAAATGTAAAGGATACAGGCTCTATAATTGAACAGTTAAATGAAATTTCTAAGGATGGTTTATGTGGGCAATGCAGACTCCAGACCTCTAAACATTATCCACGGCTCTGATAGTAAAGTAATGTCACCAGGCGTCATAGTTGAGGGGAAAGTGGGACTTATGACCCAGGGCCCCAGTGGGAAAGGGGGTTTGGGTTTGTTTACAAGTAATCAAAGCCATAGCTAAATTAAAATTAGCTGAGAAAATCAGTTGACAGACTGAACTGCATATGAAATAAATAGTGGAGGATCTTGGAGGCCCCTCTCACCCCTTAAAGACACAAATACTTTAGTCCGCCCCTGCGCTAGGGTTTCTCTAAACCCAGTTAGAGCCAGGTGAGTGATGCCGGAGCACCAGTGTACACTGTCGCGTCTTTCCCCAAATAAGATAAACCGGGGTTCCAATAAAGAAAAGAAAAGAAACAAAGGAGTGGAAAGGGAAAGAAAGCCAAACACAAACTGACTGTAAAAAAAAAAAAAAAATTCATGAGACAGACATGGGATCAGGAGATGATGAGCAGGGGGCCCACAGGGACCCAGAAATTGGACCCAGGATTAGGTGCTACACCCCTGAATGTCACTGTAGAGACAACCCACTAGGCCTAATTATGAAACCAAAGCACTCAAATAAGAAGATAATAGACAAGGATGAAATAGGTGTGCCACACCTCCTGCTGCAAAAGCCTATAAATAGGATAGGGTCGCGCAATTACTAATATTCTCATGTTGCCATAACAAGAAATTTAAGACTATGGCTATGTAATTCGTCCTTTGAAGTATTTATAAGTGCGTTTATGGCTCTTTTCTGCAGAGGCTTGGTGAGATTTCGTTTTCAGTGTTTCGTGTAGAAGTTATCCCATGTTTATTATGATGCCACAGCTGGAGGCAGGCTGTAAAATTCAAGTTCAAGAGATCACCATGACAAACCCACCAGTTGCATGCAACGCCTGCAGGCGGGTCCGTGCGCAGTGACGTTTCTTGAAGCGGGTTGGACTCAGGGAGAACTCAGATGATGGGGATTATACAGCGGTGTGGTGGAGGTGGTTTTTGCAAAGTGCTGTTGGTCCGGTTGACAGCTCGATGTTCGCGCTGTGGATGTTTGGCTGAGGAGCTGTGCGCAGCATGGGCACCGGGGATTACATCTGCGTTACGCTGCGTGGTGGTTCACCCTGGGGATTCACCCTGAGAGAGGGAGAGGGGGACACCTACAGACCTTTCTTGGTCTCCCAGGTATCCATCTATCTGTCTGATAGGTGTTCAGTTTATTTACATCAAGGTATTAAGTTGAGATGAAACAGGATTGTGCCAGAGTATGATAAATCTCTAAGTTTTATAGAAAAGATCCTGTACATTCCCAAGTTTGGATGCCAAGTTCAATATCTCTGGTGTCAGTTTAGATCGAGTTTTGTTTGGTTATTCAGTCAAAAAAGATTTTTCCAAAAGTTGATCAAACCCTGCTGGGAGAGAATTAATTCGGAGCAGTGCTTGTCGCTGCATTTTTGTGTGCGTTGGCTGTGTTTTGGTGCGAGATTCCTCGGGACCCTTATATGGTCAAGGCTAAGATAGAGTGTGAAGCTGAGGGCAGTGTGATCTGTCATCACTCTCATAGACTTCAGCAAAAAAGCAAAGCGTTATTCAGACGAGTAGTCAACCTGGGGAGTGAGGAGTGTGGCTGAAACTCAGCTTACATCACTGTAAAAGAACATTCAGATCCATGACAGAGAGGAGGTTAGGCAAATTGCAGGTTATGCTGTAACTACTTTGTCTACATGACATTTGTTTAGGCTGATAATGTGGTAATAAACCTTACAGGTAACAGTGGAGGATTTCATCTGCCCTCTGATGAAGCCATTTTTCTTATGATGCTTGACTGGCACGTCAGTTCTTTATACATTTACCCATCTGGCAAACCATGTTCTGTCTGGCAATGTGCAACTCTTAATAATAGCCTACAACTCAGTTACTGTGATGACATGATCCCACGCCATGATTTCGCCAGTCCTTTGATTCCTATTTGCTTTTTGGAGTGCATATATTCATCTGTTTCACATAGGTACTAATCTTCTGAACAGCAGCATCTCACATGTTACATTCTTTCTACGTAAAATCTTTAAATTGTCAGAAATATGGACAGCTGATGGTTTTTCTGTGTTGTGACTGTGTGCTGAAAGAGGTACAGCCAGGTGTCTTCACTTTGAGGATCTGCCGAGACTCTATATATGGTATAGCAATGCATGTTCACAAGTACTCAAGCTGTCCAGATCCCTCGTCAACTTTTCCTTAACATAGTGAACGTGTAAATGTTTTTCTTGAGCTGCATTCCTGCGACATCAAAGCTCCACCGGAGGAGAGCACTCTGAAAGCAGCAATAGATCATTCTCATGACAGATGCTTAACACGTTTCAAACAATCAAAGCCTCGATTCTGAAGTTCATTTGTGACTTTTATAGTTATTTTTGTATGAATATTGTTATTATTTCCACATATGTTGGCGTGTAATAGTCTTTTATAATTGTGCAGGTGGATACACACCAACTGAAGCTTCAAATTAGCTCATAAACAGCTGATTAGTTGATTTGAAAAGACTAAAAATAATATCATCGTTATTTCTGGCATGTATAATAAATGATAATTGCTTTATACTCTTATACTGCAATTTATTTCCGCAATTGTTTCCACAAGTTGTCTTGAAATACATAAACAAAAGGACATAATCACAAATGTAGGCTGCAGACAACTTCAAGATCCAAGCAAATTTTTTACACACACTAATTCTTGTAGATTTACAGCAACCTGCCAAGCCTGTTTGTTTTCTTATGTACAAATACTCCACAAAGTCTTGTACACACAAAATTAGCAGCGACTGTGAGGTTTAGTAAACAAACCAACACTTAAAGTCGCAGTCCTTTTCCCCATATGTGGGAATGCCCCCTACTTCTAATGTTTCAGTGTTAATTTTCTCTTGAAACTTTACTGTCTAATTTTACACATAAATGGGGTGTTAGAGTCTTGTAAATACACTAACTGTTGGCCTATTAAAGTGAGGTCGCTACATGATGCTCAGGCCTCAGTGCAGGGTATCTGGGGGTTTTAGTCCACCTCATCTGGAAGGCATAACTCTAAACATACCTCTAAACTCTTCTTGTGGGAAGGACAGAGAGCCAAGTCTGTTAGTTAAAAGTCAAAAAAGCAAACATACCAAGATCATGACAAGTAGTCTTAGTTTAGAGGCTCTCCTGTGTCTGATAAAAAAGTGTGTGGTTTTTTTAAAGCTTCTGTTGAATGTGGTGGAAACTGTGTTTTGTTTCCTGAGAGAAAGTGATTGTTCAGTGTACTGACAGGCAGTACAGTGTAGGGGCACGGGGTATCCACTCTTAAAAGGTTCTTTCCATATAAGGGAGGCAGTATTTTTCTTCTTCTTTGGAGTCTTGGCCTGAGTACAAAGTGGATGAGGTCACTTTATTTTTAAAGCTACAGAAACTGCACAATGCGAGATTTTACAAGTCGTGACCCACGAATACACCAACGCACCTTGAGGAAAACACGGAACAATATACGTCTGATCTGTAGTGACAGT
>JAPZEB010000016.1:9114869-9130784 GCA_029783705.1 Chaetodon striatus
CAGCCCCAAGCCAATTTGAATCCATGGCAGCCAGTTCCTGCCCAGGCCCAGTCCCCACCATCATGGGCCCAGCACCCCTCAGAACATGGTCAGCACCCCATGAATTCGTGGGCCCAAGAGCAAAATCAGCCCCAACCTCAACCACCTTGGGCTCAACCGGTTCCACCCCAGCCCACACCACAACCAAACTGGCAACAGTCCACTCCGAAGACTCCACCGCAGCCACCAATAAATACATGGCCTCCACCTCAGACACAACCTCAGACACCTGTGAATGCCTGGGCACCACAGTCACAGCAGACACCTGTTTCCACATCAATGGTGAACACTCGTCCTTCTCCAAAACCTTGGCAACCACCACAGAATCCCCCCCAAAACCGGACCCCTCCACCTCCACCACAGCGAATGCACTCTTTTACCATTCGTCAACGAGTTTCATCACCCATCAACCCAATGGCTACTGTCTTAAACCCATCATCCCAAGGTTCAGCTTTTGAGATGCCAGCCGTCAGAGGGAAAGGAGCTGATATGTTCGCCAAGAGGCAGTCTCGTATGGAGAAATATGTTGTGGACTCTGAGACTGTGCAAGCAAACAAGGCAAGCCGGTCAACATCACCAGCTGCTTCATTACCGAATGAGTGGAAATATACACCAAATGTGCGTGCTCCTCCTTCACGGGCATACAATCCTATTCAGTCACCATCTTATCCCCCAGCAGCAACAAAGCAGCCCCCTCCAAGTACCCCTTTAACAAAATCCAAGAAAAAAGCCACAGATAAACAACAGCCTGCCCCCAAACCCCTCAATGTTATAGATGTTATGAAGCATCAACCCTATCAACTTAATTCCTCACTCTTTACTTATGGCCCAGCAGTAGAGGCTGCCAAGCCCCCTGAACCTAAGCCTGATTCTGCACCCCCTAACCCACCTGTTGAAAACCAGCCAATTCAATATGAGCAAATGGCCCCCGTCCAGCCAGGTGGACCATATAATGCCCCTTACCCCCAGCAACCATATGGGATGCCAATGCAACCTATGATGCACGATGGCCACTACCAGCAAAACCCACCTAATGTTTATCCTCCCTCCAATCCCTATCAGCAACCCCCTGCTGGTCCTTACCAGCAAGCATATAACCAACAGTATCAGCAACCTGCCCCACCCGCTTATCATCCCCAAGCTTCTCAGTCTCCAAACGCTCCCTACCAGCAGGCATCACAGGCCCCTTACCAACCAGCCAATAGCCCTCCCTATCTGGCAGCTCCTTCAGTACCTTACCAGCCTCAGCCACCCAGTAGCTTTGTTGCTCCCAGTTTTCCTCTAGCTGCAAGGCCTGAATCTGCATCAGGTGGCAACCCCACAACTGCTCCCAAACCTAAGTTTACAGCTAAAAAGAGCTCAGCTCAGGTGTGGAAGCCTACAGCAGTTGATAAAGAGTGATTCTGGTTGAATCACAACATGCCTGGTGTCAGCTTGAGTCAAAGGGTTGGTGCTCTCGCCGTCCACTGCCAAGTGGACCAGTTTGAGCACATAAAACTTGCTTCTGCAATGACTATCCTCACATCCACCTGTTCTTGTCATTGTCATAGGACAGAGCTTGATGGTTTTTACAGTTTTGAGAGCTAATATAAATGGCATTATAAACAAATTAAAAGCATACAAATAAGAGTGAGATGTAAGTATATCTTACCAGACACAGAGGAGCCAGCCAGTCAACTTTAAATGTTCATAATGCAGGCACATTGATGCATATGGATACTTAGAGAATCACTTTAAATTAATGGAATTTAATGTCAAAGAATCCAAAGTGTTGGTAATATAAGAAAGTAGGGGAGCATGATGCTCAGTAAGAATTGAAAGAAAGGAGTGAGAGAAACAAGACATCAGAAGTGAATGGTAGCAGACAGTGAGAACAGGAATTTGATTTTTGAAAAGAAGAAAATGTGTCGAATCTTATTTGCTAAACAAACATAAACAGACAAAAAAACCTAAAACACAGTAAAGTTGAATAAAATTCTCAATTAAATGAATAAAGTAAAAATAGAAATAACGTAGCAAGGAAGAAGGGTTAGGTCTGTGGGGTGTAATGATACCAAGCGAAGGCTAAATTTGCAATGTCAGTGATGTCAGAGCACAGAGATTATGTAACAACTTTGGAGTTTCAAGTAAAGGTCGGCAAATACAGCAGAACTCCTTAATAAAAGTGACTGCTAGCAATGGCTTACTTAAACTTCAAATGTCACATTTGTAAACAATTCATTCTTCGGTGGCTCTCCCTCGTGTCTCTTCCATAGCACCTACTTAAGTGGGTTAGTTTTATTTTAAGCTTTTTACCAGCTGTTGCATCATGTTAGCTACTATATTTAAACTGCCTCATGAGAGGGAGTGCTGAGGTCCAGAGATAGTAGGCTTACATTTCAACTTAAGCCAGCCAAAGCTACTATTTCTCAAACCCTAATTGTATTTTTCCCAATAACACAAAGAAATATTGAAGTATTACCCACTCTCTCTTCATGTGGCTTCACTCTTCCATACATCCTCCCCAGCTTTTGTATCATATAAATAGATGATAAATGACAAATAAAAGAAGAATTATTGAAAGGATAACCAGCCCAGTAATGTTCACAAATATATTTTTGGTACAGGGCTGCTTTTGTTCTTATTATTCTTTTCTTTTTTTCCTTTGTGTGTTTCTCTTCATAGTGCACTTTCTGAATGATTCACTGCAGTGCCATTAAAATGTCTTTTATCCTTGGTTGGCTTTCCTTTCTTTTGTCCTTTGAGCATGCTTTTCTGGGTGTCTTCCATTTCTAGTCTCTTTTCATTTCATCTTGCTGAATTTTACCACTCATCCACCTGTACTATAAATACCGAGTTATTCTATATATGCCTTGACAAAAAAAAACAGCATGAATAAATCAGTGCACATTAGCGTAACACTTATGCCTACTATCTGTTCACAAAGCCAGTGGTAGGAAATCAGTTTTGAACAATAAAACTAAACACAGTTTGTGCTCTATAAAGAGGTTGTTAACATCAGCCAGAAACACCTCATTATCTAAATCACTGTCTTTTATAGCAGCTGAGGTGAATGCTAGAAAAGCACATTCCTGCAGAGTGACTAACTGATGATGCATTCATGAAGGGTATTATTAGACTGGTGACTTCAGTGAATACAGACGACCTCATTGCACAATTCTGGAGGTCAAGTGAGTGGGCCCCCTGCTGCAAATATATATCCATGTTGTGTCATGCATTTTCAGAAAGGGCAGTTATTCGTTAAGTGGAAGTGTGGATATCTAATGGTGTCTTCAGTTGGCAGGTTTCTGTGGCTATATCTGGAGGAATTTGATTCCTACTCAAATGGCTACAGTTTACCTTCAGCTTTCCTAGTCTTTATTTTAGCCATACTTGTGTTTTAGTTTTTAATGTTAATATAATTATTGTTATTAATAATATCAAGTTTGGCCCTATTTAGCATCTTTCATACATAAATGCAGCTCAAAGTGCTTAATAAAATATACAAAGTTGTTTTAAGAATCAGAAGGTGATAAAAAAAAAAAGTGAATCACTGAAATAAAAAGACCAAAAAACAACATTAAAACATTAAATCACAATTAAATGGAATACTGGTATAAGCTGGGTAAAACAGGTTGATAAAAGAAGTGGTTTTCAATGTAGTTATGCCAGTTACTATGTCAAATATGTGCTGATAGCACAAATTTTTGTGTAATTTTGTATTTAAATTGGATATTTTCTATGTTTTACACAGAAAAAGGCAGGTGGATTTATATAGATAGATTTATATATACATATATATATATATATATAAATATATATATATATATATTTTTTTTTTACATATATTCTTCTCTTAAATGCACTTTCTAATCTGGTATCCCAAAGAAAACCTTACTTTATGGTATTCCCATGAAGTAACTTAAACAATCTATTTTGACTCATCTGTCTCAAAACTAAAGCCTCTGCACACACACCATCAAAGACACCAACTCTTAAGACCTGCTCAGCTCCATATCTGAGATATATGTTAAAATGGCAGCATGGTGATAGACATAGTGTGAGGCAAATATGTGGTTATTTCCTCAATCTCCATCAGTAGAATAAAAATATACCCGTAGATCATCAACCAATCTACTTATTCCTCCTTGTGTCTGCTCTAATTCAGGATAACACAGCCACGGGCAGTGTAGGCCAACCAGATACCTGAGTCAGCAGGGAATTTATTCCCCCTTGACTCATTCAGCTACATTTCTCTTTTTTATGTCGGCACTCTCTATTCTGTTCTTTCATTTAGCCATCTCTTGCTGGCTGCTTGTCTTACATACCTTTCACCAGATGATGGCAGCACTGCCTTTTCAGCACGTCTGCCATAGCCAACAGACTGTTTAGTTAGAGACAATGAACGGTAAAGAGGTGCTCAGCTGTTGGGGCATCCTAAAGCAGTTTTTAGTAAAGACCATTTAGAAGTTTCACCATCTCCCTGTCATACTTTTCAAAGTGTTGCTCTACAGCAAAGCAGATCCAATGAAAACAAGATGAATGAGGCTTATTCTGGGAAGCCCATGCACTCGCATAAGCCAGTTGTTCTGAGAAACAAGAGAGCAGTGTACTCTGTTTGGACAAATGCTAAAGCACTGGGCTGAGGAGGCTTACTGTGGAATGGATGATTAAGTCCACAATAAGTTTAAAATAATACGTTTATGAGAGCTCTTAACAGTTAATTTGTTTTGCTGGCTATTTCAGATCTCAACATAGTTTAACATATTTATACATAGGATTGAAACAAAGAACAAAATTAAACATGAAATACAATATTAGCATATTACAGCACTTAAAAGAAATGTGTTGACAAAGAGCTACTCTACTTTCCAGTATTTTCCAAGTTGATTTGAATTTGGCCGACGGGCCAGTCAGCCAAACAAAAATGAACCCTTACTAAAATAAACATGTCTGGATCTTTCTTTACAGGCACTTGGCAGGAGCTACTCCCTTTCCCAACCAGCCAGAGTACCATCAACGGGCCAGAAGTCTGCTTCGGCTTCTTCTTCCCCCAAGCCTCCGGCTAAGGCCTCCACAACTACCCCAGTAAGACAGACATCCTGGCTAGAGAAGGGCCGCAAACCCCTTATGCCCTGGGAAGCTGCCTCCCGGCATCCCCTGGGCCTGGTGGATGAAGCCTTTGCTTTCCAGAACCTCCAGCAAAGCCTCGCCACAAATGTCCGCTTGGCAGCCCAGCGCAAAATGCTGCCCGAGCCGCCAGCAGAGTGGAAGGCCAGGGTGTCTCACGAAGCCCCACACAAAACAGGCAGCCAGACTTGGAGCCAGAGCCAAAGCCGCAGTCAGAGTCGAGCTTCTCTGCCGTCATTCGGGTCCCTAACAAGGAGCAGTGTCTCGACCCCTGCCAGTCGTGCTGGTTACAGCTCCCTGCCCAGACAGTGGCAGCCTCAGAGGTCAGTTACACAGGCAAACCTGGGGCCCTCGGTGTCCTCCTCTGAGTTTACGAGGCCCTTGGGAAAACAAACGTACAAGTCTGTGTACACCAGCAACACTTGGAGTTGGAGGCGGTAGGACACAACTCAATCTGTTTGACCTTTGATGAGTAAAATGGCAAGTTTCTCTGATTTAATAATACATTCATGTGCAGTTTACTTTTTAACTCATCACTATCGATAAGAATAACATGGTAAGAGGGGAGAGTGAGCGAATAATGGAGTGGACGTTTGGACAGATTGCTACAATTCTGGTTTTGATATGATACTTTTTTTTTTTAATTTTTGCTGGTAAATATCTAGTATGAAAAGTTTTAGATGAAATTTTTGCATGCCATAATCAAATGTGAAGAGAGATTATTACTCTAACAATATATGGAGACTTAAAAATGATTTCTGAAACATTAAACTGACAGCTTTGTAGTTTGGTAAATACACTGAAGTGGCTTGTAGATGAGGCAGTGAGTATGTTGTTTAAAATGGATATAATGAGTGCAAATGGACACGTTTAGTATGAAATAAGTGGATAGATTTGAGTAGATTTGAATATAGGATATAGATAATTATGGTGTGTTGAGAAAAGAGATATGTAGGATGCTAAGAGGGAGGAAGAAACAGTGACTCCCCCACACACACACCCACCACATCATATTGTGAGCTGCAAGTGAAGATTGTCTTCTTAAATTGTTTTGAGCTTATGGATTTGCGATTCATCCTTGTGGATGTATGTATTCAGCATGCAGTGATTGCACACTTTTCTTTTCTTTTTTTCTTGCTGGCTTTGTTTGATTTTCAATCCATGAAACTTGAGAATGATTACATTTGCGGTGTTTTCCAGATCAGCAAATCATTTTAGTGTCCGAATCTAATTAGTGATGCATTAGAAGTCAGGCTTAAAACTTAGGGGAAAAGGTTAGCGCTATAACTCAGCATGTTGTGTGTGGTCATGTTGTTGTGTAAGCTCCAGTAAGTGAGATTAATTCACTTATTTTCCAGGTGCATTTTAATTAGTGCATTAGCATTTGGCCATAAGACGATGAGATGAGATTAGAGAGGATAAGAAGCTAGAAATGGGGCATCTTTGCTCCCCATATAGTTTTTCAAAACTCTTTTCTTTGGGCACCTTTAAATTCTCACATTCCAGTTGTAGTTGGGAGAGAACTGAGGAGTGCTGATGAGTCCTAATTATGACGACAATAAAAGATTGTTTAGTTTATGATAGGTTTACTCGGCATTGGGAGAATTGCTTACAGTATGTAATGGATTTGTGGCTTGTGTTTGGTTTGGACTTTTGCTATAGACTCCAAAGATTAAAACTAGCTTGATGTTTCCACAGAGTGTACATAATGTCCCAATGTGATTCACACCAAGCAGTCTCATAAACATAAACAGGATTTATCACACAGCATTGTGTCGTGCCTCAACTGACTCACTGAGCATACTGTAGTGCATCTGTGATAATTACACTGTATTGCTTCCATTCAGACACTTCTTATGATCATAATGCAACACCAGTAATCAATTTCTGTTCCAAACTATTTCAGATATGGATTCACGTTAAGCATTTTACAAAATAAATACAACCAGAAAGCACTATTTCACAAATTGCACTGTGTGTTTGTGCTCTTTGCTCTCTATTCCAAGCATGAAACACTTGGCTCCAGGCCATTTGTTGCTTGCTGTACCATCCCATGAAGCTTTTTGTATGATGTGTTGTCTTGAATAGTCACTCGCTCCGTATCCAGCGGAGGGGGGTTGGGAGGGGTTGGTGGGGACTTGTTCCCATGGTGACCACCAGTTACATAATAACAGTGGGTACCTACTGTAGCTGAGGCATTAGAGAATGAGAGATAAGGACACAGAGGGAGATGATAAACAGCAATTATTTCCCTACCAATTTAGATTTTGAAAATGCTGTGCAGGATTGAAATGCTATTAAAAAGGCGGAGATAGTACAGCATGAGCAATCATAAAGCGCAACACACATAGCTTTAATATGTTTTATTTTGAGTACAGGGTTCCTGGTATGGTTTTCTTTATGCTAGGCAATGCAGTATGCCAATGAACTCGCTGCCTTTAACATCCAGCCTAATGCTTTCCGGCCCCTCTGGGTGCTACAAACTCAACCTGCCTTCCTTTATTTGTCTCTTTTATCAAGTTAAGAATTATATAGGAGGTAAATTAAATTTAGCAAGGTCAATTAAAACACAATGACTGGATTATAAAGTGAGAGTGCACCCTTTTAGGCCTTGGTCCTTCCTATATCACATGATGGCATTTAAAACAAATAGTATCTGATTGGCCTGTAGGCCCTGAGGGGGCTGTGTTCTCACACTATATGTCACTGAATATATTTATTGTTAGCTGTGCACTGCAATTCTAGAGCGCTGGTAAAGACATATCCAGCTGAAACAACTTTAATTTTGATGTTAAAGCATCGTCAGTGGTTTCCAAGAGTGTTGTCAAGCCTTAGGGGCTTTTCAATTCGTGTATATTTGCAAAGTTGCAACATTGCAATGGGTTATTGTGTTTTCTATGTGCTAGGTGAATTAGTGAAATATTCATATTTTGTTTTCCACTGATAGCAGACATTCCCAGGCTGCCATAGTCACTATAGAAGAGGTGAACTATAGTGTGTCTGTTTGAGTTCATTTTAAACCAGAGGTTACGTTATCATATCTTTTCCTCACAGTTTCATCCATTTTTCCATTATTTTAGTCATTGCAATCATTTATCTATGGTGGCCAAGATGTTTTGAAAAAATTGTATATCCAAAACTCTTTGCAAATTCGAAAAATACAAGTGCAGTACGGAAAACACAAATGCAACACCCATAAATTAAAGATGACTCACAACTGTTAAATTTCTGTCTATTGACAGCGTGGGTTTTCTCCGGGTACTCCGGCTTCCTCCCACAGTTCAAAGACATACAGGTTAGGTTCACTGGTGACTCTAAATTGTCCGTAGGTGTGAATGTGGTGTGAATTGTTGTCTGTCTGTATTTGTCAGCCCTGCGATAGTCTGGCGACCTTTCCAGGGTGTACCCCACCTCTCGCCCAAGGCCAGCACACCCACGACCCCTAACGGGATAAGCAGTTACAGAAAATGAATGAATGAACAACATGGCTCATTTGTGACAATCACATAGGCCTAGTAACAGAAATCATAGTTAGCTAGCACACATCCATCCATCCATTTTCTAACCGCTTATCCTCTTGAGGGTGGTGGGGGGGCTGGAGCCTATCCCAGCTGACGTGGGCGAGAGGCAGGGTACACCCTGGACAGGTCGCCAGACTATCACAGCGCTGACATGTAAAGACAGACAACCATTTACACTCACATTGACACCTATGGGCAATTTAGAGTAACCTGCATGACTTTGGACTGTGGGAGGAAGCTGGAGTACCCAGAGAAAACCCACGCTGATGTGTTTGTTTGAGATGCCTCTGCCACCATATTTGTTCATTACCTTTAGCTGTCTGTTTAAAGCGTGGTTCCCAACTGGTAGGTCCTGGTCCAAAATGGTTCCCGGGTCCATTCTAAATGGACCGTGAGTGACTAGCACATGTGTTGAGTTTGTAACAAACACTTTATTTCGAAGTACAATGAATGCTTTTACTTTGAAGTGCCATTCCCTGCTGTAGAGTGAGTGACTAATGCAAAGCTATATGACGGACACAGCAAACTAGCTCAGTGACATTGGCAAACGCACGTATGACGCTGACTATGTTGAACTGTGTGGACCTTGAACAAATGACCAAGGAGAAAGCTGAACCCTGGTGCTGGACCAGTTAGGAACCACTGCTTTAAGCCGCCTTTTTCAACCATTCATAACTTTTAGCAGCAGCAAGTGTTTCGACTTCTCTGCCTGCAAGCACATTTTTTTCTAATCGAATTTTTTTTAAAAAATGTACAACCTCTTGAACTGCAGAATTAGGCTACCCCCTGGGATAGCCTACAAGTACTCCTGGTTTGAAATCAGTGATATAGATCCTCTTGCTACTGTAATACTGGCAGGAAGATAGATAACTAGATGGAGGGCAAAGTAGCAGCGCTCTAAATTTAGTCACCCCTCCGCTCGTGGACTGAATACCAATGACAACAGTCAAGCTGACACCCACCCACTCATTCAGTCACTCAGTCAGTCAGTTGGGTCAGGCTGCAGCCCCCTCTGCCCACCCTCCCCACGACAAACCCCTCTGCTGGGGAGCGCGAGCACCCACACGGGTCGTACTACTCAGCCTGACCCTCTCGCCTCTCACCTTTCTGACTTCCTGCTCTGAGGAGACAGGCACAATTTGAGACTCCGCCCTGAGGGTCCTTCAGGACAGGTAAGCTACCACTCGGGCCTCTCCACAGGTGTGCTGTCTAGTTCTAACGTGACACTTGCATTTTAAATCAAGTATGTTTCTCACTACCACCTGCGGCTGCTCTCTCTTCATTTTCCTGACAGCTTGCCTCATTTTACTGTTTCATTTTATTTCAGAATTGCCTTTAATTACATTTTACAAATATGCTTTTAATTAATGCATGTCCTTTTTTTTGTTTGCTTTTTTATGTGGGAAATATTCTCACTTAACATCAGCGTATATGCATAAATCCCAAAATGTTTTTGCTTCATATATTTACTGATAGGATTCTAAAATTGACTTTTACTGAAGCTTAGCAAACTTGAACTTTTTTTGAACCCTTTTATTAACTGAACTTCTATATGATGAAGTGATTTGCATGCTGAAAAGATTTCAGCCATAAAAACCTTCTTTGTTCAATCAAGAAACTTTGTGAAGAGTATCCGGGATTGGAATGAAGCATTTGTGTTGTGTTCACTGACACCATGGTGTAAACTTTCCACTGTGCTATTTCATCCACTGTCTCACGTGTCTGCTGTGACAGCCGCATGTTCTCTATCTGTGTCCTTTCAGCCCACTTGGGTAATTTCAAACATATTGATTCCCAGACCCCTGACACAGCTGGTTGCCATGTCTGAAGAGCATGTGCTTGGCGTTTAACAGCCCAAGGTTATTTAAAGGGATGTGCTAACTTTGCCCTTTTCACTGCCCCAATAAATTCTATCTGCTTCGGTGGGTCTTTGTGCGTGGTGTGGATGCTCAATGTTAGCCAATCGATGGCCAACATGCAGCCGTGTTGTCTCAGCTTTTGTGTCTCGTTGTACGTTTGAACAGGTTGTACTGATGTGCTTTGTCTCCTGTGACTTTTTGCCTCACCCCCGACTCCCCAGGTGCAGACATGTCACAGTTCTCCACCATGACGACCAGTGAGAGGAAAATGCAGGCTGCAGCAATCTGCAGGGAAGTTCTGGGCCAGGAAGGTAGCCGTAGAATTTCCTCTTCACTTCCTTGTTTTCTAATTTCTCTGACCTCTCGCTCTTTCTGTCTCTTGTTGCATCCTTT
Source organism: Chaetodon striatus (assembly GCA_029783705.1). Lineage (NCBI taxonomy): Eukaryota > Metazoa > Chordata > Actinopteri > Chaetodontiformes > Chaetodontidae > Chaetodon > Chaetodon striatus. The sequence goes on from JAPZEB010000016.1 coordinate 9,125,791, forward strand.
CTTTGCTTATGTTTTCACCTCGCCTCTTCTTCTCCTCACATCCTGCTCCTTCCAACCCCCTACATTCTTTTATTTTTATCACACATATTAACATAGACACGGATTTGACACCATCTTACAGTGCACATTTAATTCTCAGACCTATTAACTGTACTGTAAACACCGGCTCACCCTGCCAGACACAGACATGCACCGGACACTGCCACATTCATTTTATAGAAGGTATGAGCCCACCATTTGCCAGAGCAGCAGTTGCCAACCCTCCCTTCCGCGACCCTGACTATAAATAAGCAAATGAATACTTTTATGGGCCAAAGTAACTAATCCCTTTGTCGTTGTCCTTTAAACACGCTATTTCAGGGCGAGGACAACTGTGTGGCCGGGTCTGAAGGCTACTGACAGCTGAAAGATATTCTGGCAAATTATGCCCCTCACACTTGGATATAGGCCTGTGACATCTCCATGATCAGCATGCAGTAGCTAGCACGTGGCGCTAACCACAAAACAAGCACTAGACATGAGTGGATTACGAGGGAAGATAATTGCTCATTCATCATATTGGCAGGACTACCAAGTCAGCAATCCATGTAGAGGGACTTTTTTGCAGCAGGGTTTTATTTCTGTGTGAAGAAAATTTGTGTTCAGTGAGGTTTGATAGGTGGGAGTGTGGGAAAAAGGAAAATAAATTTGTCTTGTCAGAAATCAGATCAATTTACAAGTATATAATGTAAAGACAAGCTCTTTAGTCTTTCGTTTGTCTCTTTGTGCTATGTAGATGTAGAGATGGATCTGGGGAAGAAAGTGAACGCTCCTAAGGACATCATGCTGGAGGAGCTGTCTCTTGCCTCAAACCGGGGCTCCCGTCTCTTCAAAATGCGCCAGAGACGCTCAGAAAAATACACGTTTGAGAGCATCCAGAATAAAAACAACGAGCAGCTCAATGTAAGCAGAAACTGAGATGAATTCATACGCACATTTATGGCGGAAATATAACTCAAATATTAGTAGAAGGTAGACATTTGGGCTGATACACAGAACCAACTTCTTGCCAAGAGTTAGATAAGAAGTGTGGGTGTTAACTATAGAACTAGAGGTTGGTTAGCTTAGCTTAGCACTAGACTGGAAGCAGAGAGAAACAGCTAGCATGGCTCTTTTAATTCTTAGCAAGAAACTGAATAATTGTATTATCCTAAATGGCCATTTTGTCAATGTATTTTCACTCCCAAGTTTTCAAGTATTGATGCTTTGTCACGCCCCTCAGGTGTTTAATGTTGTGAAACGGTTGCGGTTAGGTTTAGGCAACAAAACTACTTGGTTAGTTATAGAAAAAAGATCATGTTTTGGTATGTTTCTTCACGTAACATAACATGACGTAACTATGCCATGTGAATGCCAGTGTGTGACGAATGTATGTGAATTGGTTAAGGGGCCACCATGAGATTGGGCACTGTGTATGACTCTTGGTGCCAATTCTGCGCCAACTTTCAAGGGCATGGGGATAGGTTGCATCTGACGTTGCTAAGCAACGATAACAAGCACCATATCATAGCCTACTTACATGAAATCCTGAGTGCAAAGCTGACCTTCTTCCAGGCATTGTTTTTTTTAAACGTGTAAGTCTAAAATATTGTTAGTGAGACAGATGTAGAGTTCTGGGTAGCCCTGCACTAAAATTTTTAACTTCTACTTCATATTTACCACAGACTGACATTTAAGAAGAACCCGGCAGCTGTGATTGGTTGTTCCCCATCACATGACATGCGGTGCATGCTGCTGCGTTCCAAAATTTGAAATCAGGGCACAGCCGTCGTACCTTGAAAAATAGGCACTCGGGAACAAGTCACGACAATGTTGCTCTGCCGTTTGAGTTAGCCTGCTGTGCGTCTACAGTAAAAACAATGACTCTGAGGGCACATAAAATGTGGCATATGTACAGCCCCTAACTATATATTAAAACAAAATTGACTTTTGGTTCCATATTGGACAAGAACTGTGATCTCTAAGATGACTATCTGGTTTTGTTTGACCCATCCACCTCCGCTCCCACACACCCTATGCAGACTTTCTCGCTTGTCATTTGCTTTTAGTGTCAAGTATTGCTACTGGTGGGTTCCCACTGGAGTTAGCTGAAAGCCTGATATATCTCTTAAAGACATTAAAAGTCCAATATGTGGGAATTAGGGGTATTGATTTGCAGAAATGGAGTATATTATTCAGAACGATGTTTCCATTCATGTATTGTCACCCAAAAATAAGAATCCTTGTGTTTTTGTTACATTAGAATGAGCTTTTTATACCTAGGATACATATGGAGCGGGTCCTTCTCCTTGGCGTCTGCCATACTGTTCTACAGTAGCCCAGAATGGACAAGCTAAACACTTGCTCTAGATAGGGCTGTTCTTGTTTTTGCCTTGGCTGCAATAGTTCTCCCACACGTTTGACACAGGAGAAATTTCAGTTCTGCAACCTGACAGCTAGATGCCACTAAATCCTACATACTGTACTAGACCTTTAAAGGGTGCTTTTTGCGTCAATACAACACTGAGGGGCATGACAAAGAAGTGGTTTTTGACGCCTTTGGAATCAGGCTGTTTTATCTTAAATACACATACATTTACAATAGCTTGTTATGGATTACGAAAACACACTTTGATGAAGCAGTTATTGTAACACTGTCACACTGCCAGTGCGTGTTTTCCTACAAGCACCGTCGTCCATTTTCCCCACATCTTTTTCCTCCATCGCTTTAGAAAACAGTCGCACAATACCTTACATCCTGATAAAGTGTATGTGGGAAAGATAAAGCACTTGAAGTGTTTATGTGACTCGTGCTACAGACATGGAGTGGGACAGCATAGTTGTTATGGAAGTCTTCCAGCCGCTCATAAGTAGCTTTATTAATGTCCTTTTTGCGTATGGATGGGCAGAGTGCCAAGTCAGCATTATTTTTCTCCCAGTCGTGCTTATCTTATCCTGACCTGGTCAGACATAAAGCAATTAATGTACCAAAGCACTCAGTAAAATTGAATCAAGATAAACTAAGTTTCTCTTTGTTATATCTAATTAATTAGCAACACTAGTTGGATCCTCTTTCATTTAGTTGCGCGGTGGCCTTGTGTACTTTAAATTGCCCTCATGAAATCCATAGATAAAATAATTATTATGCTCCAGGGAAGTTTTTCGCCTCATCTTTGAAGTGAGAAGAACTCACATATCTCTTGGTTTGTTTATTGCTCGGGGCAACGGAGGGATTTTGTTTCAAGTTGTCAACATTTCCTGAGGAAGTCCTGGAGTAAATCATCATAAATATCTTTCAGAGGGATGAAAGCTGGATGCTTGGGCTGTGGTACATTTTGTCCCAGCCCGCAAAACAATGTTTCTTGAGGAAAAGTGGACACGCAGGCAGTTTCTCTGCCTCTTGTTGTTGTTGGAAAACATATAAAATCACAGTTTTGGTAACTGCTTTGAGTACACATGAAATATAGTGGCAATAAAAAAAGTGGAGAGTTTTGTTTTGATAAGAGTCAGGAAACCTACTGTGCCACTGGTTTACTTTGCATGCAAATTACATTTTTAAATTTTAATTCAATGAATCTAAATATGTCAGAAAAGTTTAAGCTGTTTATTTTTGCCATGTGCAGTGAGACAAGAAATTGCTGATGAAACAGTCTCACCATAAGGTTCACTTAATAGCTGTTCTGGATATTTCTACCATATTACATGCTTTTCCATAAGATAAATGGAAGATAAATAAAAATGGCAACTTAAATACCCTTATTTCTATGACAATATGACAACTCCGTCTGCTGAAAAGATGGTCAAAAGCACCAGAAAAGTTTGAGATTTTACTAGTCTGTGTCAAGAATAAAATTTAAATCTCTACAGACATTGATTTGTGTTAAACTTTTCTTTAAGCCCAACTCACCAGTTGGATCTTTCTTTTAGAACACAAACGTGTCTCAAACTGAGGATGGGAACGCCACGGACAGCCACAGCGGTGAGAACAACGTGGATGTTGACCAAACGCCTACTGCAGTGTCTGACGCAGCAGACACAAGCACAGTGCCAAATCCGGAAAGCATTGCCCCAGGTAAGGTGATAACCGAAAGTGATCAGTAATATATTTCCAGGACCCAGAATCATTGCAACAGTGATGTTCTGTAGTGATATGATGTAGTCTTTGTCATATGTTATGATACTTTATGATATGGTAAGGTACAATACAATACAATATAATATGTTATGGTACGGTATGCTATGATACACTACAATAAAGCACAATATGATATGGCATGCTGCAATACGATACGATACGATACAATACGATACCTTATGATACAGTATGATACATAACAGTATGTTAAGGTTCGGTATGAGCCATTACAATATGGTATGATACGTATAATATGATATGGTAATATGATACAATATAATATGATTGGTTATGTTAGGATACAATATGATATATGATACGATACGATACGATACGATATGATACAATACGATACTATACAACTGGAACTGCTTTCCTTTAATTAAATCATCACTGAAAAAGCTTAGGGCTGTATTTTCTTTTATCTATGATTGTCACTGTAATTTCTTCCAGGGTTTTGGCTTCATTTACATGTTTGGTATAGTTTCGCCATGCTGAACTTCTTCGGTTGTGCTTTTGTTTTTTTTAACTATACTGAAAGTACAGTATAGCTCATGAGAGATGGTTGTGCTCCTGGTGAATAGACTGTGTGGATGTGCTCTCCACAAAGCACTGGATGTGCCGTGTTTTGATAAGGATTCAACTGTTTCTCATTGTTTGTAGTCACGCAGTCCTTTGATCGTGTAGGGAAACATTTTCTTCTTGCCTGGAATCTGCTGGCCGCAGGCAGAATATGATTACACGTTTTCATTCTCCCTCTCTCTGCCTGTCTCCTTTCTCTATCCGTCTTTCTATCTTCATCCCACTCCTTTGTTTCATATCTACTCCTACACATTCCCGT
>JAPZEB010000016.1:9139313-9163553 GCA_029783705.1 Chaetodon striatus
ATTTGATTTCTGACAGACAAGAGAATGACTGATAAATGTTGTTGCCTACCTTAGCGGTTTAAATGTGACATAAATGTGGGTGTCATCTGTACAACAGCGGCACTAGATTTTATGTTTATGTATGATATGTCCCAGTAGCAACATGTCCCTACAACAAGAGACCAAGGATGGAACCTTGGGGAACACCACAGGTCAAAGGAGCCACAGAAGAGGAGGCATCACCAGTGTCTTTTTATTAAATTCTGTTTGATTAATAAGACTTAAACAGTGTCGAATGCAGGGCTCAAATCAAGAAGAGTTAAATCAAACAATCGCTAGCATTGGCTGTACATAAAAGATCATTTATCACTTTAATGAGAGCAGTTTGATGCTGTGATGTGAGTTACCATCTAATTTAATTTTGTCAAAAAATACTGGTGATTATTCATGAAAGAAATCCATTCAAAGTTGAAAACCTACTCTAAAATTTTTGATAAATAAGTTATTTAGACATGGGTCAAAGATAGGTCTCTTGAGCAGTGGGTGCATTACTGCATGCTTGAGGCACAGGGCAACACAGCCAATGGAAGGAGAGTTATTTAAAATAGGTTAACAAGTGGGAGCAACACTGCTAAAAACCTCCCTCAGAAATCTGGCAAGCATAACATCCAAAGGGCTCGATGTAGGCTTCAATTTGTCAATTATGCCCTCTCAAGTACACAGTGAAGGGCCTCACATTTATTGAGCAAGGCCAAGGGGCTACAGTGTGGAGAAGGGTCATCGGTTAGATTCCCAATCTGCTGTTTAATTTCAATTATTTTGATCAAATCATGGGGGAGGCTTCAGTTTGCTGTTTGGAGTCAATGGGATTGAAAAGGACTCTGGGGTTATAACTGTTTGTTGCAATTATATTGGAGAAATAGGAGGAACTAGCTTTATATAAACACATAAACTAGTTTCACAGAGATTAACACTTTCAAGAGAGAAACCAGAGGCGAGAACAATGTCCAGGGTGCGTCCCTGTAAGTGAGTGGGACCCTCAAATGAGTGGGCAAGATTAAAAGAAATCTATAGCAAAAGAAGAACTTAGAGGAATGGTATACACGTATGTCAAAATAACCTAAAATCAAGTCTCTATGAAATGATTCAAATGAGGAAATGTTTCCAAAAGAGAACATTTTAAATTGTCTGTGAATCACGGCCAGTCCACCTCCACTACATTAAAGCCTAAATCTACTCATGTTGCTGTTATTAGTGCTGGTGAAATTAAAAAAAGGGCAACACAGGCAAAGAGAGGACACGGGTTTGTCATTTGAGCAGTGTTTATCCACTGTGTTCAGCAGATCTCTTGCTGTTCATCGGGGGCTTTCTCAAGGTGAGAAGTCAGGTCAATGGCACCAGCTCTCAGCGGGACGTTTACTGTGTGCACTGTCTCCTTGCAGAGCTGGCAAAGTCTCGCTAATTAATCTTAAATTAAAATGCCCTTCACAATAGCGTCAAACTTGTGTAGGATCAGGGCTTTGCTAGACCGTTACATTTAGGTTTAAGAACAATTTGATCTCACATTCAGTAGGTTATACAGACGCAATACCTCATAAAGTTGCTAATACAAGAAAAGTAGTGAAAACTTAGGACAAGGAGACATATCATGGGGCAGAAATGAATAAATCATATCCAAGAACCAATGAGCCACGACTTTGCAGAAGTCATTCAAAGTGCATGCCAGCCAGGCAATAATGTGTCAGTGCAATGATACAGTCATTTTCAGACTTTTGGCTCAGAGTACAAGCTGCAATGCTGACAGGGCGCAAATTGTCAGATTCAGCAGCTGGATTGCGAGCTGTCCACCGAGGTCAGAAAAGAAAAGTTTACATTTGTGGAACTTGTTAAAGACCTGATCTGTTTGAGCTGTCTGATCCATAATTTATAGGGAGTATAAGATATTCAGTGGCAGCACTTCAAAGCAAGGAGGCCCACAGTCAGGGTGGGAATGTCCAACACCATAATGTGAATCTTCTCTATGTGAGATCAGAGCACCACACTGATACCAAAATACTTTTTGTTAATCCTGTCTAAAAAGTTATGAAAAAAAAAAAAAAAATCTTAACCTCAATCCTCCAGAATGCCTACAGGCTGGCTTGGGTAATGTTATCACAGTATGGGGTTACAAGGTAAATTAAATACTTTCCCACCAAGATCGTTAAAGTTCACATCACTCAAACTGATTATTACCACACTCTCGAACTTTTTCATATTTCAAGAGGAAGCATTATATGTCCCTCGAGGAAATGTGTGAGGAGGGAAATGCCATTGTCTCCTCAATGGGCCCTTTCAAGTACTTCCTGGGGAAAGGCTGGACCACGCTGATACATTGTGACCCCTCACCGCACACTCAATCATTGCATACAGTTTCCTCAGCCTTAATGAGTGACTGCGATGATTTTTTTTGAAAGCAGAGAATTTATCCTTAAACACAAGATCTTGTTGAATATATGACTTGATTTTAAGGGTTTCAAAGAAGGTGACACAAGCTCTTCTAAAGTGAAATTCCTCCTCAGTCTAAATTAAATACGATTGCAAATTAATTGGTGAAATGGTTTTTTTTTAAAGCCAGAGTGGACTTTGCACAGAATGACCTCAGATTGACATTTAGACTCCCACAATAAATAGTAGGCTATATTTCTCATTTATGATCAAGACAACCCACTCTGTGCATGTTATAATGTTATCACCCACACAAATATAGTTTGTGGCTTCATAATTATCTACCCCATATAATATGCCCTCTTGTGGAGGCAATCCAAACTACTTATTTTAATTAATATAATCTCCCCAAATAAAAAAAATGTGGTCAGCTTGCTGGGGGCCTCGAGCCACGAAACATGATAGGGTTATTACACTCTGTAGTCTCTTGCTTCAAAAAGGGGAGAAAAGCTTTAATTGCACATCTCTCTCAATGCTTTCTTTATATAACAGGATCAGGCAGATGGTGTTTGGGTAACAGGAGCCTTACATCACTCTACTCTGCTCTCAGTTGTTCCAAATCATCGGTGTTATGATTGTATTCACATTGTTGGGGTGTAACTAGGCAGGTAAATGTTTAACACCCCCCACAAGCATGTTTAATCATTGCCCACCACACTGCTGCAATGCATACTTTATTTGCAAATGTATGCATGCAGATACTCTGGTGGGTGCTGGCTTTGTGACATTTCTGCATCCCTGGGTGAGGAAGGCAAAAACAAAAAATGCATCAACATATCCAAATGCATTTTTAGTGATTTTCCAGTTCTTGAAAGACAAGCTACTTTTAAACAAATTTCCAAGTATGCATGTGATGCATTTTTGCAGTCGGAGAGTTGTAAAGCACGCATTGTAGTGGGCTAACTGCAACCCCCTGCACCATAAAGCAACATTAACGAGCCTGCCAGCAGAGTTGGCGCTCTGCAAATGTTGGAGTGTGTCCGCGCCTGTGTGTGTGTGTGTGAGTGTGTGTGTGCTGTAGCTGTGGCAGTGGTGTACAGTAGCATGGCAGACTGCAGTAAATACACTGTTGAAGAGGCGGGGTTTGACATCTCAGCTCTGAAAACATCTCTAATCCAGTATTTCAGGTGCCGAAGTCGACCGAGCGACCATAGCTCACTACCGCCGCGCATCAGCGAACTGCTGCAGAACCGCACGCCTCCGAAAACCGGAATATATCGCAAGTGGACAGAGACGGCTGCTGTGTCCAAAGTGGGATTTCTGAGAGAAAAGAAAAGCCAGAGAGAGTGAAGTTTCGGCGGCGTTGAGACAACACTTTGTTTTGTGGTTAGTGTGTGAGTTTCCAGCGTCTGGCTGTGTCTTGAAGTACATTTTGACCAGCGACTCCTACGGCTGTCAGTCCCTCCCCCCCCGAAACTAAAATACTTCAACTCTCGCTCCCAGTGGAGGATATTACCGCACTTTGGGTTATTTTGCCTCTTTTAGGTGAGTTGTTCTTTACTTAAGTTTCACACAAGTGTTATAGTACTTCAAACTTTACGAGTTTATGCTTTGGCAGCTGTACTTGGGGCGGAAATGTAGCTTTACCTGGAACTCAGGTAAGTCGGAAACCAGGTAGGCCTAGCATTAGCTCTGCTCTTCTACTCTGTCATTTAGCTTCAGTTAGCACTCTTGTCAAGTTAAAAAAAATGTGGTGTGTAAGTGTGTAAAACACCAGAAGACTTGTTTTGTGATTGTGGCAGCTCATTTTGTCTCACTTGTGAACTTATTGTTGGTATTTTCTTTTAAAAGACGGCCGTAGTCGCATTGTTGTTCACAGCTAGCAATGTGTCGGTTTATCATTAACTATTTAAAATATGTAGCTAGCGTAACGAAAATGAGGCTAAAGTGACTGCTCGTGTCGTGTTCAGCTTTTATTTCAACACAGAGTTCCCTCACTTTAGTTAAATACATATTTACCGGCACATTAAAATGGTTTCAATGTAATTTAATAACGTGAAAACACCAGCTTTCCTGTCTTTCATGGTGTTGTGTCACCTCAGGATAAACAAGCACAGTCCAAGCTGACTGCCAATCTCCTGATACGTGTTGGTGTGGACTGAGAGGTTTCATATTGCGTAATTTTTGCACACCCTTCTCATATTTGGACAGAACATCCAGAAGTTTATGGGAGCTCATTCAGTACTCATTTGCACCCCCCCCCCCACACACACTCATAGCTTGCTGTGCACCCTATGATCCGGTGTCTCCCACTTTAATTCATTCTAGTGATAAGACCCCTGTGCAGCAGCAGCAGCAGACCTCAGTCCCATAAGCACAGTGGTAATGAAGCAGTAAGATCATCAGCCCTGTAGATATCATGCACACTCATCCTTTATGTACAGGGTTATGGAACATTTCCATTAGGACTAAGATGGTGAACTAAATACGGAGGCATGCTGAAGAACCAGTTTTGACAGTAAGCTTTCAGTCACCTCTTTGTTTGCAAGCATGTTGAGCAAGAGTACTTGGAGTGAGTGTGCTTTTATTAGGGATTGGTTGCTTAATTTATGATGTGTGGGTCTGAATATCATGGCAGGTGGTACACACTTGACTCAGGGGTTTCAGGCTTTTTCTTTTTAACTGAATTAATTTACTGTATACATATATAAAGTTTAAGATGAAAAAAGGAAACAGAGCTGTCGGTCATCATCACGCTTGATATTTATTGGCAAGCTCCTGAGAAGTGGAGAGACATTGAGGAAGCAATTATAAGAGTGGAGAGGAGGATGTTATATTTCAATCAGATTCTTAGCAGCATGGGATCCTATCCTGGAACATGTGCTTTTGTTCTCCCTTTTCCTCTGTAAGGAATAATGGGTGACTCAGCGTGGCGTGGGTGACCTGTTCAGTTTCACAGGGTTGAACGCGGTGACCGTGTGCTGGAAAGCGGCAAGCCTTTGAGCAGGAAGCCCACACAGGAAACGACCGCTGCATTGTTGCCTGAAGGCTCAAACCATGTCTGCAGTCCGTAGGGAATGTTCCAGTCAAGTTCCACTGTTTTCAGGGTTGAAGTGTGCAGGGTCATGTTTTATTGCTTCTTCTTGGACATGCAGTGGCGACTTGTACTCAGGCTTTGTGTATTTCAGACTTTTGTGTGTTTGCCCAGTCCTAGCTCTTAATTAAATAAACAAACCGACAGAAGAATTGTGGAGACCAAATACATTAAATCATTGAAAATGAGAACATTGTGTTGACAGGGGAGAGGAAATGTAGAGAAAAATGTTTATGTCCTCATGTCAGACAGTTAATTCACCACTTTATAAAAAAAAGCAGCTTAAGTGGAGGTCTGTGTGGGAGACTGTCATCTATGAGACTTCTCTGTAAAAATGTGACGACTTTCCTGCATAAACCATATGAGTCAGACTTCTAAGAAGTTTGAATGACTACATCTGAAATAGAGAGGTCTTTTTTTTTTACCAAGGTGAGCTCAAGACATGGAAAATGGCCACATGCTAATTTTCATGGTGTACAAGTAAATGATTTGAAATTTAGTGGGGATTAACTCACTTTAGTAAAATTCACACATGCGCATCTGGCAATAGGAGTACAGCCCTTGAAACTGCAGTTTATAACCACAAAAACAGTACAGTCTGTTTCCTTGCTCAGCATTTTTATTCTATTCATTAGGATACTATTTGTTTTTTTCCCCATACTTCGGCAGCACACTGCCCCGGTAATTTTCAGATGTACTGTAGTTAATAGCTCACAAATCATCTGTTAAAGAAATGGTTGCTCATAGAATTTGTTTTACATAAAAGTTTGTATCTTAAAACACCTGTTTCTTTGTGACTCTAGCAACAGTGTTGTTTTAAATACCATGTAATTATGCTGTCAACCTGTAGTTCAAGTTTGTTTGTGTTTTGCATAAAAAAGTGTGTCTGGAATGCTGAAGTGTTGATGTGGAAAAAGGTGGAAGAAGATTTTTACCCCATTGTACTGCTGTAGTAGGTAGTTTGACCCAAATATCTGAAGGTAACACTGAATTATTTACATGTTTCTTGTTAAATATAAGCTATAGTTATTATTGCATAAACACACACACACAAACACACAATTCAGTTTGACTAAAAACAGAGGGAAAAAGATGTATAGAGGAACAAAAGATGTGCAGTACTTATGGGAGTTGAAGTTGCTGTTGAACGTAATCCCCTGTAAGGAAAGTCATTCATCAACAGTGAGTCAGAGTTGAGGAGTAACAAGATGGGATGCTCTTGGTTGTCATGCAGATCTATAATGCACCAGTTTGACGGAAAGATATATTGATCTGCTTCAAGAAAAAGGTAGAATGTACCTCAGTTTGTGTCATAGTATTTCAGAAATTGTGGAAAGTCTGAAAGTTATACCATGCTGTGGGGCATGTTGTGTTTTTATATAGGGAAAGGACAATTTTATACATTTTAGGTGTTTAAAAGAACTGATATAGAGATCATTTTTGTCTTTTAATTATGGGTATTGGCAAGTAAAACTGTGCTAAATTGTAAAACAAAGGTCTCCTCACATGCATCAAATGCTTCTGTCTTTGTTCTGTTCTCTTCATGTGTCTTTATGTTCACATCTTACAGACATTTAATCAGTGTGACTCAATTTACCACAGATTGATTCATCAGCGGTGCTTTGAATTACCATATGAAGGGAATCAATTGAATCATTCTTAATGAGGCAATCCATCAACAGATCACTAATAGATAAATTATAGCATCCGACTCCCCATGCCTTCACACCAGACATGCCCGCATCTCGCTGTCTCCCCACGCTTGTCAAAGGTGCTGATGCACAACACACTCTTTGGCTGATTGCTCCAAGGTGCTAGCCTTAGCATTTTCCCTATGACAAGGAAAAAGTCAATCCTGGACTTTGCCTGACAAGTGTGAGCAAGCCTTTGTTTATAAAGGAAGACTCAACTTCCTGCGCCGGTGCTGCTGAGAGAAAAGTGAAATTACTTCTTTTGTTTGACTTCTACTCAGATCTGTACAACATTTTTGGCAACACTGCCATAATGCAGGGAGAGTTATGTTGGTTTTGTTTTTTACCTGTAAATACTCACAGTTATATCCGTCGATGTCACACTTCTTGTGACAGCTTTTTAATAGTCAAGTTAGAAATGACTGCACACAAGCACATATGACAATGGCATTAACAGCTCCTAGCATCATAAAAGGCCATAACATTTTTATGAAGTTTAATCATACACTTATTTAGTGTGAGGTCGGTAATTCAGTTATTATTAAATTACATTTACAGCAGTAACATTTTTATGTTACTCAGTGTGTTGTGTCGTTGCTTTGTTGTTCAATGTTTCAGATACAGGGTCTGCCTCACGAATAGGGCTGCATCTGTTGATTATTTCAAGTGTCCATTATTATGTTCTTGATAATTGAATAGCTTATTTAGTCTATGAAATGTCAGAAAATGGTCAAAAATCTCAAAGTCATTCCTAAAGCACAATATGATGTCCTCGAATGTCTTGGTTTGTCCACAACCCAGAGTTAACTGTCATGGAGGAGTAAAGAAACTGGAGAGTGATCACATTTAAGAAGCTGGAATATAAAAAATTTGACTTTTTTTTGCTCCTTCAAACATCACTCTAACCAATTCATCATGTGAGTTGATGATTAATGAATTGTAACTGTAGTCTTGAAGTAGAATTATTAGAACTAGCATGTCTTAACCAGCTAATTTTTGCAAATCAACTGCAGCATTTTGGTCTGAGTTCCCCTGTTGTAGTAGAAGATGCCACTGACCAAACCTGCAAGCAGCAATTTTTAAGACTTGCTTATTAAGTATGATGTATAAAAATACAATTTATAAAATAACTTTGTCCTTACCAATTGTCTGCAAGAAAAAATCCTTTTCATAGAATCACTTTATGAACAGAAATATAGCATTAGCATTCAAAATAAAATAGGTAAATAATAGCACAGAGAGAAATTATTAAAAACAATTTTAAGTTTGCAGTACAACCAGTATTCCTCTCTGGTGGCAAAACAGGGCTTCTGATAAATTTTGGGAGGTCGGTTTTTCGCAGTATCAGCATTAAATGGAAAACACAGTTCTTGTTCAATTCATATTTTCATGCTAGTGCAGCCTGTTGCACTCATGTTCTCTGGGGCTGAAGTGATGGATCAGAAGATGTATATGTGTATCACAGTAGTTGTTCTGTAGATTATATTGGAATAAAGCGTTCCGCTATGTTGTGATTTTGTGGTTAATTTAGGATAAATATCTACACAGTAAAAATTAGTTTTGGTACTTGATGCTTGTCCTATTTTCTGCCATTTCAATTAGTTCTTTTTATGTCTTCTTTTTAAGTGGTGTGCTTTGATTTTATGTCTTGTACCTCACTGAGCATTACTTTTTGCAGCAGTCATGACCTGATTCCCCCACGGGGATCAATGATTTCATCTCATCTCATATCAAATACGGTGCTCTTGATCTGTCGGTGTTGCATGTAATTGGACTCCCCTTCTTTCATGTGTTTGAGCTCATAGCTGAATTGAAAAACGAGAGTCATGTAAGCCATTTGTCCTGAAATCCCCAATGTTAGGTTAATTGAAGTCAGAAAAGACACCAGTCTTAACCGAAGCGCTGACTATTATATGAAGAAGAGCTCATTCTGGTTACCCATTGATGTGAACCCAGAGGGTTATTTGGAAAAAAATGGGCAAACTTGTGAGGATCAGGCTGAAGTAAGGAAATCAGCCTGGAGAAAATTTTCTGTTTACCACAAAGACTTGAACCGGAAGGGTGTCAACAGCCGTCTTGGCTTACAAGAGGTAATGACGTAAACTTGGCTTCTGGACAAGATTGTGACCTGCCAGTTGAATCATTTTCTCCACCTAGGTTTATAAACAAGGGGCCCAATATATCACATGGCTGCTTTCAGTTGAAGTCAATTATGAGGGATCTGTTTTCAATTTCGAGAATAGTTCTTTTATGAAAAAATAATAAAACCACAGCATATGAAATACAGCAAGACTGTTCATATTAGCACAACCACCTGTTCAGACACTGTGCATCAATCTTTCCAACTCTTCAGTCTCTTATCTGTGTCCCTGCTCACAGGTTAGCTGCAGTATGTGCCACTTTAACTTCTCTGGATTGTAACTCAGCCAGTCTATGTCTAAAAATGTGGGCCTGTCCTGCAGTGCAAACACAACATGGTGCCAGTCACATGATGTTGTCAGATGAAAGGTGTCATGCTTAATCTAATAAGCCTGGAATGTTTTTCTATTTTCTTGTGGGGGGGACGGATGTGGCAGAATTGTCACCGAGTTCTCCTCAAGAATGGCCTCATCGACAAATGAAAATTAAATGACAGTGAAAGTTATGTTTGTTATTAAGTGAGGGCAAACATATTAAAGGGAATGTAGTATTATATTCCAGAATTTTTAAGAATGGCACTTTTTGCCTTAAGGTATCAGAGCGTAATCTTTAAAAAACTATGTAACTGAATTGTAGTCAGCAAGTGCCAAATCTGCTCAGGCTAAAAGATAGCTCAACATAAGTGAGTTTGGCAGCTTTCAAGTGGACCACCATAATTTAATCCAATTTCTAGGACCACAAAGGCAGAGCCATATTTACTCTCGCTGTTGTCAGCAGTGTCACAATACAAAACATGCATTGGCTTCATTCTCAGTGCCATCAAGTGGACGTTGACTAATGTGGACATGCGGATGTGTGGTGTTGTCTTTGCTTGCTGGCAAATTGATGTGGAAGAGATGCCACACGGTCATGTTGGCCATTGTGCGTTATCTTTGGGAATACACGGAACAAATATTTGAACGCAGCAATTTTGTTTTTGCTCCTATTTGTTTACAGGTTTATGGTAGATATCAAGGGCTTTTTTTATGCGCACATAAAACTGAATTACTCTCAGATTTGTTATTGCAAATTTGTTGGAATCTGTGTTACTGAGCACTTCTCCTTTTCAGCATCGTTGCGACACAGGTTTTCCTTGGGCTGGTTAAAATAATAGTATTGTGTTTAAAGTTTAAGATATACCCTTCTTTAGCTGTCAATAATAATAGTAATAAATAATAATAATGCTTTTATTAGAATATAAGAATATTGGATTAATGAGATACAGTTTTATCACATGCCAACACATTGGATGTTCATGTATGTGCCGGCACATGGCTTATCATGAAGCATACAACAACATGTCAGGACTTGCGATCTCATTGCTCAAGGTGGTGTGTACAGCTTTCCTCTCGCACCTCCAGCCCTGAAACTAATCCAAAAACAGCAACTCTTAAGCAACTGTGAGCTGATTGCTCTGGAGTGGAATCCAGTCGCAAAGTACAGAGGCCGAGACGTTAGCATGTTCAGTGGAATCATGTGAAGATGGCTGTAAATTCTACATGTACATACTAAACCCCAGGTTGCACCATTAACCCTGCCGTAAGGTTACATTGTTGCAACTTCATCAGCCATTGAAGATTCCTGAAATACCAGGGTGGAAATGTTGTCCAACTGGTTTTGGCTGAAACTTTTTGTGGTCCTGGAGACTGTCACAAGAGGGAAGTTTCATTGTTTGTGGAAAGTAGGGCAGTAGTTTTTTGTCCTCACTCTGAATAACAAAATGTTTGAGGTTTATTCTTTGGGGTTATTTTTTTAGGTGTTGGAGACTAAAAGGATGAATCACCATGTATCACACAAGGAACTGTTGCTCATTGTTGCTATTTTTGTACTTTTTTGGTTCTGAAAAACTACATCTGCTTTGCCACAACTTCAGTTTTCCATAAAGGCACAGGACAAGCTCTGCATCATTTAGAATGACATGAAAGAATATCCTATAAATATCACAATAAACACTTACAGGCTGTGACTATACCGTATGTACCTCTTGGAGCATTCACTGTTGTAATAACGTAGACACGACTTCCACTACCTCACTCAGCACAAACATATTCATCCATCATACCTCTCAAAGTAGTCTGTGTTAGGCGCTGCTTCGTGGGTGCACAGTGCACACTCACTGCAGATTTTGTTGGTCTTTCTCGCTATGCTGTTGAAGCTGCATAGACTGCAAGTTTCATAAATTGAACTGCATCTTCAGTGGTTGGTTATAATGTCCTCCACTGCTCATCTTGTGTTAAAAATAGGTCAGGCCAGCTCTCTTTTGTCATTGAGTTTAGAAAAGAATGACAATGCCCGGGAAACTGACAAAATGGGACACAAAAGAAACTTGAGGCAGTATTTTTTTATATGGAAATTTTTGAAACTCCTGCCACAAATTGCTGACCAACAACTTTAGTGTGGGCTCTCATCTGGAGCTAAAACTGCAAACCTAACTCACATGGAAACATGGCAGCATATCCTTAGGGAACTTGACTTATGATTAAAGCATGTTTCAGGTATCAAGTAAAAATTCTAAACATAAGGATTTGCTGCATTTCTGTGTTTCATATGATTGTAAAATTAAGGCCTGTTCGTTTCTAATAGTTGATCAGCAAAACAAGCAGTTTGTAAAACTTAATTTAGGACCTTAGTTGCCTCTCACACACATTTTGATATATTCTAGACTTAGTCAGATGAAAAAGTAACAGATTAATCAATAGTGAAAATTATTTCAAATGAATATTAAAAGGTGGAAAGACTATAGTCAGTCGTGACAGTAGACTTTTACAGCAGTTAATGTCGGATGTTGCCATCACCCTTTTTTAAAAATAGATTATTTGTGTATGTTTACAAAATGAATATGAGCTTAATTGTAGTAAACATGTTAATATAAAGTCTGCTCTAGGTCAACATTATCTTTATTCCTTTTAAATGTCTCTTGGCTGTTGTCACCATTGTTTAGGAAATTGAAATAAATCTGTCTGAATGTTAATATGCAACTGCAGCTGGGGCCGACTTAAGTTTGCCACGCCTCCAGTGCAAAGGCTGTTTGTAAAAGTTAATGTATAAACTTTGTTGACATGTCTAAAAAGTCTAGTTTGACATCTAACCTAGAAGGAGCAGTAATATGAAGACTGCTGTCTTAAATGTACAGTGCAGGATAAAGTTATTTATACTCTGTTATTGTTGAATCATTGTATAAAACTATTACAAAATGTTCTATAGTGAAAGGAGCAATTAAATGTACCAGATAAAACACAGTGACCACACACTAGAAGAAACAGTAGCTGATAATAAGCTCCATAACGTCGAAGTTAATCTCATTTAATCTCATATTCTCTTTCTCTAACAGCCCAGCCGTGTTTGCTGTCCAGCCAGAACAAACCTTTACCATGGATGGACCTCTGAGAGGGACAGTTAACCGCAGCTAAAAGCCTTCTATAGCATCATGACCATGTGGCAAATTTTGCTTACAGGGGTCCACAATCCCTTTTGAAGCTGCCATGAAGCTTTGTGGAGAGCCGTCAAGACTGCATGATGACTGAGGCATGTGGTTCAGTGGACAAAACGCATCTCATCAGAAGAATCAGACCACAGATCATCAAAGGCTTCCCAAAACAAAGACTTTGGTTGTAATTTTAAGTGTTGATTTTTAATCTTTTTTTTTTTTTTTTTTTTTTTTTTTTTTAAATTATTTTTCTTTTTTTTATTTTTTTTTTTTTATTTTTTTTTTTTTTTTTTTTTTTTTTTTTTTTTTTTAAACTTCTGAAGTAGCAAACATCATAAAAGGATCTTCTACATGGGCTGCAGAAATGGACTAGAAGCCCATGTGTAGCAGGGCAGCTGCTGCAGCTCGTGGAATAACTTAGCCCCAGACTGTTTGGGAGTCACTCCTTCAGGGGCCGAGGGACTTGATCCCAGCACCACTCTGCCCTGTCGCCCACCTGTCTAAAGGCAGACCCCACTATCCAATGGCATGGGTCAAGTTCTTCAGGAAGCCGGGGGGCAATCTGGGGAAATCATACCAGCCAGGGAGCATGCTGTCTCTGGCCCCAACCAAAGGACTGCTGAACGAGCCGGGCCAGAACAGCTGCTTCCTCAACAGTGCTGTGCAGGTAAGCCTGTCGTGTTGCTTTGGTTTTTTCTTGTGGCTGGGTTCAATTCAATATTTCTCAAATGATTAAGCTATCAAATACGTGTGTGTCGATGCATTTAGCAGTTAACTATTTCAAAGTGTCACATGTGAGCAGGAATCAATGCAACTTTTGTATCATTTTATTAAGTTACTGGTGGATCGACTTCTTAATGGTTAATTATGGCAAATCAGTAAGTTTTGGCCTCTTGTCATGAACCATAATCTGTTCCTGCAGATTCTTAAAAAGTCTGTGGGATTTTAAATGTCTTTAAAAACCCTTATTTTTTAGCATGGTAAGTCTTAAATTTTGAGGTGAGGCCTAGTTGCATGAGAAATATCTCCACACAGGATTCACTCATTCGAATATGGTTTGGTCTTCGGTTGCAACTTAGTCAAGCTCTTTCTTATTCTTGTAATGTTTGGTTCCCCACAGGCCACCTGCTCCTACAGAGGTGACAGAATTAAAGAAATACAGATGATGCTAAGCTCAAGACAGTTGGCCAGGGGGGTGTTCAGAGGAGACACAACGCCCTCTGTTATTTGTAATGGCTGCTAAAATTTGGGAAATAACCTTTTTAGTACATAGCTGCAACAGCTAATATGTGACATGAAGAAGGCGGAGCGGACTTGTAATTTGTTGACTGCTTAGCAGGAATATACAGATTATAGGACTGTTAACTTAAAGTGGATATAAGGAAGATACACTGTATTGTGTATGTTTTTTAATGTGCAGGCTAAACTAAAGCCTACACTGAGTGAGAAAACCACAAAAAGAGCTTTATTGTTTTACAGGATTTTCAGTTTTGTCTAATTTAAAGACAGAATTAATGGCATTTGTCATGAATTTGATGACGTTATGAGTTGTTATTATTGTCATTATTATTATTATTATTATTATTATTATTATTTCTATGATTGTTATATGGATACTCAAAAATACTCTGAGAAAAAATATCCTTATTAATATTGCCAAGTTGATTTCAAACATAAAGCTCAGGCGTAATGTCTTGCTGCGCAAAGAAAATTAAAGTCTATAGAGGCATCAAATTTGATTTCAAAAAGTATCAAGCAGCCCTGTGTGATGTAGTTTTTAGTTTGATTTGTTTATTTTCTAATTTGAATTCATATTAAAGATTAAGTATCAGGGTGAGCAGTTTGCCTTGTGCTGTATTCAAATGTATGATACTATGTTGCCTGTGTTCCTCTTCTGTTGTGGTGGTTTTCAATCTGGACCAAAGTGGTGGACTGGCAGACATTACCATCACTAGAAAAGGATTTTAGCCTTAAATTGTAATGTGCAAAATAAGTCATTTGTTGCATAATATTGATATTGGATTACGCTAAGGTGGTCGTCACTAAAATTCCTTTGATTTCTGCACATGCCTGTTTGAATTTATTTATTCACTTGTTGCTGTCTTCCTCCACCATGTCCTGCTCTCTTTCAATATGGCCATCATTTATTTAGAAATATCAGAGCTTAGTCACTGTCTAAATCCATCAGAGCTTCCCAGCAGTGTATTGATATATTTAAAGGTTGCTTTTGACTTGCTGGTGAGTTAGTTCATTATTGCAGTCAGCCCTACAGTGAGGTCACTCTTGGAGACTGTGACTCAGAGGGTGAGGCAACTGATGAGTTGGTTGAAGATGATTGTTACCTGCAGCCTTGTTTCTGTAAGGGAGTTGTTCCTCTCCCCCACTCCTCATCCTCATAACCTTGGAGACTCTTTCCTAATGTCTGATTGTCATATGTAACATAAGGCCCAAGGGTGTCAAGTTTTTGTACATGAGAGATTTTATACCCTAATGTCATGGTCAGTGTTTGTAGTGTAAAGACGGTAACCTCCTCTGTCCCTTTTGTAGGTACTATGGCAGCTGGACATCTTCAGACGCAGCTTGAGGCAGCTACCTGGACACTTCTGTCTGGGAGAATCCTGCATCTTTTGTGCATTAAAGGTAGAATACAATCAGAAACTTATGCACTGGGAGCTAACATGAAGTTCCTGTTTGTTATTATGAATGTGTCAGTTGTTTGGGTCACATATCCAGACTGTGTATTGAGCAGGAAGGGTGACACAGCTGCTTTTAATAAACAGAATGTCCCATAGTCCATGTGCAAACAAGTTCTTGTTCTCCTCTTCAGGGCATTTTCTCCCAGTTCCAGCACAGTCGGGAGCGAGCCCTGCCCTCTGACAACCTGCGTCACGCCTTGGCAGAGACCTTTAAGGACGAGCAGCGCTTCCAGCTGGGCTTCATGGATGATGCCGCAGAGTGCTTTGTAAGTTCCTGTGGCAACGCGGCTGTCCTGAGCGAGGGAGACTAGCGTATGGAGAGGGATGTGTGTTTGTTTGTGTGTTACCCTGCCACACAGTTCGGGTAATGCACCGCAACAAACTGTTTGGCGAGGTCACTGAAAGAGCTTCTGTCCCTCCCTTCCCCTCCCATCAACCCCTGCCACATAGCCGCTAAATATCATCATGACAGGTTATATAAGCGCCGGAGTTGTGTTTGAACCTCTCTGTTTTGTGCTACCATATTATGTCGCATCATTTCTGGGCCTTTTTTAAGTCGATTTTTTTTGCGTCCTTCATCTTTTCTCTATATCAGTTCCATGTTTTCTGTGCTTTTTGGCACAATAATGTTTGTTCAGAGGTTGTTTTTCCCTACCTGCAGTGTCATTTTCATGTATTTGTGTTTCTGTTTTATTTTGACTTGACCCATCAAATATAAAACAGATCCTGCTGCATTTTTCATCCTTTATCTTTCAACCTTGTTTCCTCTTGTCCATCAGGATTAATTAGTTTTGTCTCATGCTTTTGATCACTTCTTAATAACAGTATACCCAGACAGCACAGATGTATCCTGATTTTATCTTGCAATCACTGTACCCTTATCCACTTAGGAAGCCAAATTACTCAGCAATGAATAAACAAGAGAGGATCTCATGTCTATGGAACAGAAGTGAAGAAGGCTGTGCTATCATTGAACACTGGGTTGTACAAGTGTGAACATTAAGTTGCTTTGTTACTCAAATGAGTCACAAACACACCATATAATGAAGTTAGATGCAGAGAAAGCAACGTTTGTGCTTTCCGTCTTTCTTCATCTGCCAAGTCATCTTGTGCAAAAACTCAACAGTAACTTTTTTCATCTAAGATGGAAGCTTTGTGCCAAAGTTGCTATCTTTTGTAGACAATCTTAATTCTTAATTCTATTCAGATCTTTGCCCTTGAGCATTCACCATGTAATGCATTGGCAGCAGCATGCCAGTGCAGAATTTATTTGAGGACTTAGGCAGTGTCAGATTAACAGGCTGTGAAGTTGTGCCTGTAACCTTTTGAAGGCCTACCTTGCAGCCTTAATATTTAATAAACTCACAAGCACTCCATAGAAACAGGTGGAAGCTAAAATAGAGTATAGCTTGCTCTTTAAATGTGTTCCTTCTGCTGTCAGGTTTATGACATGACTCCTAAAATTGAAGTCTTGATATGTAACGATGTGTCCCAGTGCACTGCAGTTTTGCTCTCGGAAATAGCTGTATTGTAGTTTGAAAAAAATAGCCTGTGGCACTTGTAAAGAGGTAGCTTTACAACAACAGTGTTGGAAATATTTTGTTTCATTGCTGATGGATGTCCTGTTGTGTCACAGGAGAACATACTGGACAGGATCCACATGCACATTGTGCCTGAGGAGACAGAAGAAGCCTGCACTTCAAAGTCTTGCATCACGCATCAGAAGTTTGCTATGTCACTTTATGAGCAGGTCAGTAGAGGGTTTGAAAGCATAAGGAATGTTATGTTAGGTCATTTTGCCTGGACATATCCAATCTGTGAAAAAAAAGTAGGTGTCAAAATGTGCTAATTTAGGCTGTCTGAGGAGGGGATGTTAATTATGGTTAATTATATTTTTTGCTGTTGATGTTTTAATTTAGTTGTTTGTTTGAACAGCCTCCACAGTAATGTGTGGACAAGCTAAACACACTTGCCAATGTTAGGATTAAGCAGCAACACACACACACAGACAGGTGCATGAATCACTGTCTCACACAGTAGAAATCCAATCCGTCATGTTTTGATACTGGGTCGCCCCAGTGGAATAAGGAGGGTGTTTCTGGTCAGATTCCACAGTGCAGCAGCAGCAGCAGCACCAGATAAATCACAGATGGTGTACACATAAATTCCAGCACTACACACAACACCACCCTTCCCTGCGGCTGCGATGCCCATCACTGACTCTGTCCCCGTCCCAAACCAGTACTATCTCAGAATCAAACAGATAATGCGCCTTTGGACTAAATCCCTTGGGGGCACAGTCAGTGGATTTGGTTCCACCTCAATTTCAGGGCACCCAATCTGGCAAACATTATCAAGGCCTAAATGAGGATTGCCCTGGTCAGAGGGAGATTGACAACTTCACATATTAAACTGGATCCCTGATAATGTCAGTCATTTGAATTTGATACCACAGAGCCCACAGCAGCAAAACAAGTTTTTACAAATTAAGGAGGTTTTCTTTGTTGTTTAGTTTTTTCTTCCTGTGACTATTTCTGATCTCACTTTTTTTTTAGAAAACAACATGCTGACTTGATAATTAGTTCTTGACAGCGGATATGCATGCTGAAGTCACACTTGTGTATCTTTTTTTTTTTTGTACTTATCACCCTCTTGGTCTCCAACTCTGCAGTCTGTGTGCCATCACTGTGGGGCATCCTCCGACCCAATGCCGTTTACAGAGCTGGTGCATTATGTCTCCATCACCGCACTCTGGTAAGGCACAGGAAATATAAAACTTTCTTCGCTTCCCCCACTGTCATCTGTCCAGCTCTACTCTGTTTTCACCTTTCATGTCTCTCTCTGCACATTTGTCACAAGGCCATAACTTAACTTTTTAGCTGACCTCTCACACTCAACAGTTTGCTCTCTCCACATACCGTAGTCTTTATTTGTCTCTGTCTCCCTTCCTCTTACTCACTTGTTTTTCCAATACGTCTGCTGACAATACTTCTCATCTTTCTCAGTCAACAGACACTTCAGCGCAAAGACGAGTCATTCGGGGACCTGTTACAAGTAGCAAGTACAATAGGGGACCTTCGTAAATGTCCAGTAAGTGGCTGTTCAGTGTTCACGTTGCTTGAAAAAGCAATGTGTAACAAATGCACCTGTGTCCCGCAGAAGCATTTCAGCAGGAATTAAGCTGTTCGTTTTCTCCATTATCTGTTGCATAAATGTTCTTTGGGAGCGCTGGGATTCTCAAATATTTGTTTTTGATATTAACTTGTGCCTTTGGGTAAAACTGTTGTCTTTTTCTGTCTTTGTCTGGTTTCTCTAGAGCAACTGTGGCCAGAGGATCAGGATCAGACAGGTCCTCATGAACTCCCCAGAAATAGTTACCATAGGCTTCGTCTGGGACTCTGACCAGTCCGACTTCACAGAAGAGCTTATTCGCTCACTGGGGCCTCATCTTAGTCTTTCTGCGGTGAGTCTAGTTTAACCATCATTTTATGCACCTTTTACTCCCATTTAAAAATGTATGTATTTTACTTCTCCATAATATTTTGTAGCCAGTAGTTCCAGTTCAAATTCCAGCATAAAAATGGAAAAGCAGTCACAGCATGTCATTAACCTTTTTAGATGAAACAGTTAAATATCCAGCAGGATATAATGTAACTGTCTGGACATGGTTCATTTTGTCAGTATCTTTTTGGAATTAGTTCATTCACACAGCACAACCATTTTTTTCTTTCATGCTGTTTGAGTCAGTTTATTTTGGTGCAATCGAACATATGTGGGAAATAAAGTGGGGATTTATTTCTCTGTAAGTCGGGGCTGTTGCGTAAGCAGTCAACGCCCAATGCCCAGTTGGCCAGCGCCACTGATCAAAAAGCCCATGCTGGCCTTGGTCAGCTTGTCAGAAAGCCCCTCCCCTCATTTCTGTGTTTTCCTGAGCGTGTGTGTGTGTGCATGCCTGTCTCAGGGAACATGTGGGCTGAACAGACGTCACTGAGACAGGGGAAAAAATAACGTGTTCAAGACTGCTTTTGTTGCAGTGTCTGTATTCAGACATTCTTCATCAGAAGTATGTGGGCAAGTGTAACTCCTTTCTCTGTCCATAAAATCTCATCTTCACACACATGAATATGATTAGGTTATCTGCAGTGTTCACATGAAATATGTATGTTAAAAACTGGCACATGACTTGCTAAATATTCCCTAGTAGCCTGCTCAGATGGGCACACTGTGTTGGATGAGCTTCACAAGCCAATAAATCAGTCGGTGTGGTTCAGATCAGCACAATGCTCAAAAGCTTTACACATTACATAACTTCTTCATTGAAGTAATCAAACCGTTTATTTGACAGCTCCCTCTTACGCCTTTCCCAAAGCATACCAACAGAAGAATTTGTCAGACCCCACCTCCCACTAGTGTGCCACAAAGGCCTTAATTCATTAAGGAGCATTTCATGTGACTTTATTGAGTGTTCAAGGGAGCCCTCCACCCCCATCGTTTGCTTTGAAATCTA
The DNA here is from genome assembly GCA_029783705.1 of Chaetodon striatus. NCBI lineage: Eukaryota > Metazoa > Chordata > Actinopteri > Chaetodontiformes > Chaetodontidae > Chaetodon > Chaetodon striatus. The sequence goes on from JAPZEB010000016.1 coordinate 9,159,310, forward strand.
TTGTTTGAGAGAGTGAGAGGGAGACAGAGAACTGGCTGTGCAGGAAACATGGGAGGGAGAAACAAGTGATTGTTGCACCAACACTTTCTCCAGATGTTTGCTAAATACTGTACCCTTTGTATTTTTTTAAAAATTCATTCTGTTTATTCTGACTGATATTTTTATATTATTTACGAAGGAAATAAAATGTGAAAATACCACTTTATATTATTATTTCGACCGTCAATAAACCTACTGTTTAAATTAGTCTAAATATCAAGTGCTGTGAAGGCGATGATTTGAACCAGCCCTCATGCGTACTGATTGTCAAATCAATGCCAGTTCATTCCCTCAGACTTTAATCTATAAACAGATGGAGTAACTGATTCCACAAGCTATCAGCATCACTCACTTGCCTGCCCACTTACTGTAGTGTTGATGCCGAAGAGTAATTGGTGTATATATTTATATATGTGTGTGTGTGTGTGTGTGTGTGTGTGTGTGTGTGTGTGTGTGTGTGTCTATGGACACAGCTCTTCTACAGGGTGACAGATGAGCATGCCAGAAAGGGAGAGCTGCAGCTCGTAGGGATGATCTGCTACTCCAGCCGCCACTACTGTGCCTTCGCCTTCCACACAAAGTCCTCCAAATGGGTCTTTTTTGATGATGCCACAGTGAAGGAGGTGAGACAGTGCACCCTAGTGATGAAATCATTTGTCAGTTAACTACTTTTGGTGTGATTGATTGGGTTAGTCATTTATAATGGAAAAATGCCAAACATTCACTAGTTCCAGCTTCTTTTTTGTTTTATATCATTTAAATTAAATATTTTAGGATTTTGGACTGCGGGTCAGACAGTATTAGCAATTTGAAGACATCACTGTGTGCTTTGGGAAATTGTAATGGAGATTTTTAACATTTTCCTGCATTTTACAGACTTCAAAAATCATTTTTAATTAGCAGGGAATTACCATCAAGCTTTATCTGATTTGTTATATTGCATTTTGCAACAAAGGATAACTTTTTGTGTTAGGTTTATAGATGATAGTTACATGTTTAGTTTTCACAGGTTATTAGTGTGCAGAAAATCTCTATGCATGAAATGTGCCACTCTGAGTTGATAAAATACAGTCTTTTTTTTACAAGTAGCAGCAAACAGTAGCAATGTTCAGCTTTCTATCTCCATCACCAAGTCTTTTTATTGCCCAATAAGGGCCCCATCGATTGCCCTTCATGAGCCTCTGGGTTGATGAGCCTTTATGGCACTGTAGAGTCAGCTAACCCCCACCCCTCTATTTCTACTGCAGTTTCCCAACTCTGTCATCACAAAGTACTGCAGTAGTGAAATGAAGCTTAACCAGTAAAGATTATTTTACGGAACCCTTCACCGGTTAAAGTTGAGGGGTTACTGAGAATGCTGAATTGCAAGGTGTGGGTGAGCATACACACCTACACCTTGCAATCTGCATGTGAGAGAAACGTTTTATTTGTGTGTTTGTGTTATGTTGCTAGTGGTTGTGTGTGTGTGTGTGTGTGTAAACAGTATAAAGGCTGTGAATCCTTTCATCCATCCCCTCCTCTTTTTTTTGCTAAATATTGGCTTTATATCCATGGCGTGCACATGTGAGCATGCCTTTTGCACCACATCCTCACAATTTTCTCTGGGGCTGTGGTGCAGCGGCTGGCTGGCTCTGTGTCAATCCATCAGCAGCTTGTGCTGCGTGTGCAGGTCTCCCCACCCTCCCCGACTGAGATGGAGGAGCTACAGCGCTCAGTGCCTGCCAAGTCCATACCTGGGTCAAAACTTGCCAGCATTTCTGTGACTCCCCAAGTCCCAGCCGCTAAATGTCTACTGTAGCTTGATCACTGCTTTTCCAGTGCATGAAACATCCCTTGTTTAATGAGGATGATAAAATATAAATGAAATACATTTACCTGCATGTAGTTGCAAAATTGTGTGTTACAACACTTGTATCTACAGTGTACTGTGTCCATCAAGAACTCTCTCTTGTGAGTGGCTGGTGGTGTAAAATCATTTCTTGTAACTGATAGTATAACTGGACACCTGACACAGGTATCACATATATGTGTTTGCCATTTCAAATTAATGAATCAGTATTTAGATGAGGGTTCTTGTGGAACCTTACAGACACTGAACTCATTCATCTTAAAAAATGCCTTACCTGGTATTAAAATGTCTTAAATCAATCTTTTGAATGTCTTAAAAATGCCATGGTAGTAGAATTCTATGATAATTTTTTTTCAGATTTACTTACTGTATGCCTCTCGCAATTAACGCCACAGAAATTAGGACAGTGAAACCAAGGGCAGTCATATTTTGTTTCCGAGCACAGGTTCCACTGTCTCCTTGTTGGCTGTCAGTGTACCCTGGATGACATGAGGAAGTGCACATTCCATGACAAATGCCTATTGAACCAAGATCTCTGCATGACTGAAACCAGTATAAGGAAATACATAGCTTGGTGTGCGTGATGCAAAAAATTTTTTAAACTCACTGCGATGGAAATCCAAAATTGGCATTCTGAGTGGCATTAAAAAAAGTCTTAAAGCCATAAATCTAACTTACCTTAAGCTTTAGGAACCCTGTTAGAGGTTGTGTCGTAGCTACACATTTACTTCATGTAGCCAGACAAGTAGATGTAGATCAGTACAGCCTCATGGTGCCCTTAGCAGGGCTGTTGATTTTTAGTTTTTAGTACAGTACATGGCAGTAGTAAGCAACTGCTAAGTGTTCATATCCACAGCCTGTTTGCTTTTTTAAATTGCATATCTATCTCTGCAACATTCCCTAGTTTGCATTTCCTTTGTTTTGCTTTGCATTCATTCTTCTTTACCTCATCTCTCTTCCTCCTACTTTCTCCTCTCCCCCCCCTCTTCCACCGTCATTTGCTTAATTAAGGAGCACACAAGCATCTGTTAGCCTGCAGCCTGCCTTTGTGGTGCCTCTGTGGCGAGACACGCACCTTACACAGCTTAGCTAATGTGATTGTGCGATTTGGCCTCAGCGTGATATATTCACTCACAAATAAGGCTATGCACAATAAAGGCGGGGTTTTGTTTTAAAGTTTGCCAGTGACTTTGATGAAAGCTGTCAGGTCTTTTTCTGTCAGGTTAAGATTGACTTGGCTTGTGACACTTAAGTGATGCCTCCAGAGCTGTGCTCAGATTGTAATAAGTTAAAATGCCTTTTGTCAGATCAGCTACACAACAAAACTTTGTTGATACCCTTTGTCAAATGAAAACAGATGGGGTCACAAGAACGCAAGTTATACTGTTATGTGTACAATCTGTCTGCTCTTTCAAATTGAATTGGACCACAGTAGCTTGATTTCCCATTAGGAAAATCGAACATTTTAAACCCTCTTTAATATATTCAAATTGACTGATTGAACCCCAGGAAAGCATGTAGATGATTATTTTTTTCACATAAAAGAAAGCCTCACTTACTGTATTATCGCACATAAAGGTACAGAATTCCTGTGCCCAATGCAGTTAACTCTGCACGAACATGTGAATTGACCACCTTTCCTTTGTCTTTCACTGTAGATTGGCTCCAGGTGGAAAGATGTGGTCAGCAAATGTATCAAAGGTCACTTCCAGCCTCTCCTCCTCTTTTACTCCAATCCCGACGGGAGTGCTATCACCGCAGACGATGCCTCAAGACAAAACAGCAGCCACTCTCACTACAAGACCCCTGTCAATGGAGACGTGCAAGGTTCGACCTGTCTTTGCAATGTTTTGTTTATCAATCATTCTCGGTTCTGCCTTTGTTTATTTACTATTTTGACTGTGCCAACTTTTACTGGAATAGGGACCCAAACAAAGTAAAGGGTTACAGGTAATCATGATGGCTTTAAAAAGTCTTCATCATAATTAACATTAATTACTGTCACTGTAGAGGTTCTGTTAGCAACATAGTTTTATTATATCAGGGAAGATGAGGTGCTGATTTAGTGTCCTTTTATGGAATAACAACATCAGATTCCTTTGAGATGCATTTATCATGGTTGTTAGTGCTGTTGAGTGTTATGTGTTTTTCTTTGCTTTCACTGACTATAATCCCACCCCAAGTGACCTATTTGATTATAGTTCCCATTAATATGAGGCGTAGGCGTGCAGCTACCTCTTATTTAGTACTTACAGTTCTCAGAATAATGCAGGATGTGGAGGTAATAAAAGAAAAACCCATTTCCCTCCTTACACTCAGCTGGAGTTAAGTGTTTGACCAAGAACAAATGTAATTT
>JAPZEB010000016.1:9164717-9176910 GCA_029783705.1 Chaetodon striatus
TGCCCATCGGAGCTGACAGGGCGCCGGACCAAACTGGATGATCCTGCAAAAACCAAGGAGAACATTGTGTGGATTTGTAATTTAAATTTGGTTTCTTAGGTTCAGGTGCAGGCTGTGTATTTGTTGATATGAACTTGATGTTTTACCATAGCACTTAAGTAAGAAGGTTTGTTGTGTTTTGTAAAAGACAAAAATTAAATTTTCACATTTATGTGTTTCCTTCTTTCCTGCTCTGCAGGCATTGAGTCTCCAGTTGTACCCCACAAGAAGCTGGACCTCACCAGGGAGAATCTGGAGGCTTTGTCAGCCCAAGGTTCTTTCAAACATAAGACCTCTTCAACCTTTAGCAGGTCCAGCGCTCAGACCAGTGGAGGACGCGGACCAGGTAAGAGAAGAAACATGAAAAAACTGAATATGTTCACAATGCAGTGACAGAGATAAATAGATAGATAGAGAGAGTCATAACCTAAAATGTTGAGGAAACGCACTGCAAGTAACTTAATCAAGTGTTTCTTTAAGAATTGTTCCAACATTGCAAACAAGTCTTAGACTAAACAAAACTGTGGTTTAAACACACAATATGAGCTTGTGGAAATTGAATGATTCAGACCAAGAGAGAAAAACAAGCATGAGAGTTATGAGTCACACTGTATGGTGGTTGTTGTTTTTAGCCTTGAAAGATTGCTTAATTTATAAACATTTTTGTCCGCAGAGAGTGGTGACAAGCACAGATCTGGCATAGCGACCAGAGGAAGAGATAATTAAATGTCTTCGCAGTAAAACTAAATCTGGCCATGTTGGTAATACAGGAGGGGATTAGGGACCCTCGATGAGGAGAGAGGTCACAAAGAGCTGCCAACTGTGTACATACTTAAGTGCAAGTAGGGAGTAGAGTGTAAATTGAGAAGAAGAGATTTGTGAAGATAAGTAAATGACCTTACTGGAAAGACAATGAAACAAAACGTTGTAGCAGCAGACTAAACTGGTGACATTGTCTTTCATTTGATATTATTGCACGTTCTGAAGGTCCTTGAGATCTGTGTGTCATTGTTTCTCTCCACTAAAAAGCTTGTTGCTTATGATTTGGTGAAAGAAGGGAAGTAAAATGCCAGTAGTCACTCACCACAGTCAAATGATTAAGCTCTGATTCATTATCTTGTGAACTCTTAGACATCTTTTTTTGTTGAAGAGAATATGGAGTCCCAAAAATATAGTCTCAAAAAGCACCTGGTATTTTTTTTTTTTAAACATCATTCAGTCTTCACAGAGATTGCTGTTGAAATCTCTGACAGTTAACAGAACCACAGCACGATCATGTTTTCCAGTGCCATGACTAATCATTGCCTTTCAAAGTGAAAATCTGCCAGAGACAGAGCAGGGAAGCTTCTGCATGGACATGTTTCCACCCTGCTGCCTTTCCCCTCATGTGGCAGAAAATGTACCGAATACATCAGCACAATGATGTGCTGTAAAGTTTGTCTCTGTCTACTCTGCAACTGCTCAGTGCCTTGGGGGTGCTGGGGACTAAGAGATGGAAAACAGTGACAAGGAAAAGGATGTAGTGACAATAGGTACCTATACGTCGTACACTGAGATAAAAATAATTTTAATGGTGTATGCAGTGCTAGTGTGTATCCCCACCTGATTCAGCCGAGGTTCAACTGAGATTGGGGAAAAAAAATCAGCATTAATTACCTGCTAGATATATATACCCTCTCTCCCTCCATTAGGGAAATTGTGGACAATTCCTTATGGCAATACCTGACATCTCTTTTTGTTTGAATAGTGAAAATTGGCACCAACGATCCCAGGAGTCGGTTCAAGGATATTTCTCGAGAAGTTGCACAGAGAGCAGGAGAGGTGCGTGGGATGCATCCATCCAGAAGAGAGCCTGATAGGAGCGGTCAACGGAGGCCGGAGTCACGCTACAGAGGTTGGTCACAGCGTGTGGATGTATAGATGGGGACTGCACATGCAATTCAACACATAAACATACACATGAGAATTGTCAGGCTTTAAGATACAAAAGGCTAGCCCTCCACTTCCCCAGCCCTTATGTAACCATCGGTTCGGGAGCAATGTGTCAGAAAGGGGATTAAGTGCTGACGTCTATTGGAGCCTGCCTTCATCCCACTCTCTCATATTCAGAGCCATTGGTTCCCCCCACTGTGGTCTACATGGACATTTACATACACACATTACAAAGTAGATCTACCTAAACAGCAATAAATGCTGTGTGATTTAATTGGAGGGTGTATTTAACTAAAAGAAATCCATATTCCTGACACTATTTGTATGTCCCTTTTACCTCATAAATTAAGTGTGTGTTGGTTTTCATCAGTAGGCTGATCGCTCTACTCCTTTAATACTCTTTTAGTACATCACAGCTTTCAATTAAGTATCAGTGAAGGGATTATGGAGCACAATTGTAACACACTCCCAAATCCACCATGTCAACAGCAGTAGCACGTGTTAGCAGCGAGCTCACGTCCCATGATGATTGAATGCAGTAAGCTAAAGGAGGCTAGTGTCGTTGCTGTGATGAATAGCATGGCTGGAGGTGACACTACAGTTAATGTAAGTAGTATAAATTTACAGCAGTGGGGCTCATGCCCAGGCTAGCACTTTGCTAAAAAGTCTTCTTCAGAAAAAAAACACTCAAGAAATGCTTAAGCAACTTCGCTCCTCAGTGGGATAACCCAGACGTATGTATAAATTATTTCTGGCTGTATTGATTTAGACATGTTACCATTCTTTCAAAATGATCCACAGCCTTGTGTACTGTTGACAACACCGCAGAAAAGTCTTTGAAACACACCGGTATCATATAGATGAGTGAAAAATGCGGAGAGCAATGTTTGAAGTGATTTAACTCTGGCACACAGTCAGCAAAATCCAAAGCAATAGGGACTGTATCTCTTGCAGGCTTTCCAAGGACTGACAGTTATATGTAGTATTAAATTCACTTTTTGTACTCTCAAACATGACGTTGCTCAAATCAGATTTTCCAGGTTATTTAGATGACTCCAGTAGAAAGCATGCAGCCCCTAATTCAAGCACTGTCAGCTTAACTTATGAAACTGCATTGGATAGATGAATGTTATAATTTAAATGCGGACTCAATAAAACTATAATGTCACATTTTCCATGCAAAATGAAAAAGTTATCTTTTTGATTTTATTTAGAAGACTTGAACACAACAAATGCAGACAAGCGAGTGCTGTTCAGAAATGTCTCTGTTGTGTAGAAAAATAAGGGTGTGTGGGTACATGTATAGCTTGATACGAGTGGACTGGTTTCCAGGAAGGATGTCTGGCCGTATATTTTGAAAGTGGCTATTATGGCTGGAAGTGTCCTTGGAATAGCAGACGCACATCCTTTACACACTATCATGTGATGACATGTCACTTATGGAATCGGAAAAACACGCACATGTATGCACATACACACAAAAATAAACCCAACATCACAGCCTTTTATCGTGTATCTGCATGAATGTTTGTAAGAGAGCTGGCTCCCGTCTGTGTACACACCATGGACGCAAATCGACTGCTGTCGGCTGCAATTCACACCTTCCTGTCATCTGCACCATTAAATGTCAGCAACCCTGTTGTTGGCATGCCCTTCCCTCACTTTCTGCCCAACCTGCACTTAAGCACACTTGTGTGTCTTGGTTGTCGAGCTGTCAGTGAAAGTCAGTTTTTGGTCTTAGCAATGTTAGAATTGAAATAAATGTTTATATTCTTGAATCCATTTAAAATGTGTTTTGCTGTTCTTATAGTTTAAGCTCTGATGAAACTTCTTGTGTTTTAAAACCAGATCCAGGTCAGGACAGGACCTACTCCCGCTCTGCCTCCCCTCCAGAGAATGGCTTCAGAAAACACCTGGAGACTCGTCTGTACAGCAGCCAAGGAAAAGGTCCGATACGTACTGAAAGAACACCTCACCTTGGTGGACGCTCCTCACATGAACCTACTCGCTCTCACTCGAGGGTCCAAGTGTTGCCCAGTGTGCCCAGTATCAGTAGTGGTCATCACAGCCGGAGATTAGAACAACTCTCCAACGGATACGATACTGACAGCAGCCAAGACTCCAGAGAGCGTCCTGGAAGTCGCAGCAGGTCCAGCCGCCCCTGGAAGCCCATGCGGGAGGCACTAAATGTGGACAGTGTTATAAGTGGCGTCGGTAATTCGGGAAGTCAAGAGCGAAGGCAGCATAGCCCCCGGAGGAGACCCAGTAGTCAGTCGCCCTCCCGCGACAGAGAGCGAGACAGAGATTTTACGTGGGGAGGCCGAGAAGAGCGCAAACCAAAGAGCCTAATGACCATCTATGAGGATGAGCAGAGACATGAAACAGGTGGCAGCCGAAGCTCGCTTGACTCAGATGGCCGCGGCGGCTACAGTGACAAGGACAGGTCAAAGGGCTCAGCAACTCTAAAAGTGCGGAATGACAACTGGAAGATCCAGCGAACTGAATCGGGATATGAAAGTAGTGACAGACTAAGCAATGGCTCAGCAAACCTTGACTCACCTGTGGTAGAGAACCTTTCATCTAAGGACCTGCGGCCAATACCTGAGCTGCATCTGACAAGGTAAAATAAACTGTCCGAGATCCACGTTTTTAGCAGCCAGATAAACAAAATGTTGGCGCACAAATGGCTATTACACAATTTTTGCTGTGTAATGCCAGCGTCAGAATGCTGCTGTGTCATCCCATGCCCTCCTCATATAAGGATTTGAGTCTCAAAAGTGCTGCCATCTTTAAATGATTAAACATTACAAACAAACTGTTCTAAGAATAGCAAGACCCATTTAACATAAATGCACACAAGGCAGATGTGCCAGCCTTATTATGCTGGGTTGTCATTTGTTGGCTTTGTAGTACAGGTCTTGTTTGGAGATAATTATCTCAACTAGCTGACAACTCCTGTACTCAGAGGGGAGAGCCAGCAGATAGCTGACTTCCTCAACCGCAAGTGAATAATTCAAGCCTGTCTCTTGACAGTAAATTGGTGAAGCGCTCCTTTGATTATCAAGTCTGCAACATATGGTGAAGATGTTTTGGGACAGGGTTAAGGCACAAAAAATGTGTAAAATTTGTAATTTTATTTTGGTATAATGTGGCATAACTTTTTTTTTCTCCACCAGTTTTCATTACAGCATTTTTATAGTTTAACAGCAGATACTTAAAAAAGAGCTTTAAAATGGAAACCACATGTGCCTCACAGTAAAAATCAAGAACAACAAAGGAAAAATACATTTTAAAAAATGACAAAAAGATGCCTGTGCTGTCTTCACATTCAATAGAAGAATGTTGCAGGATTGATTGATGTTGCAGCTTTCACCATTGTAAATCAATCATGATAAAATATATATATTTAGGCTGAGGTCATTAGGGGTTTATTTCCCCTTTTTATTGCTACATGTTTCCATATTATTCATTTTAAGTAGTTGGTAAAAGATTGTGCTCTGGAATATCTTGTGGCAATCCACAATGCATAAATAATTGAATTTATTTTGCATTTTAGGGATCACTTCCCTCCCAGAAGAAGTGATGATTTGAAGGCTGACATATTGCACTCTACATTTTCCACTGGTAAGTAACTCCATACTTTTATTATTTCATACTTTTGCACACCAGTAATGGTTTAGCCGTGTCTGCTTATTCTGAAAAGTCCTGGTGAAAGCTGTGTGTAAATCATCGGAGAGATCATTTAAAATGTGCAGTGGTTACATTTTAGTTATATTTAGACTTTTTTAGGTTTCACTAAAGCAAAAATATGAAAATGTAAAATATTTAGCCATTATTTTGGAATTTAAACATATAAATCCAGACGAAATACAAGTTTTCAGTTGGTTAGCTTGTGGAAATATATTAAAGTATCAGTCTTTCACAAAGGCATGGCCCTGACATTACAGAAATTTCCTCTGCCCATAGACTTCCGTGTGTTGTAAGGATCTGAAACATTAAGATAGTACTAAGCAATTTCCTTGATTTATTGTTCCATCAGTACTGTAAGGTCACAGCCTGATTGAAGGGATACTATATGGAAATAAGTATGCTCTGGTTGCTCACTGACTGGCCTTGACCTTTTTTTCCCTGAGTAAAGTTTATGTTATGCAGCACGCAGAGAACTGTACGTGGGCTTAAAGGAAACATCAAACCATGTAGAAAGCTCATGAAGAACTGTTTTTTAATGACTTTGCTTGTCCTTCTTCTATGCAAAGTGGACATTATTGACAGCATAAAAAACCCTGTTTTGTGTCAGGTCCTCTGTCCTTCCCCACACTTTACATAAAACGTGAAACAGGAAATGGTGAAAAAAAGAATCTCAAGGACTTTAATCATTAACTGCAGTGAATAATGTCCTCTTGCATCAGGAAGGAGACACTTTTAGATTCATGGGGATACAAAATCTGGGGAGGAAATCGGTTTGGACACAACTACTGTTAAAGAAAAAAGTCTGCAAAAAATGAAATATGATGAGCCTTAAATATGAGTCATGTTGCGCAGTTGCAATAATGGTTATTTTTATCTTCCACACAGGATAGAGGGAGATTAGATGACATGAATAGCACTCGGGGGTTTGTCGCCTGGACACCCTTCACATTCTTTATCTCGCACATGCTTGCTTGTGATACACAGTATCAGCACAGAGAAAATGGAAGGAAAATATTTTTTTAAAATTAACAAATATCTTGAAAAATACCTCACTAATTCCCTCAACAGGAATTCGCTGTGTTAATCCTGAATAAGAGGAGAAGATGAGTGAGCTTGTAGGGGCCACCCAGCTGTGCCCAGCCGGGCAGAAAATGCCATGACTGGGCCTGTCAGAAGGTGGTATTCAAACACGAGGCAATGAAAATGCCATTTAGTAGCACTGCAGTTATTTCAAGGTCCCAAAGAGTTATGGCATGCCGCATAAAAACAGCAGCAACAATTATATCTGCCTTTAGTTTTTTATTCAGAGTTGAAAATAGCTTTTACACGAGTGCTGTGAGTTTGGGAAACAAGCACAAATGCGTAGTGTTGAATGCCGGTCTTGTCATTTCGCCTGTGAGCATCTGCACATGCAGAGTGATTCATGTGTAAGAATCCCTGGCAAAGAGACAAACACTTCTGTGGCAGGCATGGTGATTTATTCACTACTGCAATCTTTTTTTTTTTGTGCGTTTCTCTGAAGGATGCCCCCCAAAAATATCATCATTAGCTCTAGTCTTTATCAGATAAATCCTGTGTTGTTAATTGACTGCACAAACTTAAATTTTTCTACAAAGGTGTATGGAGAATGTGTTACATTTTTATATGAAATGCTTTTCTTTACTCACTCAGGCTGTTTGCCCCCTAGTGCCCTTAAGGAGATATGACAGCATCTGCTGATGACACACTGAAGCAGATTCAGTCACGAGCCTCCTCTTTGATTAGTATAACTTTAGAAGACTTACTTTTGTGTTTGAAAACTATCTACAGCTGTATCTTTAACAAGTTTTGATTTATTTGATGAATGCCTTTTAAAATGCTGAATTTTTAAACCTAAACCTGGCTTTGAGTTCAATTCCTGAGGAGCTATGTTAAAATCAGTATGGGATATTTATGCCCTGCTGTCTGCAAATTGTATTGACAAGCTGCAGTTAATGTGTCCTAAGTCAATTTGGCCTGAGTTCAGTGGCCTGAGCTGCAGTTTCAGAGAAGGCTTAGCAGATTTCAGTGGTCCATTAAAGTCCAAAATCCTTTCTAAAAGCACACACATGTGGGCGGGCAGTCGCGAGGAGCTCAGTTGACATTTTGACCACGGGCATTCATTCTTGTGCTCGTTTGTCACGTCAAAGCAGGGACCTAAAGTCTAGGTCTGGGCCTTTTTAAGTCACCTTATTGACAACCTTTATCCTTGTCAATGAACCTCATTGAGCTACATTACACCAAAACGGAAATGGTAGCAGAACATCCTGCCTGTATCAGCGTGAAAGGTCACGGCTGTCAGGAGATAGGGCCAGTTCAACTTGCTATCTTGACAGTAAATCACACCTTTACTCAATTTGTCCTCCTGGAGCTCCGGTGGCTGCTGCAGACCTCATTAAGTCCTTAGAAAAGCTGTTCTTTAAAGTTATGATTACGCAAATAGAGGAGTTGTTGTATTTAACTTTGCCCCCATGTATGTATAAAACTTCAAAATTATGATCTGTGTGAGATAGTGTTTCAATCTTTCATCCACTTCAATGGATTTTTCTGTCCATTGTGTTGGAATACATCTCCTGCAGTGTTTTATTGTGGCATTTGGCTTCCTGTTTCTGTGCCCAGGCCATATCGATAGACACAGAAACAAAGTCTATTCCAAGTTATTTATAAAATGTGTGATTACTTTTTAAGAGTTCTGGCCATTTTTTTCCCAGGGTTCATGCTTCTTCCCCACATAGTTCACGTCTTTATGAAAAGCTGAACTGCAAATACGCGTGCGAGCCTGATTGATGTTCAAGAATTTTAAGTACCCCAGACAGCAGAACGCACAGAACTACAAATCTCAACTTGACAGCCTTAGAACTGAAATGTGTAGAGTTTTTTTTTTTTTTTTGTCACATCAACAAAACTTCAAAGGGCTGTCAGGAATTTTTGCATGTACAATTTCTCAAAACCTAGTTTGGGTTTGCTTTCATGATCTGTGTAGAGGCACATTTTCTGTTTTCCTCTGGGAGTTTCTCACTGTGGCAGTTGGTGTAATTGAAATGATGTCAGATCACTTCTCTGTTCCCCCTCAGTTAAATGTCCCGAATAACTTTTAGCAGATAACAAACAGGTGCCTCTCTTGAACTTTTCTCAGTTATTTTTTCTTTTATAATGGAACTAGAGACAAGTCTGTGAGTGATTTACATGAGATGAGCATCACTTACTGACAAGTATTTAAAGGATGAATATATAGTAGCACATGCAGCTAGCTCTTAATATGTCAGCCACTGACAGCTCATGCATTTAGCAAGTTCAAGAGAACATGTATGCATATGAGACAGCTTTACTTTCTTTAATCCTGTTTAGCAACTTAACATTTTAGGCTTTCCAGTTAACATGGGAATGTCAGGGAAATTTTGTTGCACACCACTTGGTTCAGTTTAGAGAGTACATTGAATGCCACTGAACCACAGCCTAATCCATGCAATCACAGTACATGGACGGTTTCCCAGGCAAGTGCAGTAGGCCATGTAAACAGCAGGACACCTTGAGTACATCTGTTTTGCTGGCGTTCGCAGCTTCATCCCCAAATTCCGCTGAAATAAATGTTTTCTGGAGATCAGCCAGACCTTGAACCAGAAGAATTGATTTACGTTAAATTCAGATGGAATTATAGCGATTATTTGATGGCTGTTTTCTGAAAAATCTTTTGATTTCAACCATAACGGACAGGCAACAACAATGCAGCCGCCTTGCCCTTTTGTTATCCAGCTGCTTTCTCCTTCAAGCTTTCTCTTGGCAACAGTGCATGTGACCATAAAGATGAGGGGATTTTCTAGGGAGAAAGCATTGTAAACTGCATCCTTTTTTTTTTGTGTGTGTGTTTTTGAGAATGATATTGTTGCAGTTGCTTGCCAACATTGCAGATCAGCGTCATCAAATTGTGAATTGCCACATGGACTTAGCGGCTTAAAAATGCAATAGTGTTGTGGAGGGGATCTGGAGTCTGGAGTCTGACCCTGGCGTAATTGCATGCCAGCACAAAGGATTTAGCCACTAATGCTTTGAGAGAGCACAGGGGAAAAAAAAAAAAAGCGGGTATGCTGACACATCACAGATGGTCCTCAGCCACTCACTCTCTTCCTTGTACTGTTAGTCAGCTGTTGTCTGTCTCAGGCCTTGTAAATCACACCCACCCTGCTAACTTGGCTAAGCTCCACACCAGCCCCCACCCCGGGACCTGTTTCTAAACATGTGTTTTTGCTGATCTAATGCGTGAAATCAGCTATTATCTTCAAATTATTGCAGCATAATTCTTTGACATCACATTATGACGTTAATCGACTGTTAGAATTGTCCTTGCTTTCATCAGTGTGCGTATGTTCCAACTTCTAAATCTGCTAGAGTTCATTCAGGGTCCTTATTGTTTCATTAATACTGTTAGCTCAAAGCTAACAGGGCCTGGATATGAACCCAAATTCCCTTTGAGGGGCCACGTTCTTTGGCTGGATCAGACAGTCAGAGTGGTACACAGGGGGCCTGAGGGCGCTCTGCCAGACTAGCTGCTTTGATACTTCCTCTCACAGCACCAGGCAAAGGGCCTCACCATGACCCCAGTTAGATAACATGTCTTTGCTGGAGAGACACAGGAAAAAAATACTGTAGCCATGTTCAAATAGAAACACATGACAGATGTTACTTCGCTCTGTGTTTTGACCATCTGGTAGTGATGACGATGAATTTATAAATGAGTGTGTTGTGATATAAAATGCTCATGAGGCTTCGCTGTTATCTAGGTGAACAAGGAAGACAATCTCCAGATCTGCAAGACACAGACAGCCTCTCTGGTCAGCCAATACAAAGGTAAAAAAGACATTTAAAGGACCCTGTATAAGTAGGTAATTTGGAACAAGTAGAATACTGATGTTTGTGTTTTTGCTCTGTAACAGAAGAAGAGCCTTCCGATACACTCCTGGGATCCTGGAAAAGAACAATGGTCTGGACAGCGAACAAGAGGAAAACGTGGACGGCAGCCCTGTGAGCCCCGTGCCTCCTTACTTAGCAAAGACCAGCAGCTCTGAGTGGAACAGCTCAGATGACCTTGCTGGACCTTTCTCTGAACAAGAAGAGACTGGCACTGTCGCCCTCTCAGACCCTTTCTCGCACAACTATCCCCCGCCTTTACCCCCTAAAACTTTTGGCAACAGTCACGCTGGCTCATCTGACTTCCACTTCCAACCACCGGAGGTGCCAACGCGGACCACCTCCAACAGTGAACCCAAAAACGGCGTGTCCCCACTTTCGCACACCGCCCTCCGTCGGTGGATCGACACACCTGCCGAGCACAGGCTTTCATCAGACGCCAGCTCCAAGTCGGGGTCGTCGGACCAGGACAGGAACGATCTGTCGGCCAGCGAGAGCGATGAGAGGTTACCCAGTCCAAAGCCCGGGCACGATGACGGTACAGACTCCCCTGGTCCGGCAGATATAGCTCTTCCCACCACTTACTTTTCCGTGGATAGCTGTATGACTGACACGTACCGGGCCAAATACCATAAGAGGCCTGCCTTGTACATGAAAGCAGAGGACCATACGTCATCAGGGGAGAGTGATGTGGAAGGGAGGGGGCTCCCTTTGCCAGATGTTCAGCCACCAGAGCTTTCCAAAAGCAGATCAGAATCAGGTACCATATGCTAATATAAATGCGATTTATACTATTTTTTAGCTGTTTTGTAAGTGACAGCACTGATAAAATCTTTCTACTTTTGTCTTGCAGGGTATGCTACCACAAAGACTACTGCAAAGTGGAACCCAGTTACTCCGAAAGGACTTGATGAGCATGGTTTCTTATGATTAATTCAAAAGCATCAAAAGACCTTGTATGATCCGGTGACTGGATGCCAAAAGGAATTGTTAGTATGCACTATGACTTCTACACAGTTTGACTCCTTCTAACTGGGTTGTGTATTAGCCTCTGTACTTGTCATAACAGAGCGTTAGACATGAAACTGGATGCCAAAGAGATTGTAAAAAGAATGGCAGGTGTCCTTAAAAGCTATCTTGCTGTTTTGGTATGAGCTACTTAAAGCTTTGAATGAATTGTGAATTTGCACAGTGAAGAGCACCAGAAAGGTACAGAGAAAGAAACATGCTGAAAATGTTTAGCTGTTGATCAAGCGCGATTAAAAGCAAAGGGTAAGGTTACTAAAGAATGTGTCACAAAAAGCCACTTTACTACACAAGAGATTAAAAGATTTCTTTCACTAAAACAAACCAATTTCTTGCAGTTGGACTTTTCTCTCACTCTGAAATGCTTTTATGTCTTTGTTTAACAACTCCTATTTCAGTGTTATCAGGTGTCTGCCCCAGTTCTCTCTTCTTTTGACGTTATATACCAACCTTTCAGGCGTTTTTAAAGAACACAAGATATTCCAGTAATATTCACAACACGTTTTTTGTGTCGATTTTGGAAAATATTGGGCACTCTTTTGGCACGACTTAAAATGTATCCCAAGGATCCGTGTGAATATGA
>JAPZEB010000016.1:9176934-9187411 GCA_029783705.1 Chaetodon striatus
CACAGCAAAGAAGTAGTTTAATACGAGGCTTGTTAACCATTTTGGCTTCATGCACCAATGAGGAACTTGCAAATGATCTCTGCAAATAACAGTCGTAATTCTTTCTTTTGTCTTCTTCTGTTAACCAAAGGAGGTTTAATATACCAGGATATCTCTGACCACCAGTGTAGGTGTCCAGAGGCTACAAGATAATGGGTAGCTATGTTAAATTGATTGCTTATTGATAGAGAAATATGTGGCACATAACTCGAGGCACATCCCTATCTCCTCACATGCACCCCTTCACACTTCCTTACATATTTACTGTGTTTTACGTCTTTGCACTGTATTTCTGTATGATTATTTTTCTTCTCACACTCCGTACAGTCACAAGCTTCAATTAGTTTTGTCTTTATTCAGCTTTCCTTCCTGTTTCTTAAAACTAGTTCCTATTAGCAGCAAGTCTGCACCAGTAAGGACACAGACATCTAACATTGCCATCTAGAGATAGAGTTTTGTTTCTGTCGAGGGGGTTATTAACAGTAACATGTTGTAAATCTAAGTAGTGGACTACTTTTTGGTTGGAAATGTTTTCTATATGCAGCAGACTCTAATGCACAGTGCCTTTTGTACTTTTCTATGTCATGACAAGTTAAAATTGGAGCCATGATTTGTACAATTCTTTGATTTTAAATAATTTTTGTAACATTTAATTTTATTTTTATTGATTAATGATTGTTAAATAAACAATTTTATTTAACCATATCTGTGTCTCAAGCTGTGTTATATTCAAGAACACAACGTTTAGAGTATAGTAAGGAGTCCTAGCTTAGGAGTGATTTAGGAAAGTTCTCAGAGCTATTCTAAACACGGAAAGGACAAAGTTTTACCTTAGTGAGGAGGTGTGTTTGACCCCGTTGTTAGGTATGATGCATTCTTTTAACAGATGTGAGTGGTTGTCACAGACAGGCCCTTTAGTGAGCCAGCATGGTGTGGACACCCAGTGGAAATGACACTTGACTGTTGTCATTGTTAGTGCAATCACTCTGCTGTTAAAAGGCTAATCTCAAATATCTGTGTTGTGACCATTTTAATTCAGGTGTCATAGTTAGGTGGGAATTATGTATCCCTAATGACACCATTCACACATATTATCCCTGCACCATCTAATCTATAAGATTTAATTTGCTCAGTCATCTAGCGTTGGGAGAATATTTCTCTGACCTCTTTGTGTTTCCACCATTTTCCCCTCTCCTTAAGAAACTCTTAAGCCTCTTCAACATCTTCCTTCCTGCTCCTCACATTTTTTTCACCTTTTAAGGTCCAAAATGCTCTGTGAATAACTTATCTTTACAAGGACCTAGTCTTAACTTTAAGGAGAAATTCTAAGAAAATGTCACAAGTCTAAGTATTTTTTTTGGAATTTCATCGCCAGGAGCAACTCTTAGTACCAGGAAGCTTTGTGAGAACAGCCCCTGGTCTATGATCAACATAGTAATTTAGAAATGAAAAAAAAAATGTCCCTGATAATGAACTCTGTCTTTACTAAGTAAATAATTGTTACTGAAAGAAACAAACACAACATGAAGGCCACAAATGCTGAGAAATATAGTGCTTTGCTGCCCCCTGCTGTCCTCTTACTTGAATGCACCTTCTAACCCACTAAAAATCCCCAGGCTGTAAATCATGCTGTTCTTATGCCACATATACATTATGCTAGCTCTGACTTCAACCAAAAACCTCAATGTTTACTGCTGTTATAGTTCCTGGAGTAAATTTTGCCCTGTTGTGCTGGTTTGAGTGCTTAAATGCATCTCAGTTGATCCTCTTTTTCCTCAAATGGCTTTTTATTTGTGCATAAAAAGTACTATACATGGCCACCTTATGTACATGGACTTGTAACATTCATTAATTTCACATCTAATTTGTCATTTTTTCTTAGATTATTCCAGTTTACTCAATAGTGTCCTTTCTCTGTAGTGGGGCATCCCGAATTTCACCCAAACACAAGTTTTCTGTTACATCTAAAGGACATAACTATTAGTGAGCATCATATATTTCTGACTTTAATGTGAGATATTATTCAAGATTGTTAAACTCTCAAAAGGAAAGCAAAGAAAGGTCTATTCGAACACAGCGATAACTTGTGGCTCTGTAATTAATAATATAGATGATATGCCACTGGGTCAGAATGTGGCCTGAAAGCATATGAATTTCATTCATACTCAAACTAAATATACAGATTTCAGAGATTCACACCAGTTCCTTTCTAAAATAATATATATACTGTTATACATTTTAAAAGTTGGATCAAGGTTGGGATAATTTAACACAGTAGATTCAACATACTCTCCTCACACTAATGAGCAATGTAATAATGCTATAGTGCAATTACTATCGACGGATTATACGATGTGATTCTTTCAGAGTAAGTTTATAGCCACTTACACGGCCAATGGATTTAATAAAGCCATAATCTTGACTTTGAAACAAAGGGATTTAAAGATTGTTGTGTTATTCTGGTGGGGTAACATTACATAAACTGATTTTAATGTCTTGTTAATGATCCGAGGCTTCCTGAAAAGGTCTCCTGATCTTTCTGTTATCATGACGATTCAGAGCATGAAATAAACGAACATACTTTTTTCATCCTCAAGAGGGAAGTAGAGGACTTTACAACCAAAATAAAAGATGCGGCTTGATCTAGACTTTATTTCGTTGACATGTGAGTATCTCTTTACGTGTTGATTTGATGTGTTGCTCTGTGTCTTTATTGTTGACTTGTTGTGCACAAAAGTGGTCTCGCCTTTCCACTGTTTGTGTAATTCATTAAACATTGATTAAAAAATAACAGACTGAGGAAACTCATGCCTGTAAACCTGATGTTTTTTTTTGTCACATTTTCATTTTCCAGCATTCACCCTGAAAATCTTCATTCTCTAGCAGTAACAATAAAGGTGATTCACCACTGGTATTTTAGGATTTTACTGACTCCTTAACAATGCCGGAAATATCCAAAATAAGTTCTTCAGAAAGACACGAATGTGTTGAAATGGCAACTGCATAATTGATTTAGAAAAACAGGCTGAGAATAGATTTGCTCATCTGCGACAAATAAACAATTTGTTGCCACTTGTTGGAACACAACTCACAAATGCAATCAAGAAGGGATAATGATTTTTTTAAAATGTCAATCCCAGACCAGACAAGAACTTTTCCAATGTCCACTGGAGGGAAAACACACAACCATGCAATGTATTTAGAGAGTCCTGACAATGTTCTGCCACTCAGTAGGCCTACTGTGCTCCTCATTGCATGGCACGTCTATCATAGTTTTGGTATGCTTAAATCTTAGCTGTCTTCTGGTGTGCGTGTCTTCTCCACCATCCGTCAGAGTGGGACTCGGCCTGTCAGCATGGGCTCCTCCTCTGCAGCTGCCGTACTTCATTAGGGGCCATCAGCTGAGCTCAGTGCTCCACTGTCAGAGTCAAACTTCTGTTTTCTCATTCCTCCTCTTTTTGCACTCTCTCTCCCTCACACACACAAACTGTCCCTCAAGCTCACTCACATCCTTCATCCTCATACGATTTCTCACTCTGTCAACTCACCTCAGTCTTTTCCCTCCTGCTGAATTTTCCCCTGCCCTCGCTCTGCACCATCTCCTCTCCCTATGCTCCTTTTTTAGCAGACTTATTCCCGCTTTAAATCAGCATAACCTTTGTGTTTCAGAATCAACTCACACAGTCGATTTTCTTGGGCAGCAAAAACAGTTTGTGTCTGCTCGATAATTTCACATTCAGACCATACTGTAGGAATACATGTATTGTTTCACGCTATGCCTGTTTGGATACATAAGCTTACCTTTTAATGCCGTCAGAAAAATCTTACATGTGAGTCCAGCCCTTTATGAACTAACAATGCGGTTTCTATCAGCACTGATGAGATGTGGCATTGAGGAGCACACACAGCAGATGCTGTATTGACAACTACAGCAATGTGATGCATTTGAGTAAGCTACCACGCATCTGGCATTCTGTGTAAATATTTTTCAAAGAATACAGCATGTACTAGCACGGCAGGTACACAACAGTAACAACAACACAACAATAACACCAGTCCCTGGAATTAAAGCGTATGCAGATGAAGCCATTACAATCAGTGTTTATGGTACATACAGCTTGCTGGAACTAAATGTACACATAAAAACCCATTCAAAAATTTCATTGACTTCAAGATGAGGGAACCCAGAACGCTAAAATGCTAACTCACTTCCAGATTTTAGGATTCATTCATGGAGCACTCTATGAAAAGAGAGGATTTAAGGGCCTTCTCCAGGAAAATTTGAATGCCAAAACCTTAATTTCCTCCATTTTGTTAAAATTTCATGCACTAATTTATGGTGGAAAATCCATTAATCTCAACAAAATGAAAGTCCTTTACCACTTTCATGTATTTATTGGGAGGGAGACAAATATACATGTTCTAAATATTGTGAGGGACATGTCCCCTGTGTCCCCCCAGAATCTATGGCTAAAGTTAAACACCCAATTAAGGCCTATTTTGGATTTTATAAAAGCTGAGGTTGTGTTTTTGCTATATATTTTAAAACTTACATTAAAAGCCTGGTCCTAATTGAACACTCAGTTCCTTTTCTTAGCCCATTGTGGCTACACATTTTCATGAATAAATGCCTGTCTCAACTGGACACCTGGTTTGGGTACAAAGCAGTTTATTTTTTAAAAAAGAGGTTCTTTGAATGTATAAAAGCGGGTTGTTGGCTACCTGAAATTATGTGTTCATTTCTTGATTACCCTGTAAGTTATTCATATTCCTTCAGTTTTTAAAAGATCCTCAGATCAAAAGAATCAAAAGGGTTTTTCATAAAAATAAATCCAAGATGTGAGAATTGCTTTCACAGGATAAAGTGGTGTTGTGTGCCAAGAGTAAGTGCTGTAACTCTCACTCTCTCTGTTGCACTTTTGTCAGAGCTATGTCAAATACATGATTCATAATTGATATATCCTCCTGAGACCCTGTGTTCTCATACAAGGACATCACATTGTGGCTTTTCATTGACCTTATACATCAATCTAATTAACTTAGACCTGTTGTCCTCCTTTGTGGACACGTTTTTGTGCCATCTAGTGGTTGTAAGAGAACAATACACTCAGTAAAAACAAGATAGCAGCCATTTCTGCCAAGTTAGTCTGCAGTCGATCCCGACACAAAGTGGACAAGGTCCAAAACCTGGTCACATTTTATGGTTGAAGCTTGTTTGTTTACGATAAATAATGTTTGTAGTTTGATATGGCAACAAATTTGACCAAATTTGGTAATAGTAACAAACCAAGACACTTTTAATCTGTAAGTAATCGTTTGAAGACATTGGGGCTTAATTATCATCTGATTTTAGGACATTGGGACTTTATTGTTGTCTTATTTGAGGACATTGGGACTTAATTATTATTGACAATTTTTATTTATTTTTTTATTTTTATTTTTTATAAGTGTCAGGCCATATTGATCCCAAATAGCAAGGAGAAACATCAAACAAAAGTTTGTGTCTCAGTAGGATATTATCCAAAGCCAAATTTTAAAAGAAGTAATATTCATACTGGTTTAAATAAACAATTTGACTTTGCTGAGCAACACTTTCGTGGGAAGAATTACACCTGCAAAATGCAGTGGGTGGGTATTTTTATAACAAGCTTTATTTAAACCAAATGATTGAAGGCAGACGACCACTAGAAGGGCATTATATTATATCATATCACATTATATTGGCAATTTTTATTTTTTCGAGTGGAGAAGAAATTGTGTATGCAAATGAGTACCTGCATCTAATTAGTAATTTGGGACACCTGGTGACTGCGAGGCTGTCGATACCCAACCATAGTCTATCACTGTAGTTACCAAAAACGTTGTTTAAAAGTGACTGTGCGAAATTATTAAAACCTGAAGAACATTGGCGTTATTAAATTTATCTTGGAGTAACGCTGGGGAGCTCATAGAGGTGTGTTTTAATTGCGAACAAAGTGAAAAAAAGCTTCCGAGTTTTATCATGGAGAGACATCGACAAAATGGACGGCACCGGTAAGACCAGCTCCTAAGTTGGTGAGGGTTTATATGTTTTGTTTTTGTCCGTTTTTCCTGTGACAAACAATACCTTATGATACCTGGAAAAGCTTCTAGAACATTCAGGCCTATTGGTGAAAGTGCAATAAGCAATACTCAGCTAATGGTTGTAAAAAAAATAGCTGTCTTAGATGCAGTGTGGAAGCTACAATGAGAGCAAAGCATAACTTTGTTAGCTAACAGGGTGTCAAATTCTAATAGCCATATTCCTACATAACACTAAGACCCCATATAGATGCTTAAGTAAGTAGAACATGATTTGTCCAAAAATCTGTCCTGAATTTGGTTAAAAGGAGTCTTAAAGGGTCTTTAAAAGCATTAAATGTAACGGTCTGATATTTGTAGACACCCTAAAAGGTGAACTACAGCAAAGCTTGGTTAAGCTTGGTTAACTAAAGCTACTTAGAAAAGGTAGTTCAAGCTACTTTGTTAAAAAAAAAAAACAAAACCTCAATTGAGTTTATTGAAAATAGTGCCCACTTTTTCACAGGTAATTTATGAACCAAAATAAGTAAAATACCTCACTTCTGCCTTTCAGGAGCCGGAGTCCAGTTTGGGATACTCCACTCAGACTATAGTCAATACTTCTGACTGACTGTGGTCAAAGGGGGTTCAGTTACAGAGATGCAATGGTAAGTTACAAAGATTAAATAATTTTCTTTTATTGCCCAACATTATTTGCAGTTTCAGGAGTTAACTACACAAAAACCCCCACAGTTAAGACATAAAAAAAAGTATATTATAACATTACTTTAACATTATAACTAAAAAATTAACGAAAGTGCTTTCTTTAAGAATATGTTCATGAGGCCAATACTTGTTAAAAGAGAAAAAAACTTGAAATAAAAAAGTATTTAATTATGAGGGAGTAATATCTTTGCATTTTTTGTATACCTGCGATAAATATTAAGTCTTTACCATAAAAAGTTGCAAGGAAATCAAAACAATTCACATTGGGGAAAATTTACAGTGAAAATATCCTAAAAAGTGGAGGTTTATTAATAGCACACATCATCAAAACTTGGTGGCAAGAAATTAAAACTAGTGGAGCAATCTGGCTTTGACGAGTAAAGATTCTTTGTTCGGGTAATATTTTTTGAATTTATAACTGATGAATTTGATTTAGGGCTGGGCTTTATGGAGAAATGTAAACATCACTAATATGACGAAGTGGTTAAAGGCAAATAATAGAACAGCTTCAGTAGTTTGGCATGTTAAAAAAAGACATCACTTTATGGTAAAGCAGTCTTCAAAATCAGGAAGATGCAGCACTTCCGGTGTTACGGTATCCTAAATCTGTCACGATACCTTGTCTCATATCATAATATCATTATGATATGACATGACCTTACAAGTCTTTGGTGAGTTAGTATAGAATAACCCACAAGATAGACCCTTTTTTACTGCAGACATTTGGCAGGTTGTAGTAGGAGAGGCACAGGTGTAATTAATAACATTAAACAAAAAGACTGCATTACATTTAAGTGAGCTCTTTCCAGAGTGATTGTGCTGTATTGTGCACTCTGGCTCACTGGTGGAACTCACTCAAACACAATCCATTAAATCTTCTCCTGCCATGACAAGTCAAGATGTCTGCTGTGAAGGAAAGATTTACAGCAAACAGTTTAAACAGATTTAGTGGTCACAAAATTAAATACAAAATGGAATAAAGTACCATTTTAAGTCTTCTTAACTGTGCTGTTGTTTCCATAGGGACTGGAATTGCTCTGCATTCTTGGGTGGCGTCAGCATCTTTGGAGGATAGAGGTACGTGGCTATGGTAGCTGTCATTTTCTGTCACTGTCGCCGGTCATTTGTCAGTCGTTCATCATCAGAAATGTATGGTGTAAGATGTAAGGTACATGTGAAAGACAAATACCCATATAAAGAGAAGCTCTTGACAGAGTCGAAGGAGTGACACAGTGGGGTTCAAACATCTGAGACCACATTGAAAATGTCTCATATTTTGACACAAATCTGGAAATCGTCTGAAAATTTGAAGATTGGGGAAATGTGAACGAATCAGTAACATGGCTACAAACAAATTCTCTGTCCACTGTGTTTAATGGTCTCACAGGCCACTGCCATCTACAACACTGCCTCTATTAGAAGGTACATTTTTACAACCCCCTCCAATGTTTCTGCTGTGTAAATCTTTTGACTCTGCCCTCCAGTGCCATCTGTAGGCCGTATTTATGCCAACATAAAAGATACATGGAAGTATGAGGGTGGTGATGTTTACATTGTTTGAAACAGACATATCTATTTGTGTGTGAAAGTTATATAAATTAACCTTAAATTGCTTTGCAAGAACTAGCTACTGACTGAAGCACTGGAGGTAGAGTAGGTCGTCTGCTAATCGGAAGATCAGAACGTCAATTACTGGCTCCTCAAGTCTGCTTTTCTAAGTATACTTGGGCAAGATCATAAACCCCTACATTGCTTCCAATGGCTGTGCCATCACTGTGAGAGTATGTGTAAATGTTAACAGAGTAACAGGTAGCACCTTGTACTGTAGCCTTGCCACCAATGTATGCGTGTGTGTGTGTGGAAATGGGTGAATGTGGCATGTAGCAAGGCACTATAAAAATTCAAGTCCATTCCATTTACCATGAAAATCAAAGCCGGTCAGGGAGTCCCCACGTCATAGATGTCATAGCTAGCTACTGAGCTTGCAGGATTGCATAAAGGAATTTTGCTTTTCCACTGTCTGGTGTGACTGCATCCTGAGGTGCTCTCATTGTGAACTCACAGGAAGTGTTTGCCTCACTTTAATCTTTATAAAATAACATCATTTTAGACATTAACTGCTGGAGTGTTTTTGCAGTACATGTTCCTCACCAAAAATAGCAGATGCATTGACATTTGTTCTAGAAACAACCCACAGTGACTCAGACGTGCGAATACAACGGATGTGCAGTGCAGATTCTTAAAACGCATAATGTTTTGTCTTCACCTCATTTTACATTACTTGAGTGAAGAGCATTTTCCCATAGCTTTTTATGGCATTGCAGTGCCTCTACATTTTGTTTTGTGTTCAATCGACACAGAAAGTTTTCTTAGAGGCAGCATGTAGTGGCCATTAGAGGAGTTATTGATGTGGGTATTTAATCTGCCTTTTGGTGAGGGTGGTTGCTGCTTGGGTAAAACTAGACAGCAGAAGAAAAGAACAAACAAACAAGAAATGTATGTTAACCAATGCTAATGCAGTGCTAAAGCAGTGGTACCCCTGCTTCTGCTGTGTGTTGTGAAGCTTGTTGCCTACGTCTATATAAATGTATTTGTTGCTGCAATATATTTTTTTAATGCTGAACTAACTTGGTTTGTTGCTGTAGGGGGCAACAACATTTGTAAAGTAATGATTTTCTTGCCTTAAGCTGCAAGTTTATGATTTTTATCGCTGACTAGATCTCCAGCTGCGAGGAAAAGGGTTTCACCGTGTCCCATTTAAGAGGGGGTTTGACAAAGAGGATGGAGTTTAGAGTGATACATTTTTATGTCAGCCATTTTAGTTTTGAGATTTAGTGTTGCTTTTTCTATACAGAAGTTCACACTGAATTTGAAGTACCATATTAATAGTTTAATATAGCTTTTTTGTGGCTGTGATTCAGTTAAGTTTTTTTTTCTCCATTTTTTTTCAAATGTGCTATTTCCCCTTACCCACAGTGTGTCTTCCTTTTTCATTTTTCTGCTTCTCCTGTCTCATTGGTAGTTCTTCTTCAGCAGACCACCCTGTGCCCAGTTGTGTACATGTACGTACACAAACACGCACACACACAGCCCACGGGCTTCTGTTCTTGTTGTCATCCTGACAAGCAGTAGGAACAGGATTATGGGTAGAGGCCCTCTTACTTGGGGCAGAAGAAAGTGTGAAATCTGATTGCTTCGGAAGATTTAAAAAATAGGACCCCGTGAGGTCGGTGGAATCCTAAATATGAGCAGGCTGAAGAAGTATAGCAGTAGGGTGTAGTCTGTTCCGGGGATTTGCCAAATTTTCAGACTTGAGAGGGTGGCTTAATGGAGGACAGAGAGAAGAAGCTGCAGGGTGCATAGGTGGCAATAGCTACTTTTTCCCCAGCACCTCTTTTGCAAGTTTAGTTTTGTTAATGCAATTCTGTTAACGTGCTAAGGGATGTTTTTGTGTCATCAGGATATCTTTTGTTGAAAATACTTCGGACATAGTTATTGTCCTGGTGTTTTAAAAGCTGCACATGCAAGTATCCTCCCAAATGCAGTTCTAAAATAGAAATAAAAAGCCTTATAAATACACATGTACAGCTCAGAGGAAGAATATTTGACACACAGGATGTCTCTTGTGGCATTATCATAATTCATCACTAGGGGGCATTAAAGTATTGTGTGT
>JAPZEB010000016.1:9187437-9199122 GCA_029783705.1 Chaetodon striatus
AAACCCACTTGCCAGTTTGCACCACTTCCACTTATGAACCTCTTCCACTTGCCTGCATGAAACGAAATCACTGTAATGACTGCATGGTGCAGAGAAACAGTAGCACAAGAGTGAGAATGAAGAGCTGTCTTTTGGGAAATAGATAAACATGGCAGCATGTTTTTTTGTTTCTCTGGCAGAACCAGAGTGGAGGAGGTGTGCCACGCCAGTAGAACACATACATTGAAAGACTTTACAAAGGCTGTACTGTCAGAGATCGTATAGCTTTGGTGGCTGAAGGCATCAGCAGCAGCATGAGATTTTTTGTTGCATGCTCTGCTTGCTATGTGCCTTCCCATCTTTATCTTTTCTGTCTTCACCTTTTAATTAAGGTGTTACATGTCCTGATATTTTCCCCTCTGCTACATGTAAAATTCAACTCAAGATGGCATTCTATGACGACACGACGCCGCTCTGTTTGTTTTTGTTGCCTTCTCCAGGCGTGTTGTTTGTCTCTCTACACCTGCAACAAACCGCTATCGTCTTTCCTCACCTGCAACAAATCAATATCCTAAAAGAAGGAAGCTTAGACTCCATAATACGCCGACAGCAATAACAAGGATTAGAATGATAGAAAAATGTACAGAGCAAGAGAGGGACAACACTGAACTTGAAATGTGTCTTTCATTAATAAGTGCTTGCTGTTAACTTTTTTCTCACTGTGACTTTTGAGTGTTTTTAATTGCAATTTGAAAATTTTAATCCTTTCTTTAGCCGAGAAAAGTTTTTTCTTTGTGCCTGTGCCATAATCTTCCTGCTTTTCACAGAGGCCACGCTGATTGCATGTTAGTGCTTTGACCCCAGCAGATCGTTTTTGAAAACTAATTTAGGAAACTGTTCACATACTTTTTTTGCTTTGATCGCTAAGCCCCCAAAGTTGTTAACATTAAACTGTAAATATTCATACAAAAATGACATCAACTGTCGTGCCTTTGAAACATGATGGTTCTGTGTGTGCGTGTGTGTGTGCATGTCTTCAGGATTTAGCAATGTTGAGGTAGACTGAGACCAAATTCTCCTTTGATTAGTTCTGACTACATGACTTGCTGTTGATTGTTGTTGGTTCATTTGGATTGGCTCAGTGTCTATAAATATCTGTGTCAGCAGCTGAATGTTACAAAGTGAAACTAATGCATCATTGTCCCGCTGTAACAATTTCTTTTGAATCAGACATGTCTTATCTTTGTTTTTACCTGGTGCTCTTTTTGCTTTTCAAGGCAAATTAGCCCTTTTTGATAAACTCTTGTAGGCCTGTGTCGTAAATGTTTACTATTTTGTTTTAAGTAAATTGCATTTGATACATCTTTTTCTCACATATGTATTCTATAACTGCTTCACAAAGATATGCTGGGCCTTATTTACCTTTGAAGAACATCAAGGCTGGAAGATAAACTTAAAAAATATATATATTGTTACCATCTTTTGCACTTTAAACCATAGAGTTAAACCTGATGAAAAGAAAGTTGAATATTTTTAAAGGGCACTGCTAATGGGTTGCAGGAGCAGGGCTAACAAGTTCTTTGAATTCAAATGCCTCTTAGAATATTATTTTACTGTGAATGTCACATTATAATTACTTTATTGGATTATAAAGATCCAGAGTATTGAGTTGAAGTGTTTTTTAAAGAACACTTTTACAATATTTTTTGCATTGGTCAAAGTTTTACATAATTGCTTGTTCAATTATATTATACAAGCAAAAGTGAAACTTGTTAAAAGGCTGCAAAATGGCCACATAAGATGGAATTACTCACACACTCATCGGTGGGTGGCAACAGCACCCTCAGTTCTTAGTGCCTGAGATGATGTGGTAAACACGGGTTCAGGTAGAAGCTTGCTGGATAGAGGATTCAGTGGCTTGTGCCTAGGAGCAGAAATGGGGCGTAACGCATTGTATCCCCGTACATCTAGGAGCGTTGCTTTTGCTGTCTCCCTGGAAACCATTACTGCGCTGCCACTTGCAGCGGTCTGTCACGGATTCAGGTGGAAACACAGGCATCTTCGTGTGCCAGCGAAAAGGGGAAGGCGAAGTAGAAATGGTGGGGAGCGTTTGCAAATGGCTCTGAAGTCTGCAAGCTTAAAAGTGTTGATAACCACGGATTAGCTCTGCCTTCTCCCTCGAGCAGCTTTTACTGTGTGGTCTCTTTCTCTTCAACCTTTTCTTTGTCTGTACATGCTGTATGCAGAGTTGCATGTGTGCACAACGAGTATGTGGGTGATGTGTTTGTGTGACTTGATTGATGAATTTTATTCAGTTGTGTAATTATTTTGTTGTCTTTGTGTGTCATTACCTCCCCGGAGGGTATGTTTTCAGTGCTGTTAGTTTGTTTGTCTGTTTGTCAGCAGGTTTACAAAAAAAAAAAAAAAACTTGGTGGGATGGAAAAGCTTGGGCCAAAGAATAACCACTTAAATTTTGGAGTGGATGTGATTCACAGAGAGTATACACAAATTATTTTTAACTTTCGTTGACATTGCAAGATAGGGCATTTGGCTTTGGTTGAATACACCTTAAAATCCAAGTTCAAAATGTACTAAATGGTAGAAGTATGTTAACTCTTCATCACTCTATAATCCTCGGGGATAGCCTACACAAACTATGAAGCATTTAGGGACTAGCTGTTTCATAGGAAAACCAGTACAGTTGTAACAGCGTCACAATTGTAGCAACACCTTTTCTCTCAAATTAAGATGTAGCTATAGAAACATGAATGCAAATATCATGCAACTAATTATACTCTAACCCACATCCAAATATGAGTTGTCTGTAAAACTCTACCAGAGAGGAGAAAATGTCGGGACTTTATGCTTCAGGAGAACAAGCAATGATATTATTGCATATTTGGCTGCCTTGTACTTCAGCATGCTTACCCTGATATTATTTTGCATAACTTGAAGCAGTACAACAAATGTCTTGTGCTAGAGTCCAACCTTGAATATGAGGTCAATAAGGTAATCTATCCCTCAGTCATTTAAAGTATGCTCAGTTTTGCTAAGCATGAAATGGCTTTGCAACTTTGTCATTTGTTTGATGCCAAGGAGGAAAAGCAACCTTATCTTTTGACACTTGTTTAAACAGACCATGGATGCATATAATTTGTAATCTCCATCATCCACTCCTCATGTATTTGTGTGAACAGCTTTGGCTGCAAGGATCAGTTGATTGACATTGTGCAAGCAGACACAATTTAATGCTCTCAAAGACTTTTAGTATTCAGAGTGTTTATTGTTCTGTGGTTCCTTTGCATGCTGCAAATTATCGAGCTTGATGCTCCTGTGTTCTTAGATGGTCAAAGCACGGAGCATTATTTACACTATCACGAGGAATATTGTTGCTAGCACAACACTTGTTAGGCAGGTGCATAAATAATATGCCATACAGTGTGATCATATTGGCTGAAATGATTGTGATAATCATTAATTATGTCATCCTGAATGGAGTTATCACATGCCATACTTCAAAGGCTTAGTAAAACAAATGTATACCTAACCCAGAAAAAAAAAGACAATTTCAGTGAGTTTACCACTTGATGTTGAGCCAGTACGTGCAAAAACAAAATACAATACAGTTCCATAGAACTCAGCTTCACCCATAGCAGTGCCATGATTTATTGTGCGTATATACTTTGCTTGAATGCCTTCGGGCGTCAGCTGTGTGGTCAGAGTTTCTCCTTTCCAAAATGGCTCCAATCCCATTGCTCATCTCAAGTGCTTCCAGTAAAGAGAAGATACCCTTGTAATCATGCACATCATAAACAACTTAATTTTCATTAAGCGTCTTTACGCTTTACGATAAATTTAATTTAGACGATCCTATGATTAATGTTCTCAGCTGACTATACTTAAGAGGAGCAGTGGGGTAACATGCACTGCTCCTAGCATAGTGGAGAACTGCACATTATAGGGGCCAGGTTTGGGCAACAATGCATAACATGTAATAGGGCTGGATTGTAAATCATTGTTGGGATAAACACAGGTAAAATACATTATAGTTGGGGGAAAAAGCACTCATAATCTGTTGGATAATTTTTTTTTTGGATATTTTTTGTGAAAGTAAATGTTCATAGATTATGGCTGAAAATCAAAACACACAAAATGTAAATTAATTGCCAATTTTAAAACATAAAAGCTCAAATTTCCTTACAATATTAAGGATTGGCATGTCTTGTGTCAGCAATGCAACAAGATGCTTACAGTGCAGTGCTCTAGGCCCTTCTCTTCTTCATCCTGCAATGATAATGTCATTCTCATATGCTTATTTCATAGCAAAGAGTACAAGTAAATATTCTTTGACATTTGACAAAACTGTCCACACAAACACGTGCATACACAGAGAAAGATCACAACCCCCACTGCTGTCATCAAATTAATTCATTTTGGATTTCACAAATATGACCTGTGATTGCTGGTTGTCAGTAGGGAGGGGGGGCAGTCGGCAGCTGATACATGAAATGATTGGGAGAGTGCAGCGTGTTCCCATTATCTTGTCCCTTGCATTGTAATTATCACTCCTGCTCTTTCTGCACCACTGCTCCCATCTCTCCTCGCCATTGTAATCGTGATTGACTGGTGCGGCGGCCAAAACAGCGCAGTCTGAAAAGGCATCAGACACACATCTCATAACCGCCCTGCCATTTGATCTTCTCCTCCTCCTCCTTCACACTGACTGCTCCTCCATCTCTCCATCCTTCTCGTTTTTTCAGGTTGAAGGGAAGTGGCAGCCAGACGATAAGAAAACATGCTTGTAGATGAGTACAGATTCGACATGCCAGAAGCATGTTATCCCGTGTTTTCTTATTGGTGTGATTGAATATAATTACAGTTTATGTTCGACCCATGTATGGATTGATAATACATGCGTTCAATAGCGTGCTAAGATATATGGAATGATGTATACACATAGCTGTGCTTGCAGCCATTCAAGTTGCTGGTTGGGGAAAGATCATTTAGAAACACAAATGTGTTGTGGAAATAGTTTCAGCAGTGTGGACACTGTCTGCTCAGTTTCCCTTGAGTAAAAAAATTTGGCCTTCAGTTTCATTGGTGCTTTGAAATGCCAGACAGAGTCTTGCTCTGCGACAGGTCTGAATGATACACCTTGTCAGAAGGGGAAGTTCATCAGCAGCCACTGAGAGTGCCATCGATTGAGCTGCCCTGAGCCCCGCCAGGTAATGGATTGGATTTATCCCTCTCTGGATAAAGCTTGTGCTCAGATGTGTACACACATGCACGCATGCACCGACACACACATGCCTGCAAATTGCAGTAGCGCTCTCTGCACATATCTGTGTGCATTTTACACAATCAAGCACCTACACATCACATACCACACATACATCTACGCAGCACACACTGACAGCCTGTGTGAAAACTTGTGTGACATTCAGCAGACATTTAGACAGTTGGGATCAAAGGCAGTGATGTATTGTCAGCAGCTGCATGGATAGGGAAAAAACAAGACAAGGAGATAGTACTTTGATAGATATCAGGACATTTGTCAGGCATCTGTCTGCTTATTTTGGGAGTGAGAGATGAGTATCATCAAATCCATATTTTGAGGAGGAAAAACGGCTCAAAGTTGATGGAAGATGTCTTTGATGTGAAAGAGTCACAGCAGCTCAGCTGTTTCTCGAGTATTTATCGTGTTTTTGTGGCCAACCTTTCTCAAACAAATATTAAGCAAATCGTCATCAATAAATCGTTTCAAGAGTCATTTGAGCATTTCAAGTCTCATTATGATGACAAGGGTAAACAGATTGGAAGATGTAAAACACTCGATTAAAGTGGCATTCTACTTGCTTCTCTAAATTTTAAAGAGGCAATGCATCATGAATGTGTCCAACCAAAGATGAGCATAGTTGAAGAGCAAACTAATTAGACTAATCTTTTTGCCAGGAGGTTTACCTATAATGGTTATAATCTATGGACTGTAATATGATTCAGAAAACACTTAGTGGCAATTCATCTTTCCCTGTGCCTCAAGGCAATGTGCGCGTTGTGTGTGTGTATGCATGCATATGCACAGATTTGCAAGGTCTGAATTTATTTGCACATCCATTGTAACCATTGTTAATGTTGAAAACTGCAGAACCATACTTTCAAAACTCTTTAGAGCAATGTGTGTTGATGTTAAGTGTAACTCTTGGGGATGCTTTTAAAAATGACCTCATCAATCATATATATTTTACTAGCAGAGACACAAGACTACCATGCTTGTGTTTCCTGTGTAATGTGTTAGAAAGTTCGCAATGTTTTTAGAATACAGATGGCTGTGGTCAAAGTTGTAGTTACTGGTTCAAAACCTTGATGGCCCTTGCTAATGAGTCTGCGTGGCTGAAGCATCTGTCTGTATATCTAATATAGCTCGCCATGTGGAGAATGTCATCCACCGTCTGGCCTCTAGCCACAGTCAAGTCTCTACTGGCAGGGTTAACATTATAATTAGTCTACAATCATCATCCTGAGAGGTTTGGTTTACTTTGTGCTGACCATGACCTATCGAAAGTACCATTTTCTTTTCAGTGGAAGTTTATGTTATACTTTAACCACAAGAGAGGCAAAAACATTACAGGTGAGATAGATTTGCGCTGCCTTGTTGTAGTAGAATTAAGAAATAATACAGTGCATAGTTTTTGCAGGGATAATTAAAGTGGGGTTATACAAGGTTTTATGAGTGCACTAAAGTGTCCGCTGCAGGGTGGTCGTCTATGCTTTACTGAAGTTGTCATGCCATTCTCAATGATTCTAAGGCGTATTAAAGGGGAACTATTATGCTTTTCCACTTTTCTGACCTATAAATGTTGTTACAATGTGAGATACTCGTGTTAAACGATGCCAAAGTGTCAAATAATGATGTTTATGCATTTGGACGTGAGCCCTGCAAGCCGTTTTGGGTGGCTCTGCACGCTGTGTTTGACTGTCTTTTTTTAACATAGTAGTCATATTGACGTCAATGTGTGCCGGACTTACTGGGCATGCCCAGCAGGTAATGACAACAACAAGCTATGGCTAACGGCTAACGTTAGTTACCATTCAGAGATGTCTTGAAGTAACCTCTGTACTTAAGAAATTTCAGGCTGTCTAGTCTCTACCTCCGGATCGGATTCGGGATCCAACACATACAGCTGTATTTCAAAAAGTTTACATTTTCAAAATTCTCTCAACTTCTGCGCTGGTAATCGTGTGTGGCTGCTCTATAGGAGTCCAACAATCAATACAAAGGCCCTAAAATGAGTATAATAGGTCCCCTTTAAGTATCATGCCATTCTCCATAATGTCAGAGTGTATTATGTAAAATTATTAGGGCTGAAATGGATGGTTTTGGTTGGGCAAAAAAAAAAAACATCACTCTTCCATTTCTTGCTTGGAGTGAGACCATGAAACTTGCAATTACTACAGTTTGAGACTTTCACGGTACCACATACTGTAGCCATCATACAGACTTCAAACTGTTACAGTCAAGGGCTCTTTGGGTGCCTTTTCACTCTACGGAAATCAGAAAAACTATGAGCAAATACAGGCAACTCGGCATAAAAGCTAATGAAGCACCCACGTACCCGCTGTCGCAAGGTAATGAGTGTACTTAGCTCTAAGGGAAAGGACATCTCCAAAGGATTTTCAGTGTGTGCCCACTTCCCCAAGTGCTTAATCATGGTGCTTGATTATGAGCAGCCATTAGAAGCCTGTGAGTCAGCCCCACTCATACACTGCAAGGAATTATGGTGTGCTTGATTGAATTCAACATTCTTTGCCCCTGGTCTATGAGAGCTTGCCAAAAGATGGCAAAAAAAGCCTACAAAAGCCTCTGTGAATTGGTGTATCACTTCAAGCAAACAGCCAAGCCTTGTTTGGACCGTGCTTTTTATTAGACTCACCTCATGAAACTGGCTTGCAACTCACTATGTGAGTCAGTCACGTTTAGCGAGCTGCATTTTCTCCACAAGTGGGAGCTGTTCAGTCACTGTCAGTCCAATTCTATACCTTACAACCCATGGCACCTCTAGGAAAGTGCAGTAATAGCAGCAGCAGTTTAAAAAGGTAACAGCTTCAACCATTTGAATACTTTAACCACCTTCAGATAGTGAGTGTTATAGCAGTATTTTGTATACCTGTGTATGTTTTTACAGTTATCTGTGAGCGAAACAAACTGAAATGATCTGGATCTTAAGTACTTGAACAAAAATTAGGGATGCACTAATCCAGAATTTTCTCTCCTAATGCCCACTCTGATACTTTAAGTCAGCTTCTCAAATGATACTGAGTACTGATCCAACACTAGCACTCTGTTCTCTCATTGATCCACCATTGCTGAATTAATTTAACTGAAAACATAAACACCAATGGCAATCATAATGGCATTGACAGTGAAACAGTCAACATGGCTTAGTTGGGTGATGAGTTATACCCCATCACCTTTAGATCATTATCTATGCTGATAATGATCTGCTGCATTGGATTAGTGTGTCCCGAATAAAGTACAATTCAGCCCCTGGCTATATAACACTAAATGATCAGGCACTTGACCACCATGCAAATAAGTCAAAGTGTAACTGAGTTTAGTAACACGAAAGTACATAGTTCAAATATTTAACACAGAGGGCAAACTCAGTCAACCCACACTGCCAATTTTCTCTTGCTGCTACTTCTCCTTTGGCTTCTGCTCTTTTTTACTTTGTTTTTTCTTTTTCCACTGAATGAACAAAGTTTGTTAAGGACCTTCCTCTTTCCATCTCCGGAGCCTTAAATATCTGTGCCAAGGAAAGGTAAGAATCTCCCTGTGCCTTTTTTAAATCCATTATCACTCCCGTTTCCTCATCCCATCTTGTGATCTCTCTGTCCCTTTCTCCTTTGTCTCTCTCATCGCGCCACTGTGTCACTGGGCACACCTGCTTCATCCAGCTGTCAATTACAGCACAGAATTACAGACTGGCACACAATTAGGGACCGCCTCACGCACTGGCCCACGCTGGTAATGAGTTTCCCCAGTCATTGATCAAAGTCACAATCACACTCTAGCCCAGAGTTTCCCAATTAATTTTCCTTTTTTTTTTTTTTTTTTCTCTTGCGATCCAGAGAGCATCTATGTTGACCTGCCTGAGACTGTTTCTATATTTATATGCCAAAGCAGCAGAATTTTACACCAAAGGAAAGGAGAGAATTCTATTCCAAGTCAGGATTGAAAGTTTTAAAGTGGGCAGCGGTAGAGGGAATTTAAATTTGCTCGTGGAATTTTGTTTGAAGGGAAAAAAGAAGGTGGCTAGCATGCTAACCACGGAGCCACTGAGGTAACTGCAAGATGTACAACTGATAAAATTCTCCCACATTTTAAAAAATGGGTTTTCAACGCATCATTTTGAAAGGTATTTTAAAAGTACATAAAATACAGCTGCAGAGGACATATTTGCCATTGAACTGGAGCAAATGTCCATACATTTTACCTCTGTGTATTTTTCCTTATCCAACAAACTCATCAAACTCCTTGGGCTGTTGCTGCAGATCATTTAATAGAGCTCTCATCTGAGAAGGGGCTGCATGTACATCTACTTCTCATTATGCAAGTGTCAAGACTTGAGTAGTGGGCTCCCTGGCAAATAATAGAGGAATGACATTGCTTGTTTGTTTTCCCTTAGATGTGAAATGCGCTGAAGCAGGAGGGAAATAGGTGGCGGGAGGGGTGGAGTGAAGACGAGAGTAAAAGAACAAGCCGAGCATGGTCGCACACAGTGTTCAAAGCCGCTAGGCACAGGTTTCTGTGACTGACAACCTGCTGTAGATGGGAACCCCCCAGTCACACTTTGCTGTCTCAATGAAATTGCCTCAGTGATACTGAGACAGTCTGTAGTCTTATTCTTCTTTGCCATATTCACTCGAGCAGTTATATTGTGCCCTGTCTCCTCTCTGTTTCAGCTAAGTTATTCTAATTAATCTCGCAAGGTTTTGTGAGAAAATATAGAAAACGTCAAATGTTTGAGTTTGAAATGAGGACTCAAATCCAGCTAAGATAGCAATCTTGTGGTGAAGACAAGGTAATGAATTAATTTTGGTTCATGGCTCAGTAGTGATGATAACTAGGTTGAGTAATGAGAAGAGGAAGCTGTGATAATGGAAATCTAAATGATTAAAGTGTGTGTTTGCGTGGGGGGCGGTGCGGATGGTGGGGCTTGCAAGAGAGTTAGGGTGGTGTGATGGCGTGCAAAAGCAGTTCTGTGTTGGTATACTGTCATTGTTTGTTGTCCTGCCTGTAACCATTGACCCATGCTGTAGAAAAATACATACATTTACCTTTAAATGCTTTAGATTTACAGGGTTTCTATTTAAAAAGCTGACATTTCAAATTTAGGTTTAACACATGAAAATGGCAGCTTTAAATATT
This sequence comes from Chaetodon striatus, assembly GCA_029783705.1. NCBI lineage: Eukaryota > Metazoa > Chordata > Actinopteri > Chaetodontiformes > Chaetodontidae > Chaetodon > Chaetodon striatus. The sequence goes on from JAPZEB010000016.1 coordinate 9,197,847, forward strand.
TAGCCAGCTAAATTAACTAAAGTGCACAAAATGTGTTCAAATTGTCATTTTTACAGAGGTAAAACAAAAGGAAAAATAAAGAACAGTTTAGTACAAGGGAGATGTGCCATACAGTAAAAGGGACGGCATACTTAAAATTAAAATATTTAGTATTCTAGAGTACAGGAGCCATAACCCTTGAGATTAGTGGGTTAGCAAGGTATGTAGACCATAATGCCAGAGTTTTCCATGTTACAAAGGTGTCTCTCTTTTAACCTGACTAGATTACCATGGTAACTTATGCTTCACAGCTATCCTGGTCTGGACCAGGGGTCTCATTTATAGAACGTTGAGTAGGATCCACACTAAAAGTGTATGTTCAGACAAATGCACCAAAAAATATTCTGATTTATGAAACCGTGCGCACGCCTGCCAGAGCGCATTTTCCTGTTATAAATCATAAATCAACTCGGAATTGTCTGCATGTGGATCAGTCTCATACCCTGCACTCTACACGCCCACATCCAACCACAAATGGTCAATGCAAAGCACCTCATGAATGTTGATGCATAGAAATGAACCTTCTGATCAGCGGTTCTTTACGGTGAATCATGGCAACAGCTGAGTGTCACTGCAGTATTTATATGTTTACAGCAATCAGACTGATTGCTTCACACTGTGCCAAAATGATTGTGACAATCAAGGATATACCAGTGACATCAAGGATATCATTTAAAGATGAAAGTTTGATAGGTGAACACTATTTTTTTGTTTATTTTTGTTATGGCGATCTTGGCCTACATTGTGATAAGGACTTGTAATGAGGATATAGAGTTTGATAATTGTGCAAGAGCTGTCATTGGCTTTATTTCCAGACTTTGCTAATCTGCACAATCCATATGTGCAGGTGGTGAAGTGTTCACTGCAGCGATTTTGCACACAAAAACTATATTAAAACTAAAGTCAAACTTGATGATATACATTTACATTATTATAAGATATTATTGAACACTGTTGACATTTTGTTTTGTAACTATTAAATACTATTTGATGTGCACATTTCAACAGCTGTGGTGTGCTCCACAGCTGATCACGAGTGTCAGCAGCATATAGTCTGACCCTCTGCTCTGCGCTCCGGGAGGAGAAAGTGATGGTGAGACAGCATTGATAAACCAAATTTTATTCGAGATTTGAGTCGGCTTCTCATTTTTTTTTAATGGAAAGGTGCGCATGGAAAAGTTACGGTTCACCATCAAGCACAGATAACACCACTGGATTAAATGTTTATGATAATGTG
>JAPZEB010000016.1:9211287-9226030 GCA_029783705.1 Chaetodon striatus
TATATATATATATGAAGTTGTATACCCTCTAGGAGAAGAAGTCCTTTTCTCCAGCTTGAGGCAAACTTCAGCACTTGAACCTGCCGCTGTTCTCCATCTTTAAGCCTGGTAGCGCAATAAGGGGAGGTCACTATTGAGGGAATTAATATGTGAAATGAAGGGTGCCAGTGTGAGATGCTTGATTTTTTTTCTGTGGAATTTTTGGCAAATTGATTATTCATGCTTGACTGCCATTTTGCATTAGGGCCCCTGATGCCCCGACGATGATTGCTTACATGTGCTCAACTGATCTATATTTGAAGTTTAATTAGCATTAGAGAACCATTAGCCTCTTTGACATCATAACAGAATGGGAGCTGGAGTGGCTGTCTTGACAGTAATAATTGGTCATTGTTGATTAGATGTAGTCCAAACATTTGGCCCGACTGTATTTGTGTAAAGATCAGGAAATGGTCGGCACACTGGCCTGGACATAATGGCCAGTTAATGTCAGTCAAAGGCAAAGATACTATGTCTATAGCAGGTATAAACCTCCCATAGTAAACGTAATCAGGCTTTTTGGACACATTAAGAGAAAAAGAAATACAATAAAGAAAGCCCAAATTAATTGAGCAGATCGATGCCAGCCAAACAAAAACCAAAGCCCACCACAGTCAGCTGATGAGATGAAACGTTCCGCACAATCGGCTCTCAGTGGGTTTGGGTGAGCATCAAACTTCCAAGACATAACCAAGACCAGTGAGACCTTTTAACCGTGCTGTTTCTTTAGTGTGGAAAAGCCTGTGTGCTGTGCATCACAAACTCTGACTGTCTGCTACATTGTACGTGTGCCAACAGTATGAAAATCTGGCACATTAGGGGTTACATTAATAAACTGTCAGTACTCCAAAGCAAACATTTGCACATCTCTCACTTAGGTTCAATATTCCAGTGTGCGTGGGGTTGTTTGAAAACCGCCTGAGTCTTAGGCTACACTTCTCTATCACTGCAGTGAGAAATTATCAATATTGCCACAGCCCTGGAGCAGATTCATTTTATTAGATACACTATGATGGTTCACACGGTGCTCCATGTGAGTGCAGTCCAAAGATGACTCACAAATCTTTGTGGGTTTTGATTAGTGAAAACCATGATTGACTTTTCAGGGTGTGATCGATGAGAGCCCTCACTGCTGATGGTTCAAAATGGCACGCCTTCAGTATTGATAAGCACTCATTGGGGAGAAAAAAGTCTACTTGTTGGATTGCAGGCAGCATCTGCGACTCTCAGGTAATGGAACTGTCATTCTTCCTCTTTCAGATAAAAATCGTCCCCCCTTTTTCCTCTTTCCTTCCTGCCATCTTCTGCCATATTAAAAGGGTTATAAATTCAGCAAGGTGGCGACACCATTACTGAAATAACCTGGCTGTTTCTTTTTTTATTGCTCCTGCAGACTAAAACAGACAACAGAATGAGCAGCTAAAAATAATATATTTGCATGACAATACCAAAATCAACCACAAAAGTGTAATCAACAAGAGGTGCCACAGTGAGTACATTTTCCCACCGGTTAATAAACTCAGACAACACTGCTGTTACAGACTACAGTGGACATTTTAAAGAAAAGATATTCATTAATGGAGCCCAATATTGGTAGAGCGCTTACTTTGATCTTCAGTGTTAGATCTTTTTACATTTTACCCTTACTTTAAACAAAACAGAACATTTGGTGTGGCTGTGGCAGCACCTGCTTTTTCGGGGGGTGCTCTCTGCCTGAGAATGACTGCTTCTTCATGTATCATCTTCTTGGTCTCCTCAACATTCAAGTTGTAGTCACCCCAGTCATGCAGGTTCGTAAATCTGGCCTTGTGCATAAGGTCCCAGCCTGCTTCTGGCATGGCTCACTGCAGTCATGCCATCTATAATTCAGAGAAGGATTAGGCTGGTGTAGAAATTTTCAAGCCGCTTTGACATTAAGTGAAACACCGGGCCAGTATGCTGAATTTTACCAGGTGACACACTTGACTTAGCAGCCGCTCCTGAGTGATACCATGTCCCAACAGAAAGCTCACATCAGAGCTCTCTGTCCACACTGAATCAAATAAAGTTGCACTTCTGTTACATCATATAAACAAACCACAGTTATCAGCTGTGTGCTGGAGATCAGACTGGAGATGTAAAAAAAAGATAGGTAAATAGCATACTTGCTATCTGTGTTTTGTAATGTTAGTTTTTTAAAGCAGAAAACGCATTTTTATGTTGTGATCTTTACTGAAAATGACATACAACATAGCCAACAGCCAGTAGCCTAGCTTGTTATTCGCCATGGTCATTTACCTTAACAGAAACTTCAGGCAACTAACGATCTTCCTCCAGCCTGCTTCCACCTTATTTAGGTTTTTGTAGTGGGATAGGATGGTTTCGTATTGACAACTCCTGATTTAAAATTTACGAATCTGCTGTTTCTCATCCAGTGTGATGCTTTCAAAGCGTGCGACAGGGATAAATAGAAACACAGCATCCACTGAAAGAGCTCAAAATAGCAATGCTGCATTTCCTGCAGTTCGTTAGGACATGTCTTTTGTCAGCTTCAAATTTTAGTTTTCTTTCGAGACCAGCTGTGCAATGTCTCGTCTCCTCACCCCAAAAAAGACATAAACTTCAGAGTAAACAAACAGCGTGTGCCGCTCTCCCCTCTCTACTAAAAATTTGATGTCCTTCATGCTGCCAGCCTTGGCTCAGCAGTAAATTGCACACAGCCTGTCGGACACCAGTGGCTCCGTTTGTTGGTTTATAAACATATATTATGTTAATCACGATGTCATATTGCTCGTTACTAATGCAATATCAGTTGGATTTAGTGCTGTGATGCCATCAGCACAGGTTGCTGATGTAGGCTACTTTTTAATTTGTCAGAACGTGTCAAAATGACAAATGCCAACATAACATTCTACAGATTAGAGTTTTTTTTAATTTGATGAACATGGGCGCTAATGGATTTTATTTCTACAAAAAAAAAAACAACCCAAAAGTGTGGGGCTGGTGGGCAAGTAATCGATTTGTAATCAGTTTATGCTGGAGCCGGTGTTAGTTTTACTGCATTGTGGCATCTTGTCCTGCTTCCCATGAAAAAAGCCTGCAATGCCAGTATCTCTGTCCCGCAGCTGACTTAATGTGCCTCTACAATGCCTATTAAACTTATATTAGAACAGGTTAGAACTTGCACTAATGCTTTTATTGCTTAGTCGTGTTTTTAAAATTAGCAACAATAAAAAAGGTTGACGTTCAACTGGGCAGTGTTACATATGTTGAATACATTGTAATTGCCTGAATGATTGACTTGTGGAAGTGGACACTGTTTCCTGTACAGAACATGCCTGCTTCTTGCAACACTGGAAGTTATAATGGAGTGGGAAAGGCTTTTCTATCATCCTCATCATTGTAGCTCTAATTGGATTTAAAGGGTGAGAGGTGTAGGTGACTAACTGCTGTGATTCCCTTGTGTTGTTTTGCAGAGGGGTCAGCGGGACGTGTCACATGACTCATACTGTATTTCTGCGTTTCTCCCTACAGTCATTCTATTTCAAGATGTGTGGGATTTTTCAGGCGGTTGACTGTGTGCATGTGTCAGAGAGATGTAAGAGAAGGAAAGAAAGGTAAAAGTAAGAAGTAAAGTAGAAAGGGAAACAGAGAGTTAGGAGAAGAACTCTGCAGAGATTCTATTAGGACTGCTGTGTACTCTGGGATGACTGCCAGGTATACAGTTGATAGAGAGGGAGACAGAGAGAATGAAGAAGGGAAAGTGAATGGATATTGCACGCAATACAGAGGAGCATATGGTCATGGAGTCTACCCGAAACCAGCAGTGTCCCAGTGGACTGAAAGTGTGTGCTTTTGCTCCGAGCCCATCAAGTATTGTGACAGTGCAACCAGCAAGATGTGATGCAATTCTGCAATTACAATATTTTATGTCTCATAATTTTGGAGCATCTGTGATCATATTCCAGGAGTTTAATAACTTGTAAAGGCTACAAGCTGCAAGCCTCTAATTAGTTTTTCATGCCTAAATGTGATTTTTATTAACTGCACATTCAGTTCCCTAAAATGTCCTGGGTCAAGTAACCACATTGTGATTGTCAGTGCTCCATATTCAGGTGGGTGCTTGTTAGAACAGTTTTCATCAATCAGGTTGTTATCTGATTTGGCACCTGGCTTGATCAGTTGGTACAACATGCTGCCGACATCCCTGATAAATAAACCTGGAAGAGCTATCCATCCCATCTGCCCCTACATATGTCATCTGATGTAACTCACTGGGATGGGAGCTTACACCTTACTGAGTCAGAATCAGCACATGCTTGGCTGCCAGGTGGTTGTAATACATTCACTCAGAGGCTAATGTATGAATCCTTTTATTAAAAGAGAACGCCAATTAATTTGAGCTTTTAGAGCTCCAATGCACTCCTCAGTAGTGGAACTGCATGGACTCTGCCTGTTTGATAGAACTGACGTTCACTTTGTTGGCTGCGAAGATATTTAATTTTGTAAACTTTACTGCATTTGTTCTTCACTGTGTGTCTATATATACAAAAATGCACCTCAATACCAAAGAAGCCTTTCCTCTCTGTCACACAGCTACTGCATTTTCAATTTTACTTTCCGTATTTCAGTGTGGCATCAATGATTACAATCGAGGATGCTCACTTATTGGCGGGGGGAATTGGACAATAGTTGTTCTTTTCTGAAGCCCTGTTAAAGGACTTTGCTTTTACTAACTTTGTTTGGGTAATATAGTCATGTATATTCAGTCCTGATAGCCCTATAAAACATTTTAATACCTTTTGTAAAACATGCAGTTAAAGTAAATCTATTCCTGTCTGAAGTGATTTCCCTCAGATTTGTAAGAAGTAGCTGTCATGGTACACACTTCAAAAGAGGACTCAAATGCAGCACACCAGGCAGGCAGGTCTGAAACAATAAAAAACAAGCTTTTAATGACATAAAGCTAATTCCAAAAGACAAAAACAAGCAGGCAACAAAACTGAGGGAGCAGGCTTAAATAAAACAAAGTACAAATGAGAAACACAAAAACTAAACTGTGAACAAACTGGTAATCGAGAAACACAGGGAAGGAATCCAGCAAGGAGCACAGGAAGAAAACAACACGGACAAACTGACATAAGAGGAGGGGAGTACAAAGACGTAATACACAAGGAAATAAGGGTGATATCAGGGCTGGGCTGTGTAACAGTTTTGTGTGATATATGGATATATTTTCAAACAAGATATAGATTTAGAAAACACTGTTTATATTGATATAGGGTCAAGTTGCATAACACTGTTCTTCAGAGAAGCCAGGCTAGTGTGCATCTCTCGTCTCTCACACTCTCTGCCCCACTCACTCACTCACTCACAGGTTCTCCAGCAACACTAAGAGACACAGAGCTGCTCCTCTGTTTGATCAGTCTGTTAATTAGTCTACAGTGCGACATCTGTCTATATGTTGCATGTTCTACGCTAAATCAGTCTGTGAGATAAATGAAATTAGCGCAGTAGCACATGTACAATACAGCGATGCACTTCATGTGTGGGATACAGAGCTGTTTGTGTCAGGTGAGGTAGATCATAGCACATAGCCGTTTTTCTTGGTAGGTGTAGTCTACTATGTGACACAGACAGTGATGCAGGTGACAGATGTGTTTAAAAAAAAAGCAGTAACATGCAAACATTTCAAGAGGTTACATTACAAGACGTAAATAACAAGGGCAAAGTGTCTCTAGTTCCTTCCCTTCCTCTGCCTCACTGTTGATGCTATGTACATAAATAAGATTAATAGCCCAAATAAGTACAAATATTTAAATAATTTTCCAGCACTAGATTAATTTGAAATGCCATGGAAATTAAGAAAGAAAAGAAAATCAAGATTATTAATTGTTCCAAACTACATTGAGTTTAGGCCTCCTTGATACTCATGTCATAGTTTTGTGCCCTGTGCTGCAAACCTTTAAACCTCAGTAGCTCCAGTGCTGTGCGCAAAATGTTAACATAAGGCCCTGCTACTTATTTGACATCATTTTTCATTTACCTGTTGTGCAGCTGCATATTTTCAAACAGGAGAATAAAATCCCTGCCTTTACATTTTATTTTGATCAGTTTATTTTTATAAGAGTGTGGCTTTGACTTGCAACTGAAAACATGTAGCCGATATATATATCTTGTATGGCCATTCAGCCTGAAAATACAGAGATATGAATTTTAGTCCATATCAACCAGCCCTAGGAATATCAAAGGACAGGTGAAGGCAGATGAGGAACAGGTGAAACAAATAATGATGGTGCAGACAATCACAAGGTTGGGAAAAACACAAAAGCAGCAATTACAACCAGACATTACTCATGAGGAGTGAGCCAAAAAAAAAAACAGGAAACAGACTAAAGAATAATGATAACATGAAGCATGGAAAACATAACAACCAGAAAATCCTCAAGGTAAATAATAATCTGCAACATAGTCCAGTCTCAAATAAAAAGTCAGTCAATAACATTACGTATGTTTTGTCATACTTGTACTTGCTAACATTTTAAAACTACACTATAAGCACATTGTTTTACAAGTTACAAACCATCCACGCTGAGACTCTGAGTCACATTTCTTGCTAACAGCTTAACACAAATAGCTGACTGTAAAGTATAAAATGTTCTCAACCTTAAATAATTCTGATTCAGATTAGTGTACATATCTCCTCCCAACTTCGATTCTATTTAATGCCAGCTGACATGACTTTCCTTATAGGTAAATTCAGATATTCCTTTTTTTATGTTCATGCACTGCTTTTCAATTATATCCCCATTTTCCACTTCACCTCAGGGGATGGGGAGAACTCCATTATGTGTCCTCTCACACAAAGAAACTTCCATTTTCCTCCAGACTTTCAATACGTCTTAAGCTATGATGGCCTACACATCCTTATTTCTTTTCTGTATGGAAAATGGGGATGATAAAAGTGCAGAGGAAATCCTTTCCTTTTCATTATTTATTTTCACAATATGTGCTCATTACTTATTATCTACACTACTGGCAGTTATTATTATATATATTTTTGAATAAACAAGAGATAACTGAAATCCCCCATCTCTTTCCGCAACCTTGGCCCAGACCTGGAGCTTTAGATAATGAATGCAATTAAGGGCTTGCTGCATTAAACCTGCTGGTAAACAGTGGGTTTAGAGCTGCACAATGTTAGACTTATTGTCTGTTTTTAGGGCAGAAAAAGGGGAGATAGGAGACTGTATCCATAAAGGAGACGACATTTTGACAGAATAGAAATTGCTCCCACATACAGCAGTTAAGGCAAGTTTAAGAAAAAGGAACTGTTGTCACTGTAAAAGAGTAAGTACATTAATTATATTTGTATGATTATATTAATTATACAGAACAGGGCATCTGTAAAGAGTTTCGTCTGTTAATTTTCCAGTAATTACAGATGCACAGTAGTTAATTTAACACTTATATCCGATAACTAATGATTTATCATTCCTGTGCAGAGTTGTCAAATGTTTATTTTTACTTGTCCCAATTTTCCTGATAACTAAACAAAAGTGTCTGCTTTGTTTATCACAAGAAAATTGTGACTCAAATTATTTTAATTCAAATACACAGCCCAATGTCACATTTATTATTTTCCTTAGCATGTTCAAATACCTTATAAATTGATCTTTGTGTAAAGCAGGTGGATCCAAAAAGGTTTTCAATATTTTGAACACCAAAAAGGTGGACGAGAGTTTTGAAAAATACCCAGAAAATCCGAGACTATACATTCATGAACTTTTAAAAAAAATCAGAAAGGTCTGCTTCCTTTAAATTGCACACTGACCATCTAATGCAGGCAAGGCTGGGTACAGTTCATTGGTTTGCACCCATGTTCGAAAAGGTATCTTATCAGATTTTGATGTGGACTGCACTGAACTGTCAGTGTGAAAGCCCCCAAGGTATCTATTCTGTCTCCAAAACTGTGCAGCCACTGAAGGTGCTCCACAAATCTTTACTTTATGACATGCCTCCTGCCTTCTTGACAGCAAATAACTTAACTTGTATGTGAACATTTTCAGAAGAAGACAAATAACACGCCAGTTTAAGCCTCAGGCTAGACAGACCAAGCTAAACCATCATAGCTGGAGAGCAGCAGGAAAGCAAAGTTTGTGTTTTTTGAGATTGCAGTGCAGCTTTAGAAAGGTGCGTGAAGTCGATATGGTTGACATGTGACTGTAGTGGCACACTGAGAGGCCATTTTATCTGCCATGGATAGAAGCAGTTCTGTGGCATTTTTCTAATCTGTTTTCATTTTCTAATTTCCTGAGTGTACCAACAAGGTCTCCGGAGAGTGAGTACTTGTCAATCACAGAGTGTGCAGATATTGTGCTCCACTAGAATCCAGCAGTAATGCTATAATGCACTGCTATGCACAATAGATAGAGTCTTACGTGCTAGTCAGATTGATGCAGGGGGGTCATATCGGAGGGAAAAGTGGGACTCATTACTCAGGGCCCAAATGGGGGGGGGTTCTTTGCAATTTTCATTTATTTGCAGCTTGTTATTTTTAAGTAATTAATACCATAAATTAATTTTCCTGAATAAATATGTTGAAAGAGTGAATTTTTTTTATAAAGAAAAAAAATAGTGGAAGCTCTCTGAGGTCCTCTCACCCCTCAAAGGGGCTAAGTGGTTTAGTCCACCCCTGCACGAAGGCTTGTCTCTAAACGTACCACTGTCATGTCTTTCCCCAATAAATGGAAATCAGGGTTCCTGAAATAGAAAAGAAATAAAGGTAAGGGAAAGAAGGCAAAGTGCCTTTGTGGGGGGAAAAAAAAATTAAAAGGTGCAGGAAAGAGACACAGATCTTGAGAGAGGGTGGGGGCCCAACCGAGACTAATATGCAACGGGCCCAGAATTTGGTGCTATGCCCCTGGATTGATGTGTTTTGATAATCTTGAAACATACCACCAAAAAGTTATTCAAATTTATAGTGTAATAGCAGCTGTGGTCTTATGTTGAAAATGGCCAGTCATTTCTTGCGATGTGCGCGCACACAAACACATGCACACTGTCTCATTCCCAGCCATTAGAGCTAAAGTAGAAGTTGAAAGAACTCCTGAGCAACCCATGACACATCAGGAAGTGATAATTGGCCAGCACTATTATGACATTAGATTATGACACTACTCGGAAACCTCCCCTCTAACAAGAATTATAGCGCAGGCAGGGAGCAGTCAGACCTTATTAAAATAAGCGGTTGTAGCTATGAATTCTGCGTGTCAGAAGGGGGTGCTGACAGTTGTAGAAGCTAAGCTGTCCTCAATCACGGCACAGTTTGCTACTGTAACTTACTACCTGCTTCAAGCCATTTGGTGGACACTGATGCAGAAAAGGATGAATGGAAATGTTTTTACAGTAGCCGTGATAGTTATTCATAATGGTTGTACCCATAAACCCCAGTCATCAGTAGCAGAAGGAACAAGTTCCTTGCACATGTCTCAGAGGGGAAAATATATTTGGAATTAAAGATATGGAGCACTGATATAAAATGGAGTCGGTGTAGCAAGGTTTTACCTGCTTCACAGTACACAGTGCAAGACATCAACGTCTACTCCTGGCATTTTTTGATACACTAAAAAACCACAATGTTCACAGCCCAAATTCACTGTGCCCATTTCTCTCTGTGTGTTTATGTAAATAATGTGCTGTAAAAGGACTGTGGTACTTCATGAAAGATTACTACAGTTTTAAATTGTAGTGAAAAGTTGCCTTAAACTATAAGGTAAAGTCGACTTAGTAGGTATACAAAATAAAAAATAAAACTTAAGTAAAAGGCATCTCTGCTCAAAATCCAAATTCAGATTCTGCTCTGTATAGACGCTAAAGCTGGAGATGATCATTACAGCTCTGAAAATATTGCATATAAATACAGTGCTCTCAGATATCCCTGAGTAGTAAATAGTCTAAAAGGATCTGCATGCAGGTACACATAAGCCTATTTGCCGAAGGGCAGGCTGAGGAAGATCCGCAGGTGGGCTAAATAAAAGCCATATTATTGGCCACCAAAAAACAATCAAATTAAAGCAAATGACACCTTTTCAGAAAGCCGGCGAGGGGTCTGTCAGCCTGATGGAATCCTCATTTCTCTGGACCATTTGGCAGCGAGTTGCACCCCTCTCTCCCTCGTTCTGCCTTAATGGCCATGCTGACAGTGACATGATATTCCACATAAAAGGAGCCAAGAGGAGCGAGACGGTGTGCAAAACTTCCATTAACGTTATCAGAAGTTGTGTTGCTTCAAGGCCTTGTCAGGGTTGCCCATTATCGCCTTGTCTGTTTTCCTCAGTTTAAATTGTGCTAATGCTGTTACTGAGATTTTGTGTTGAAGTGCTCAGTGCATGTTGCTGAGAGGTTTGCCTGCTTTTTTTTGTATCAAAAAAAGTTTGTGTTGTGTTCAGACTGTACTAATGATTATGAAACTTGAGCAAATTAGCATGTTTTTACTAATGACGCCCTATCATGGACTACATGATTATATTCATATTAACATTTCATGTCTTTCTTTAATCAATTTGGATTCTTCACATCCCCCAAAAATGTGTGGGCTCACAACCCTATGTGTTGTTACGTGTGTTGTGTTTTTCCAGGCGTCTTATATTGAAATGCGTTGCAGGAGGGCATATATCCATGCCCATACATCGTGACACTTGTTTGCATAAAACCGTGCGAGTTTGTGTGTATCCAAGTGTACTAGATGCTCTCCAAACACCCCAGCTCCTCCCCTCGGCCTCGTTCCGTCGGCACAACTTCAGCAGGCTAATTATAGCCGTCAATCACTGCTGTCTCCCCACAGTTTTTTACCCAGCAGCCCCTTTGTGCCCTTGCCCGCTGCCGCCCACACTGCTTAGAGCCAGATTAGCTACAGCCAGGCGCAACGAGTTGAGCTGCATATGAGAGACAGAGTGAAAAGAAGAGAGGGGATTCAAGGGCTGTTGATGGGCTCACTGCTTGCTTTGATGGAGATGGTTGTCTAGCTCCAATTTGGAGCATTGATGATATTCTGTTGAGCTTGACTAAATTAATGAAAGGTACCGAGTGCCTTAACTATAAAGATACAGACCGAGAGGAAGCTGTGGTAATGTAAGAACATTTTTAAAAGTCACTCCATCCTGTCTTTGGCACCTTTTCCCATCAGTCTCCCATTTCATTTTCCTTTAACAGTTTCACTCACACACATGCCACAATCTGTAGTTATGCCTTATAAGATCTTTTCTTTTAAACATTTTTCCCCTTGTTATGCTGCCAAAGTGAATATTTGCAGTTATTTAAATGATAGACCAAGTTAGGAGAAAACCTCAAGAACATTAATCAACATTAATTAAACCCTTTGATTGCACAACCAAGGCAACAGAAGTAGATTATTATAGGCTTCTGCAGGTATGAGACTATACTTGCCTGATGAAATGGCATCTCCTCCCTCTTACCCCCTTGCACTGCTTTCTTGGATATTATTACATTTTCTGTACCTAGGGGGCAGTGTTGTCTTTCCTTGTCTCAAGTCACAACTACTGTTGCAGTAATGTACAGGGTTGGAGCTGGATTTCATGTACCTCTTACCACCTTTGTTGCCCCTCTCTGCTGGGGTGAGTTTTTCCTCAACCCAACAGCCTTTGGAAGATGTGGGAAGAAGGGTGTCTCCGCCCCACTGAGGTGAGATATGAAAGCAGACAGGAGCAGAGGAGTGGTGGGCAAAAGAGATGCATATTTAGTGTGTGTACCCACTCTTTACTGCTGTCACATGGGTATGCATAGCATGGGTATGACATAAACTCTTAAAAGGCTGAGATAACCCTCTGGTAATTGTAGCTTAATTATAATTTTAAATATGTCACTGCTGACTGTTTTAGGGGTCCAAAAAAAAAAAAAAGAAAACTTTGGAAAACATATTTGTAGACCTCCAAAGGAAAATTGGAACTTGCAGGTTGGGGACTAAGGGATTGATGTAATTATACAGAACTTTCTACAAAGTAAAAACACAATCACATTTGTGTTCGTGTCATTTGACGATGAATTGCCCAAGTCCTGACTTGCCCTAGAAAAGAGCAAGATGAAGGTCCAAGAACTGTCTCTCCATCTTTAATCATAGCAGCAACCATTATGACTGCTGGAACAGAACTGATCTGAAAACAGCAGCTTGCTATCTGCGCCCTGCAGTGGCTCCACTGTGGATACCATTACATGATAAACACCTTTCACTATCAGAGCTGAGTGCAGTGCAGTACTTGGAGTCCAAGAAAGTTGGATTCAGAAATGGCAACAGTAAACTTGTTGGACTGATTCTGTAACTAACTCAAATGTACTCTGTATTTTTTTGATCATAAAATGCACAGATCTAAGACCAGACTTACTTCATTTAACACTCTGATTGTGAAGGCATTGAACACATTATACTTTTCCTGCCTGTCCCACAGTTTATAAATTCACTCTTCCGAGCCAAATACCAGTCAGGCATTTTACTGATAGAAGGGCTCTAATGATCGGATGAGGCCAATTTGATGGGGCAACATATAAAAGCCCCTAGCTTATTGGCCTGAAATATACACTAGGCCATTTCCAAATATGGCTTTTACATGACATGCATATCTCATTACTCCCTGAGAGAAGCCAGCTCTTAAGTGTGATTGGCTCTTCAACTTTGCCCACCAAGGAGACCATTTTACTATTCCGACTGGCTAGCTCACAGCAGGCCCAAGACCTTGTGTGAATGAATAGAGGCACATGTCAGTGATGTGTTGCTTACCTGCTGGGCAAACAACTTCCACCATCAGCAATTCTACTTGGCTCAACTTGTACCTGCTGTGAAATTAACTATGCATTCAATTTCTATCAGACAAGAAAATGATCCCTGCTGTCCACGTGTTTTGAGTGCAGAGAACTCACAAAGGTATGCAAAGAGGCAAACTATTCAACTGGACATAATACTTGCCTTCCTGTGAAGTATAACGTTCATTCTCCGGTTGATGAACACCATACATCAGAGCTGACGATGTCAGAGAGGGGGGATAGCAGCTAATGCACAGTGTTTATTTTGTGTATTATCAAATCCTTGTTTGAAAATTTGGATTCACCACAACCGCCACCCTTTGCTTTACCTGCCCAGGGTGGCATTAAGCTTTTTAATCCTAGCCTGCGTCGCCTTTAGCCATATGATTCACACATCTTGAACTCTTTGTGGCCTCAAAGCCTTTTTACGTATTGATGATGTCACCATACTGCAGATATTTTACACAGTGACTTTGCAGGTGTGTGCACACGCTTTCAAGATTGTGTAAGAAACCTGTCATGTGGACAACACCACACAGAAAAGGGAAGCTTTTCTGAAAGTGATACTCCAACAAAAATCTATCTTGTACTTGAAACACTCACCCCTCGTGGGCTAACAAGTAGTCCGAGCTGATTCTTTCATCCTCACTATCCAGGTGTGAGCTGCTAAGAACAGAAATAGTCTCATACTCATACTTAACATAACATGTTATTCCTCTTAATCATCATCACTTATGATCCAATAGAAGTGTTTGGTGGTGTTTTTATGTGTCTATCTTTTCTTGTTTCCTTCTTATTTTGCTATTTTTTGGGATGTTTCTGGGCATGTATCCCCACAGTGCACAGGTGAGGTCAAGACTTCATAACAAAGCGGTGACCAGGTATCAGACTTTCAGCAACAGGCATCCAAAGGAAGATATAAAAATCGTGGACATGGTGCCAGACAAGGCTTGTTCCAAAACGAGAGTGAATCTGGGGGCTGACTTTTACTTTTGCTGGTGAGCACTGAAGAAGAGTTGGCCTGTTTTCTGTTGGGCAGGAAGATTCTGCTGGTAAGCATAGGTAGCTTGTAGTTTACAGAACATACAAGCAGCGTAGGGACGAGGGGCTAAGTTTAAATGCTTCTTACCAACAGTAATCGTCAATTCCTGAGAAGTATACCTTTAGATTATCCCAGCCAAAGCTTTTTTTAAGTGCAAAATGTTTAGTAGCATAGAAACTGCATTAATGAAATGATACGTTTGAAGATAAAGTTGTGTTCAATTTGTCCTAGTGATTGAAGTTGCTGTACTGATGCTCTGTTTTGCTTCAAGTTTGATGTACAAATCACAGCTCAGAGTAGATCAGAAAAACGTTAGGCTACCTTTAAAAGACAAAGAGAATACAGGAAGTAAATAATGATGATTTGTAACTTGTGTGTGCTTTGTAAATTGTAAGATCCCATACCACTTGATCCTTAGCGTCAGTCAGCTTTGGCCTTTCTGTCTTACTTTTAACAACATTGTATTTTATTGACTTTTTCGATTTTGTGAGAGTTGTCTGCATAGAAAGGGCCCGCAAATGCATCCAGAGTGGCTCATAATGTCTGTAACTGATGCCCCTGTTGGGTTTGATCTCGTGGGCAGGCAGGTAGGCAGAGGAGCTGACATTTAGGAAAGACACTGCAATGTTGTCTTGTTGTTGGACTTGTGTGACACTTTTATGGATCTACAGGCTAATGAAGGAGCCAGGGTTGAGCCCCTGAAGGTAAAATGGTGGTTTTACCCAGATGAACTATAAAGAAGCTGAGCCATGGGCTGTGTACTGTTGCAAAAAGTGACATTTTTCTGTAGAGGGTTTGTTCTTCAGCTTTTCTTACATCTCTCTCTCCTTTCTCTGTGTTTGTCTCAGTGTGTTTTTTTCTGTCTGT
>JAPZEB010000016.1:9231884-9263101 GCA_029783705.1 Chaetodon striatus
CACACACACACACACACACACACACACACACACACACACACGCGCGCGCGCGCACAGCACAGCACAGCACAGACGCACACGGCAGTCCTCTTTAACAGTTTTTTAAGCAACCATTTGTCATCCAGCTGTTGCAGCGTGGGACAATTGCAGCCCTACAGGGGGAGGAGATGTGGAGAATGATTGAGAGATGGCAAACACGGTCACGTAGCCACCTTTTGTAAATGGCCACTTTTCAGAGTCATTAAAGAGAATCCAATAGTCCAGGACTCATAAAGGCAGCCAACGTCTCCCCACGCATCTTTCTTCCTAATCGTCACTGTTTTTGCTATGGAATCTCTTGAAGCTATTGATATCTGGAGGGCCAAGGTGTACCTAACCCAGAATATAATTATCATCATCATCATTATTCTTCGACTAGAAGAAACGAGTATTGGTCCACAAGAAAGATTAGTGTGAAATCTTAAATTATTGTCTGGAATACCAGCTGTAGTTGTTTTGACCATGCATACTGCTAGTTCAGATGGATTTTGCTGCGAGTGACTACAGTGTAAAATGTATCTTTCAGATTTATGTAGCCACTTTTAGCAGGATTTAAGAATTTTTGACTTTTGACTGTCTTGTCTTACTATAACCAAAAACTGATGCTATCATAATTATTTTAAAGAGAATTTTCACATAAACGTATCACATACATTTTGTGAACTATAGACATTAACAAAATAAAGAAAATACAACCACCAAGCACCAAGAAAATATATTAAACTTGAGCATATTTGTAGTTACATAAGTTGCAAGGTAACATTTCCATTCTCTGCAGCCTCAGCTGTACTTTGTGTTTAGCTAAATTTAGCATGCTAAAATGCTGAAAGAAGATATTCAGTGTTATTGTGGGAGTGGTAGTGTGACATTAGCGTTTACCTCAAAGCAGTGCTGTGCTTAAGAGTCGCCTAACAGAGCCACGAGCATGGCTGTACATTGTTGTTAAGTTGAGTTTGGCAAACTGGATGAGAATTAACAGCCTGTTGGGTGTGTAATGATGCTTTATGATATTTTGCTATTTTTATAGTGTTAAATGTTTTTAAATAATTGACAAAGAAAAGGTGTAGGCCTTGACGGCCCTACTAGACCATTTGTCATTGCTATAGTGGTTTATTCAGTGTAGATATTGCCTTCTGTGAGTGGAAGAATCTACATGTCCACATGTAGCTTCATTGTGGCATAATAACTTCAGCTAAAGGACATTCAGCCAACTAACCTGGTTAGTAATACTGTTGAGGGAAGGGAAGGCACTTTTGTCCTTGTTTTAATGCAATGTCAACAATGTCCTTTTTTTTAAATCACCCAACTTCTTTACTGATAAGACTGAATAATCTTAAGAAACAGCGGCGTGAGTTGTGACTTAACTCAATTTATATGTAAATGTAATATTTCCTGTGTAATGAGCTTATTGTATTATGTCAGCATCGTCTGGTTTTGTTTTGTGTCATTCAGAATGGCAACTGCAATCAGTATCATTATATTGTATTCATTTTATTTAGGACGAACAGAGATTTGCATTGTTCGCATTGTGTTGGCTTTAAATCTGCGACAAACTAAACATCTCCAAACAAAAGAACATTGTGAGCATGAAGAGGGATGTCTTTTGTTAGCCTTGACTTCACATAACAAGCCACTTCAGTGGATGTAAAATGCAGTCATTTGTGCATACATGTATACTTTAAGTAGCCTTTTATTTTGAATTGTATTGTCATACAGCTTATTGTACACTCAGTTAAAATAGATGACAACTGTTTAAAATTAGACACTTATGCAGTGTGTGTGTGCATGTGTTTGTATGTGTATCATGCCATTGCACAAAACCTGAATGGTCCAAGATGTGTGCTGAAGCCCCTTGTAGCAGGCACTTAGTGTATAGTAGGAAATATTCTTCTTAATAAGTCCCAGTATGTGTTTGTGCATGTATGGGTTTGTGTGTGGTCTCTAGTTATTCATTAAGGCAATAATTAAAGACTGATATGTTTTCAGCACCAGTCCTGTGATACAGTGCATTGCTGTTAGTACTGTATCCTCTGGTATTTGAATAAGCATTTTAGTGTGTTAACTAGCCTGATCTTGGTAAGTTGTCTTTTATGAGAGGAGCTTCACTAAGGCAATGCCGTAAATGTTTTTAATCCAGCAGCCTGGCAACGCAGCTTCATGTTAGCTCTGAAGCAAAGCAATTAAGCTCATTACTGTGTCTGCATTCTCCTTGCCAACACAGAAAGCACAGAAAATGCCACAGAACTGTGTCATTTTATGTGGTAATTTTCTCACTTTGTACCAAAGTTAAAATGGAGATTGGCAGTGTCAGCAAAATGCTTCGACACAATGACCATTTACAACTTTGCTAGTAGCGGCAATGCTACAAAGTCTTCAGGTAGAGAACTGCTACCTGGGTCCAGTAAGCATTGGAATTAGTTTCATTTTGGATTATTTATTGCATAGAGCTACAGGCTAGGGTCAGGTTCAGTTTGGTTGTTTTCAGGTTTACTTATTTTCCATCTCTGATTGCACAAAATGTCGGCATTTGTGTCTGCTGCTGGTAGGGGGAAAAAAACAAAGAGCATAGTCTATGCATTAGGTTAGCCTAGCAAACTAACCAGAAAGAGAGGAAGTAATTCCAAATCTTGGCAAAGGGGCCTTGTCAAAATCCCCAATTATTTGTCTGCGGAAGGGTTATAATGCTGTGTGACCTGCAGTTATGCTTGGACAGTTTAGTTCTGTATTCTGTGGTTTAGCTGGGAAGGGCTTCGTGTGCTGGTACTTTGTGTAGTATTATTGCTATTTAAGAGAATAATACTTTATTGGCCATTACAAACCTCATGTGCTTTGTGCTTGTGACTGTCCCCTGTCAAGTTTAGACCAGTTTTTTTTTTGTCTGACACTGTGGTCCGTCCTGGTCCGTTATGACTCTGCTCAGGGAGGGAATTAAAGTACTGAAGCTACTTGTTTGTGTCACAGCCACTGCTATTGCTCCAACTACTGACTGTGTTAGTGGGCGAAATCAGCCCGACAAACAGGAGTACCTAACTTTCCTTTGTCTTCAGAACATTGTCATTCTTTCGTCCCTTTCACCTTACACAGTACACAACCCTCCTGCACCCCACTGGAGCCCGGCTTAGTTCTCATTCAGACAATGTTGCATGTGAGCAATTGTTGCAATTGAACTGGTAAATGTGAAGGCTGGGTGATGTACACAAGTAATGCCCAGATGGCATCACTTACAGTTGTATAGATGTGTCTACATGTACTTGGGAACTTTTACAAATTCCCATAAATAAAGGACCCTGTCCAGTCCTTCCAGTGATATATTGCAAGAAACAAAGTATTTTGCCATCCCCTTTCGTGAGAGATTTTGAGAGCAGCACAGAGCTTGTGTGAGTGAACCAGAGCATTATGTCATAGCATAGCTCCATTTCACCCCCAAACCACTTTGTGAATCTTTGAACCCAACCACTCCAGAAGCTGTGATTCACTCCTTCCTTGAGCTGTTGCTTTTGTAACTCCAGTCACGAAACAATAAACATCCTTGACAAAAACTGGCATGTTGGGTTACAAAATGCAAACAAGATCAGTTTACAGAGCCTCATTTAGTTGTTTTCAACAGCAGTGACACATTAGAGGTTTGGTTCCATGTCTGCCAACAACACTGTAAACAATTGGTACTGATTTAAGAAGGACATTTTGAGATTTATTTTGTAGAAACTTTAGTGTGGCATTTAAGGAAGCCTTGCTGAAAGAGGTAGAGGAAGACAGAGAGAGGCTAAAATAGTGCTGGAGAGTGAGAATGAGTCAGGAAGAGAGGTGGACAGACAGACCTGGTCAACAAACCCTTAGTTGCCTCTTCACCTGACACCGTGTCAAGATACAGACAGCATGGAGGAGGCAGTAGATGGAGGGGTGGAGGGATAGCAGTCAGAGGAAAGGAAAGGAAGCCCAGGCCAGGCCCTGATAACGGAGAGCTGTCGGGGCTCAGGAGAGGAGTGGGAGACATTAGCCAAATCCGGACGGATCACAAGCCTCTGGATGCAATCCAGTTTTGCGGGGCTGCGATAAGGAGGCTGATTATGTGTCACCCATCAATTCGCCCGCCTCCCGCCGCTGTCTCCCTAGCCATAAATCCACTCATGACAAGCTCTGCTCTTCGGCAATCACCCCACTCTGCTTCCTCCCTCTCGCCATCCCTCTGCTCACTTCTGTCTGCACTATCCTCTCAGTGGTTTGCTGCAGAGAGAAAGTGAAGAAGGGGGATTAAGCAAGTCTAGAAGTGACTGCAAGGATTGGTCCCAAGTAATAGAGATTTAATTGATAGATCCCTTCTGAGAGAGTCAATCTTTTTGATAGGCTGAAGTGCAGTGTGAGGATGTGTCGATAATCTTTTATTCAAGGCAACTTAAAAGTGAAGCAATTAATAAAAACATCATGATTAGGATAGTTACATTCAAAGTCTAATGTGTGGCAGATTATGGATTATGGAGGTCAACATGAAAAATACAGATAACTATTTGTTTATAAACTGTATCTGTTTGTAAATCTTAGAAACTAATCCAGTGCTATCATGGAAAAAAAATATCATCTGCAACCAGTATTTGGCCTACTGGAAAAATTTTCTCCCTCTTACATCTTAACTATAATGGATTACAAATTTTCTATCAGATAATCTGTTATTTCCCAACACCGATAAGGCAAATGTTGATGGATCTTGATGAAGTCAAACAGTTTTTCAGTTTTCACTGGAAGTTTTCAATTATATACTGTAGATAAGTATGTGGGTTATGCTGGCATTGCATGCTATTGCATACAAATTCTTGCAAAGATATCAGTGCCAACATAATATTTTCTTCCACGCGCACACAAAGTTTTCCTTAAATAGTCACTTCAAAGTGGCATCCGCAAATTATGGCCAGTTAAATGCTTTTAGCACTTATTAATTACATTAGGAAACCAAATTGGGCAGCCGAGGTTTGATTTATTACTCAGCTAACTAGTTTTGTCACTCTGGGAATATGCAGATGGGGGCGGATGTTAGGATGTTCACAGAGAGAAAGATGGAGAGAGACAGCATGGCCAAACTTGGCCTGACCCTTCCGCACAGCTCCATGCTAACCTGCATCTAAAGTAACAGAGTCCTCTTGACCCCCTCAGGGTGACGATGAACGCATTCTAGAGATGAATAAGTGCAGAGCGATGAATAACACACACTTTGGTGCTCATGGGTCAGTCACTTAATCGCTCCTCTCTCATAGTTTAAAAGGTCTTGCAGTGCTATATTCTTGACAGTTTTAAACATAAAATGGCAGTAATTATTTGCAGTAAATTAGTGCAAGAGCTTTAGGCCATAGTTTGAATTTGTTGTAACATTGATTTGCAGCAAACTTGTTTAAATCTAGGGGGTATTCTAACCAACAAAGCAGTGATGGCACTGCACATTTATTAAATAACCTTTTCTTTCATTAAACCCTAGTTGGAGTCATTGAAATACAAAGTGGCTTGTTTCACAACTCTTTGCGAAACACTTACTGTTACCTTGGAACTAGTAGTATTAAGTGGTGTGCCAAGTCAATGTTATTTTTGTAGCCCAATATTGCTTCAAGGGGCTTTCAAAATGGTGTCACCTCAAGAATATTCTTTAACCTGGGGAAATTGTGGTAGCAAAGACCAAAATCTTTCACTGCCTTAATGTGGTCCTATATATATTTTTTTCTTTTTGAGTTATATTTACCAGACTGAATGACTTGTAAAGATGCATGTTTTGCAGTTTATTTGGTGAAACCAGGGAGTAAAATTCACCCAACTCCCACACATTTTCTATCACTAGCTGTGCCTTTCAGCCAGTGACTGACGGATGAGCATGTCCTATAAACAAGAGCGTTATTTGATGTGTCCTTGAAGTCACAGTATTGTCAGAAGAGCCATTTTGTATTTAGTCAGGCAAAGTATTGCCCAAGGGATTGCTTTTGTTTAACCATTTAATTCAGCAGAGGTGGTTTACAGGAACAAAGTGGGATTTGCTCAGTAACTCTCTTTACAACAAATTATTTGACAATGATTGCAGACTTTTTGTGATGTGTCAGAAGAGCCAGAATACTCATTATCCTTGTGATGTCCAAAAGCCCAAGTTTGGAGACACTGTCTTAACCCTAATCCTAACCCTAAGTAAAAAAAATAAAAACAAAAATAAGGACAATATGAGTGACCATGTTACTAGACTGACAGATATGTCCTGTATATACTTTTCCAAAGCTTAATGTTGCTGCGATCTGCGGTGCATATATATGATTTCTTAGGGCAAACAGCTTGTTTATCACAACAACATATAGCTAAGACTAACACTATGAATGTTAATCAGGGCCTACCCCCAAAAACATTGTGTGGTCAGGGCTATAATTAGCATACACATAACACTATTACTGGTGCCACATTTAGATTTAAATTCCCTTTCTTGTTTTTCTTCTTTTGCTGCCTCTTTTACAGCTAGTTAAAGCATGAGGTTGAGATGAAGGAGTTGTATAGGGCAAGAGGCTGTGAGCATGCTCAGTGCCAGTCACTTTGTTGTCAAAGACTAGAGAGCATTTTACTAACTTTTATCAGCAGCTGCAGGAATGGGAAGTGAAAAATCAATCATCAAATGTAGAATGTGAAAGCATATTTATGTAGTTTGCAAAGCGATTTATTTTAGCTCCATAAAAAAAACAATATTTTGTTCCTATAACTTATATGTGTATGTGAACCATAAAGTACTATTACTTTATTGTCTCCACAGTAGTATGGCCAACATGTTAGGGCACCCTCATAATGCTAAAGTGAACATGCTTCACCTATGAAAGTCAATTTGTCAGGTTTTCACTGGCCTTTCTGTGCCAGCATGCTCAAAAATTCATTCATGTGAAGACCAAGAAAATCCAATAAAGTCAAACTGATGTGATTATCATAAGTGCTGTTCCCATTCAGTGACTGTCCGACTGCTGACCCATTGATCCTATATTGCGGTTAGTGGTTCACTGCAGATCCAGCTTCAGACAGGACTGTACTACACATCTGAAATTAAATTTATAGACATAATACAGTCTAACCCAGACAGTCTTTTGTATTTATATATTTAAATATTTTTTAAATTATGTCATATGCAGCAAACACTGGACATATTGGAGAGTATTTCAACCAGGAGAGACATGTCCTGAGAGAATAGAATAGTTATTTACATCTGCGTATAAGTATGAGAAATGTAGAAAGTCTTTGGCGATGACGCTGGTGGTAGTGATGAGATGAACTGAAAAGGGAGCTGAGGATCTGGATGTGCAGAAGGATGGGCTTTCGATGAGCTCGTCCTGGGCTCTGGATAAGATGAGGTGGTGGTGAATGGGGTGGAGGTGAGTGTGACGATTCTGCCTAAAATGACAGCTGACAGGAGCAGAGAGGAGAACAGGTTTAAAGTTCGGCAGCAACAATATGAATGGCTGAAGACTGTGGCGAAGTTTGATTGGCAGGGAGAGGGAACACCCATAGTCATCTGATTGGTGGAAGTGGTGGGAGTGGGTTGGAGAGAGAATTGTGAATGGATAAAGCATAGAGAAAGTCTTCCTGATTGAACTTAAGCTGAGCTTCATTGGTGTGAAGTTGTGTGCTCCAAGTCTTAAAAAGTGGGTTTGTGAAAACAGAGCTCAGAAAAATCTGCATCCTCATTAAACTAGAGCTCCAACTACTGATTTTTTTTCTTTTAATCTGTTGATATTTTTTCTGTTAATTTCTTTTCAAATGTCAGGAAATGGTGAAAATTTTGATTTTCTTCAAAGCCGAGGGTAATGTCTGTATGTTGCTTGTTTTGTCCCACCAACAGTCCAGAGACATAATCAGGCTGAACCTTTACATTTGTCATCCTTTTTTCCGGATTTTCTCTGATAAATTGCCATCAAGCCCTGCCCACACGCATTTCTCTCTCTTCAAATGCTGCCTTTTTCGGAGCCCCCAGTCATTGCTGCCCCGTCTAATAACTCTTCCCATGTTTAAGCAAAGTGTGTGCCTAATAGACTGCTTTCAAATCACACATCAGGGGACGCTGGAGTGAGCTGAATGTCACAGTGCATTTATCTCCTTCTTGCCCCCCGACCAACCCATCTACGCTGGGACCATTATTTAACCTAAGAGAGGTCAAATCCTCCCTGTAAGGCTTGAACAGAGCATGAATTAAGTTAAATAGTGTATCCATCCATTAAAGTAGCCATTGGCTGCTTTAAAAGCTCTTGGAGCACTACCATCCTGCATTGCTTTATGGGTGTCACACACCAAATGGGCTGACGGCGGGTGTGCCTGACGGTATGTGACTCCCTCACCTGCTGGAGGAGGGGGTTGAAGGGCAAGAGGAGGATAGGGGGCTGGGATGCTGCTAGGTCAGCACTTGGCATGCTATGAGGGGAGTAATGAGCCTTAGAGAGAGATCTTCCCCTCTTTCCCTCTGCAGTCTGTCCCTCATTTTAGATTTGGTAGAGTTCAACCTCTTGTGCTGGATCTCTTGATTTGTCTTTCTCTTTATTTCACTCACTGAAATTTTAATAACAAATTTTCTCACTGTTTCGTTGTTGCTTTGTGAGAATAATAAGGGAACAAATGGAGTTTCATAACTTTTGGCATTTAGCTGATGATATTGTACATAGGACAACCTAAAATGAGTGAAACAGCAGAACAAACATAGCTCTGAGCATTGAAATCCATCAATAGCAGTCTCTTGACAATAGACGTGACAATGTTTTGGCATAACCTTTTAAAAAGGCTCACTTTTACAAGCAGATTGAAACTGAAAAGGAGTGTATTAAAAAGGATATCATTTTTTTATGATAAGACTAAAGACATTAGATCAATTTAAGCAGTAAGGACAACAGAAAAAACTACTTGTCGTTTGTATTCTGACTAGCAGGAGCTGACGTCACATGGAGCAATGCAGCAGCCCGAGAAACCAAAGGGTTGCATCTCAGTATTCCATTATCGATGTTAAACTGGATTTCATTGTTAAAAATTCAACAGGCTTCTAAGATAATCTATGTAGAACATTCTTGTGCATTTTGGCTTCCCAGTGAAAGAATTATGCTGCAGGCTAGCTGTTTGCAGCCAACTGGACAGCTAAATTTGGATTTACCCAACAATGGAACCAAGATCCACAGCTGTGTGACCATATTGCATAGAAGACATGGCAAGGCAGGGCTTATTTCATTTTCCCTCAACCATCTGTGATGTATAAATAAAGCTTCAGTTTTCTGACATTTAAACAACCAAGAACTTAGTTTGTGAAGGCAAATTGACAAAATGCTCTACACTACGTATTTAGTGACCTTGATAGCTGTGACAGTCTGATCCTATGCGGGGAATTGAAATTGATTTACACTTCTCTTTTTTTTTTTTACTTCATCTCTTTCAGAGTTGAGGTAGTGCATCATATTGCACTCATGCCTTTATCTAGGTCTGTGTAGTGTAGCAATATTATATTGTTTGTCTATCTTTTACAAACTATGGTTTCTACTTGTTCGATTTTGCCAGTGGTGAAATGAAAGACATTAGCCACTTTTACACTGCCTGTTCAAGGTGGAAATATTGTGCAGTTATGCTGCCACGCTATTCTGTATGTAAGGTTTGATTGTAGAAAAGGGGACAGAGTTGTCTCACCTTTGAGCTGGGGTTGGAGGTAGTAACAGCCCTGAAACAAGGTCTGTGTAAAAGTTGAAGCTGGAGAGGCATGACCATGGCTGGAATGGTTGTGATGTGTTGATTAGGTATAATGTTGGCGACTGCAGTTGCATATGTTATGTCATAGTGGAGGCCAACGCAGTTGCTTTACATGTCACGCCCGTCACGTCTCTTTTGATGGAGGATGCAGGGATGCAGTGTATAATCACACACTAGAACAGAATGATCCAGCTGTCATTTTAGTTCTGGGTAAAAATGCAAAGGAGGCATAAAGAAGGGACTTTGTAGCAGCCCTGTTGCATGATCTCTGTGTGAGAAGGGCTATTGTTTAATCCATTGCTGATGATGGAAGTAGCTAAGGAGCGAGCCATTGTGCTTCCTTGTGCAGTGCTGAATAGGCACTCACAAGAAAATGGCAGCAGGTAGTACAAAGTTAATGAGCTGAAGCATAAGCAAGCATTTCAGTTGTCCTGGAAATGGTGGATTTGTTGGCATCAGTGGATGTGGGTGGAAGTTAAACTATGTAAGGTGGATAAAAAAGGGTTGTTTTTCATGAACATCAATTTATATCTTTGTTTTGATTTGTTTTGATATTCAATAATGAATCAATAATGAATCAATTAATATTGGGGCAAGCAAACATTGACCTTGGGCGAGTGGAAACAAACATTAACATTGAAGCATGTATGTTGCAGAGTTTAAGCTCAAAAACTTTGTGCTGATGTTTTTGTATGTCTGCTGTCCAATCCAATTGCTGCTTGTCAGTCATGAGCTTCTTAAATACCATTGCTAACAATTCAGAAATTTATTGTTCAGCTTTTCGTTGGATTACAAGCAATAACTGAGCCAGTGACATAAAGGCATCATCCATTTAAATCTGCCAGAGTAAGCCGTCACAATAGGTCTTGGCTCTGTCAACCAGAAGCCCAGCTAATGTCTGGGGATAAAATAAAGCAGCAAATAACACAACTACCTCACAATGGTAAAACCAGATTATGCCCCTCCAATCAGCACCTCTACCACTACTAATTTTAAAAGCAGGTCTTGGCCAGCGAGATGTTTTCAAACCTGACATATGAGGCTGTTAACAGTGGTTCAAGGGGATCTTCTTGGTCCCTTTGGTGTGATGGATTTTTATGAGGGTCCTTTGCAGGGATATTATTTCATATATATCTTCGTCAGTGACCTATGAAGGTCCAGCTTGACTTAACAATGATCTACGCATGATTTGATTCACATGCAATTTGAGAAAGGTGTGGGTATAGAGGTGTACGTGAATCAATAACATCACCAGGGAAATCAATCATAAACGGTGGCTGAACAGAGGGGAATGTATAGATTTATTGATTGCTTTGCGACAGCACTACTCTTTGAATGCACAGTAAAAGAACCTGGTTAGATGCTTTGTGTCAACACTGTAAGCCAGAGTGAAAAAAAAAAGGAATAAAAATGGAGTAAATGCCATATTGGCATATGTACGTCAGCTTTCCCCAATGCATTTTTGGCTTTGCATCTGCTCAACAACAGAGTAAGATCTGGCAAGCTTCCATCCTGCAAATGGCCCTATTATTTTTGCTTTGCACCCTCCGGTTACTCTGAATAAGCAGAATTTATCTATGTCAAACAGCCTTGTCTGTGTTGTTCCCCATTTTACCTCTTCGCTTGTTGTAGCTATACCACCACTGCCACCCACATAAACACACATCCCAGCCCCACCACATCCAATCAGCCCAAGCTCTTCAAAACTTTCCTCTTGTCGAATGTCTTCCTTGACTGTGCAATTTAGATTTTTGTTGTCTTTAACCTCTGCCCTAAGTTTTGGACATATTTATCTTGTTTGAGGCATGACTGGAAATACAGGGCTATTTATCTAAATGTGGGGCTGTTGATTTGGTCTGGCTTTATTTTCATGAATTATCTCTAAGGCAAGGCACTGCATGGTGTGGGAGTCTAGCAAACAGAGTTGTGTTGTTAAACTATGATGTGGCTGCAATCTATTACCCTTCTGTACAACTTTCTTTGCCCTCAAAAATAATTTTGAACACTAGTCCATGTGGGTAACATGCAAATGAATGTGCATAGGACTTAAGAGTAACCCTTTAAAATAGCTCTTATCTGGCTTTCAAAAGCAGTACACGGTTATCTGCAACACAACTTACTAATGCAGCAAATTGATAGAGCATATCTCACTGACAGAACTCAATATGTATGTCCTCAACACTGATTGGGTGAAACTGCAAACCACCCATAGTTTTTGCTGGTAACATTCTGATGTTAGTCTAATAGTAGTTACTGGATGTAGCCTCAGCTGTTTACAAGAGCTGCAAGGAGAGCAGAAGGCGATGGATGTGACCAGTTTATCATAGTTTATAAACTCTAAATAAGCCTGTTGATATGAGTCTGGTCACATTAGTCACTCTTAGGAAAGTCTGCTAACCGCTAGGCTAACTTATGCAATCTAAACACATCCTCATAATGTTAGCATGTTAGCATGTTGCATTTGTGCGGAAAACGTGTCTAGCAAAAGACAGTTGTTTTGTGTGTGAACCTTATGAGTTAAAATGAAGCCAAATTTTTCACCTTTGTGTAACATTGTCACTGTCAGTGAGCATTTTGGAGGTGTAATTTTAGTAGCGAAGGCAGGCTGAAATATAATGCAAAGAAGCTGAAGTTCATTTTTATACTATGTAATTAGACACGGGATGCTTAAAGGCATTTAAACAACGTTTTGTGATGGAGCTACAAGGTTTTTGTCATTCTAACTTTAAACACTAAGATTTCAATTTTTACTGCAAATGTATATGTGTTCCAAATGTAGGTTATTGGTCTCCTTGATTACCAATAACACAGTATCGAAAGTCAGCCCTAAAAGAAACTCATTGGTATATCCCTGTGACTATGCATACTGTAGGTGTGACAAGTCACTGGATGAATCAAACCCTCCAGATTAGTCCTCAAATGAAATTTGCCCACAATATGTGCAAATGTCTGCATAATATGGTAGACAAAGTGAGTGCCTCTCCATAAAAAAATGTATCATCACTTAACCTCTTTTACTTCTGTAGAAGTGGATATGTAGTATGTTGACAAATTTTCTGTTTTGAGAAACCAACATGAAAAATTTCCTACAATATAAACCTACAATATAAAAAAGAGCTGATATAATTGTTAATATGTCATGACTTGATTATTTTGTGGCTATTGTGCATCTGTCTTATTGAAATGAGTGTGTTTAGCAGTGAGGTGACTTTGCATGTGTTTTACCAGAGGGAGTGTGTAGATTTCTACTGCCTAAACTTGGTAATTAGGAAGACACATTGTGTAAAATTTGCCAATAATTTGGCTAAAAGCAAATAAAAAAGTAAATGGCAACTCTGCAGCCATAAAAAAGTGCACATACTCTTATGGCGGCCATGTTTAAACAACTTACCCTCTTTGGCTTTATTTTCCCTTTATGGCTCAACAGTTTTTATCCACAAGCTGACCACAAAGAAGTGATTCAATATGTGATTGCTAAGTAATCACAATGCTTTTATATTATTATACTTTGCTGGTGTGTGCACTTTCAGTTGAGTGTCCCCATTTTGGTTTGTACCAATGCAGTGTCTGTGACGGGACAGATGAATAGCAGCTAATGTCTCTTCCATAAACACTACAGTATCAGAGTAATGTTCCACTTGAAATTTTTATATTTTCAGACAAGAAAAGTATTTTCCCTACGCTTGGTTGGCCTGATGTATAACCATTATGAAGACGAGCAAAACCACCCAGTGTAGCCAACCACCAATCAAAACTATCATGCACATATGACTCATTCATTTTCCCTCCCACACAGTTCACATGAGGTGAAGACAAATAAGGTCAAGTGACTGACTCAGGTCATGCACTCGCACAGAAAACCTCAAAATTTAAACACAGGATCGTTCTCTTTGTTTTCTCCTCTTTCAACCTAGTTCAGATGTGCATACAAACTCTCAACAGGAGCTGTGTAGGAACTAACTCAAACTGTGTTTATCACTCACATCACTGAAAAAGTAAAACCACATTCACTCAAGTACAAGACTTGAGATCACAGGATCAAAGAATTTGACCTAGAGATTGATTGTTATTTTTCATATATCAGGATGAATGCTGATAATATATTAATTAGTGTATTTTTAGTGAGGGGTAGACAAGGTGGGGTCTTGTTAAGCTTGAGAAGTATTTAGTTAAAATTTAAAAATCAGTGTAGAGACTTAATTACTTCATGAACCTTGGCACGCATGTCTTTGGTAGCTTTGCAAAGCCTCATTAAACCTTGGGAGAGTAGAAGTGGATGATATTGATAAAACCATGCACATGTAGTTTTATATTGCAATATTGATATGATCAATTGAGAAACTGACAGGAATGTCTGATGTTGGATCAGCCAGCCAATTATTTTTGATACTTGATTGATACTTTATTACATCAATGCAAAAATCTAATAAAAATTGTTCATTGCAACACAGGAGTTGTGCTTATTGTCACCATAATGGCCTAATATACCTACAGGTTTTAAAGGAAATGCTATGAAAGCACAAACATTACGGCAAACTCACTGATGGTTGACTCATGTAGTTCCACAATATATGTTGTCATATTGCCAAATGCTACTAGAGTGATTGCTTTTTGGGATTAGATTTACAGGAAGTAAATTAGAAAGTCACCCAAGTGCCTCTGCAATCCAAAACCTCACAAATAGCTACTGTATATATACTTTGAACTAGGCAATATAATAATAATTTTGTCCTTTTCATAATATATTTCTGGAAAGAACAAGCAGTTGATGTTACAACTGTCCAACGAAAATAAAGGCATATCCAGGATTCACTCTTGTTTAGGAACGAGCTTTGTCCGCTTGGCGTTTCGTCTTTCTATATTTTCTATGTATTGCTGCTTATGATCTGTCACCTGGTGGCCACCTTTATATTTATTTGTAGAAAATTACTGCATAGTATATAATACCCAAAACCATGGAATTACTGTCTTTTTTACCTTTAAAAAATATGTGAAGAGGATCTAAACTCATTGCTTCCATGACTAGACATGGTGTCTACAGTTCCTTTCTTGAGGCTTTCAAACAAAACAAGCTACGCCCCACAAAACAAAGGACTTTCTTCAGATGTTTAGCATTTTAAATCAGACTATTTTCTTCAACATTATCCCACAGTGATGGTCCTGTCTTAACACTGGAGTGATAAAATTAAACTCTGCTTTTATCACAGCTAAATGAAAGATTTTTGGGACCTGTAGGTTGGTTTATCCTTAGCTGTGCTCCTTCAAGGCGAGCACAGACGCTTGAATTTTTTATGGGTGGTGAGAAAAGGAACTTTGATGAGAACTGAGGGTTGTCAGTCTCACATGGGTGTTTCTTTATAGGCGCAGGTCCCTAGGGTGTCAGGGGTACTGATGTCTGTTGCTGGAGAGCAACAAAAGCTGCATGATGTGGATAAAGAAGTACTGAGCTGAGATGGTTAGATGGTCTGAGCTGGCATTAAACAGCCTGGAACAGAGTAAGGCATTGGCCTCCAACTTGTAAACTCTTGGGCTTTGGTTGTAACTCTGGAGGAATTTCTTCAGCAACTTTCCAGTCAGAGCTGAAAGTTTGTACTGCGTACTCCGTCTAGTTTCCTTTACCCATTCTCCTTCACATTCTGCTGGAGGTGTTTTCGAAGCAACTCGGATGTAAGGGCTTCAGCTGCCCTGTTGACTGTTTCCTGTGAAGAATATGAATCTTATCTGCAAAGTAATGGATCAGCAGGTCAATGTAATGTTTGAGAACCTCAGTGTGGACATGCTCCAGTTTCTCCAGGATGAAGAATGATTTTCTAACATCTCAACAGTGACACTGGCCTTCATGGAGACTTATTGTACTGTTGCACTGGGCTGCTCAGCCATTTGATGACCCTAATCTTTACAGCTTTTATGATGTTCTTCATATTCAGTCTTAAAATGAAAAATAAAATGCACCAAAGTTTTCATGGCCATCCAGCAGATCCTGATTATGCTAAAACCCATTAGCTGTTATTTCAGGTGATATTTGTCCTGTCCTATATTTTTGTTTTGTGCGTTGGAACTATCAAGTTGCATCCACAGCTGTGTAATGTAACCCTTCGCTATTAGTCACTCCTGTATAGCACAGCTGAAGTGGAGTCTGCCCACCTTTTGTGGAGATGCTATTATTATTATTATTCCTTTAGTTAGTTAGTGAACTCAGTGGTAGCACTAGGTTCTCAGCATGTGCTGTAGATGTAATGAAGACAAAATACAGTCAGTGAAGCTTGTCTAGTGAATTAAAATTGGAGTGTAAGGGCATAATGACCAATAAAGCAGCACTGCTTAATATCTTTCAGTGTACTGATTGTGCACTTAAAAACCTGTGAAAACACAGAATGTTTGTTCCCCTTCATCCCAGCAGAAATTGTCTCACTCATACATTTTTTAAAATTACGTGTATGTACATAGGCTACACAGTCTATTGTAAGCCAAATACACTCCTGCTGCTGAGTGGTGACAGGATACTGGAGACAGCATACTTCTGTAGAGCCAGTGAACAGTATCTACTGACGGTATTAGTTTGTGGTTGATAGGTGAAAACCTTTCCAGCATTATTCATCATAATATTGATATGGAATTAAAATACTTCATCACTTGAGAGGCTGTAGCAGAACAATATTACAGAGTAGCCCTGTGCCAGTTGGAGAGAATCACCCTGAATAGCAGTTTCACTAAATTGTGCTTTTTAGCTATTAACCTCAGTCCTGTTTTTCGGAAAGTGAATACAGTGTCATTAGTTTTGAAGGCTAATGCTTATTGTATTCCTTTTGGGAAAATATAATATGTCATTTGCTAACCTTAGCTAGCTTAGGTGTTTCAAAGGAATTAGCTTAAGTAAAAGCATTTTATCTTTTCTTTCGACTTCATTTAATGTATGCCTCTGTACTTTGAGTCGGTGAGTTTCAGAGCAGTGGGTAATATCTTACTTTATGCACCTCTTGTGTGCATATTTTAGATTGCACTCATGTTGTTCTTCATCAGGCTAATCACAGCCATTACATTAGTCTTCACAATTGGGGATGTATGCAATTAAGTTGCCCCAATAAAAGCTCTCATCTAACATGACATGGTCATAAAGTATTCATCTGATGAGGATGTGAGGTGGTCATTTTACTGCCTTTTTTGCATTTTACCCTACTGAACAACAACTTGCAAAGGTGTAGTTTAGATTTAGTACACAATGATTGAATGATTCTGCTCATGTGTGCATGTATTAGTAACATCATGAGGACAAAATCCTGTGCCCACAGTCACATTCTAGAGACTCAATGTCCATTTATTAATAAAAAAGATTTTATTTAAAGCCATACCATGAAATTTCACATTGGTTTGTGGTCATGGTTAGAGTTGGAGTTAGGCGTGCGGTGGCGATGGTTAAGGTTAGGCCCCATGGAATGAACGCTGTCAATGTCGGTGAAACAAGGTTGTAAATTGGCATTTGACGCCAAAGTCACACATCCCACATCCACACAAGCATACTTTTGAGCTCACTGTGTGTGAAAACCCATTTAGTTGCCATGACATGTATACATTTCTTTCTTCTGAACCACCTTTCCCTCGGGTGAATCCTCCTTCAAAAAGCTTACAGTGGTACTGGAGGATTGATAGCCAATACCACACTCTGTGACCACTTTCCCAGGACTCCACTCTTTCTTTGCATGGTTGCCCTGCTTTCAGTGAGAAGAGTTTGCAATTATTTTAGGAAAACTGACAATTTGTGACCCTTGGAAGAAACCATAAATAATGTGAGCATACCTCACTTTCTTTTCTACAACTCCAGCCTCAAATAGTATTACTTGAACTGAGTGGCCGCTGGATAGGGAGTTCCTTATGGCTGTATTTGCCATAATGAATAGGTCTTGTTTACATTGGATTTCTTTTTAATTGTTGAAGCTGCCTTTCATTGGTTTCTTTAACACATTCATTGCTCCCATCGGGCTGCGGGCTTATTCTAAATCTGCAAACGATTCTTAAGCATATTTATCTCTGGCTTTTTGGTTTGGAAGAAGTAGAGGATACAGAAATATGATTCCTCAGGAGATATTTCACATGCCTCAATAAAACAGGGTAATAAAAGGATGATGAATTCTTGGCCTTAGGTCTAGCACAGGATTTTGATCCTTTTGCATTACATCACTTAACACAACCTCAGCCTGAAATATCTGATAGCATCTTTATAAAACCCTCAGTTCTTGAAGGAAGGGATGTATAACATTTAGAAAAGTGGATGTGCATTTGGTAAATGCAGTGTGAAGACTCCCTATAGTCATGTCTATCGTACCACAAACTGAAAGGTAACATTTCAGATGAATTGAGATGGATGTGAAGGGCAGGAACAACACTTTATTTTCTTTAAATTGTCCTACTGTTAAAGGACACTGGTTACAGCAGTTCACAGTAAACACTGTTCTGTTGTGGTTACAATGGATCAAAATATCCTTCACAAACAGAAAATAAACAACAAGAGAGAATAAGTAACAATGTAGTACCCTTTTTGTCATCTTAAAGACCATGACAGGTGATTGCAGTGACTAAAAAGAACTCACCTGATTGTGCGTCTCCGGACGAACTCACTAAATTCACTTCATCTTACTAATTTTTGGTAGAGATTCTCTTGAAATTGCAAGTATTGCTTGATTGTATACCTATATAGAATGTGGTAAACACTGTGGATTATTATTTTGAAGAGCCTGCTGTGGCAACCACCTACATTGGGTGGATTTGAGGCCTATCTTTGGATGTCACCCTGGAGATTACATTGTTTCTATTTCCCAGAGAGTTAATGATATGCTTATGCTATGCAAATTTTCCTCACTGTTTTTAATTGTAGTGTTTGCAAGAGCCCACCTGATGTTCCTCCCCCACTGAACTATAAAAAGCTGAAAATTCAATACCATAAACATGTCCACTTCCATATGAGTAGACGATCACTTCAAAAGTAGAGAGAACGTGGAACGTGGAGAACTTTCAAAGCCTTTTTTTTTTCTGGACTGTGGGCTTGCTTCGTTTTAAGCTTTTGTAATTGCTAAGTTGTTGGTTTGTCTTGCTGTTTATGCCGTTATATGCTAATATTTTCTTTGTCTCTTAGTCCCTCTGGAATTCATCTTCCAGGAGTTACATTGTTCTTTTTTTCTGCAGCTTCACAGTAAATGACAGATATTGTAAATTCCGGTATTCTTAATAGTAGTATTCATAGCACGCCTTGGTGGCATGATGGCTCAGTGACCAGGCTGGATTAACACAGTGTGTTTCCAAAGGATGTCCTTACCAAAATTGCCGCTGTCTCACTGTGCTTGTATTGTAAAAGCTGACAAACTACTGCACAAGTAACTTTTTACATTTAATTGATAATTTCAGTACTTGTGTTCCTCACTCTTGTGTTGATCTGAAATCCTGTGTTTATCTACAGTCACATATACATTCACACTTCTGATGTTTGGGCAGCAACTTGCAGGAGACAGCCAAACACCGAACCAGCTTCTTGCAAGTGAATTCTTCTGGTGTAGTGTTATTATTTTGAGACCTGGCAATGCAACAAATAATTGATAAGCAAACACATTTTACCTCAAATACAAATGGTACTCTGCATTGTCACAAATGACCAGTACCCCCGACCTGCATTGTTCTCACGCCCCATAGCTCAGGGTCTGTGGAAACACTGCAGTATTGCTTATGTTAATCACCAGTCTCAAACTGATGGGATGTTCCATTGCCTTCTGACTGTTGTTACACAGCTAAGACATAAGGAGAGAAGGAGAGAGTGTAGAAATTATTAAAAAAAAAGAAGGCACCAGCCCACAGTTTTATTTCAGCTACATGTCCACTGAGCCTCTAAAATTCTGCCTTTATCGTCCAAAACTGTATTTGAATGTCAGTATTTTGTTCATGCTGAGGAGGAAGAGAAGCCGTCAAAGAACTGTCAAAAACTTCTGTCCACACACCGGCACTCCCCTCCACATAAAAACTACTATAACACATTATTCAGAATATTATAGGACACTATTAAAACAAAGTTGTGATCCAGGCTATATATTTTTATGTGGATGTATTCAGGTTTATATCTTTCATTCATTCTGAACACACATTTGAGCTCAGTTCAACTCCAGATCCTTTGCGGTGACAACAAATTCCTTACACATTTACCATATGACCAAACAGTTTGAATGCAGTTCATATAATAATATTTCCACTGGTGCTTTGTTTCCTTTTACGGTCACACAACCAGAAAACCATTCCCACTCTCTGACATAAACAGTCCCGTTTTCATTCATCGTTGTTATGGATGCCTGTGATTTTTATCTGTATCCTATAATTACTGTTTCTATGGAGAAAATGTTTGAACTTTAGTGTTTATATATGTAATTCAAGTGACTTTCTTGGATGGTTTAAAGCATGCTATTGTGGTGCATCATTGTTACCGCAATGACCACAACAGTCTTTAAGAGTTGATTCATGGTGGATTTTATGAGAATCATAACAATCCCGTGACCAGTGGTCATAATGTTAATGAATCACTGGTGACATTACTATGAGATTCATGCTGAGGTGCAGTATGTACAGTTACACATACATGCAAAACCAGCCAACCTTTCCCAAATCTTGAGACTGTACAGCTTAGCTCAAATTTGAATTTTCTAGACTCAAAACAGATCATTCATTGGTTGATTACACACCATTTGTAACAGCATGCTACTTTGAAATGACCTTCTCTCCAGTCCTCTGAACTGATGTTTTAATGATGCATGAAATGTGCAGATTAGCAGTGTTAGTTTTATTTCAGTGCTCTGTGCCAGCCTCAAAATTGGTCATAGGTGCTTCTATGTCATATTTATGAGACTCAAGCTGTCTATTCAAAGAGAGAGGACCTTTTATACTCTTCACATGGGAACAGGTCAGCAAATGTCAATTCCAGTGATTCATATTTCATGTCAGAATTGAAATGTCTCACCCATCCATCATCCCAGCTCGTACCAATATGTTTTAGATATTTTTTCTGTAGGAAAATTGAAACTTGCATCAGTTTTAGAAATGTCGAACACATTTTATGTGGCATCAATTGTCTAAGGAAATAAGTGTCTCCACACCTGACTTCCTAGGGGTGGGGACAAAAGTGAAAATGATTTTCACTCATTTACGTAAATTAGAAATCCAACAAAGAAAAGCGCCTTCAGGCAATATCAACAATTAGAAAGAAAAAATGAGTTCTGAGTTAAGTCATAAATTACATTTTCCTTAGAATTCAAATGAGGTGAGCTGTTACTTGGAAGTCGTCGGCGATCGTATCTTTAATATTTCATTGGGGCCAAGAGGGTTCATATTGTTATGGTCTCTTGCTCATCAAGAAAAAAAAATTGCAAATTAACTTTACATGTTATGCTATTGCTGTGTTTTGATTAGACTTTTTAATGAGCTTTAACTAGAGCCCTGAGCAAGAGCTTTGAAAGGGATTTGAAGTCTGTGATCTTTCTTGCGTCCTCCATAGAAAACAGTGTGTGAGGCAATCCTGAAAGGCTTCCCCGGGCATTTTGACAAAAACCAAACAACGTGTGGCCTGTCGCTGTAATCTGTGTCTAATGTAAGAGGGAAACACCAAAAGTTCTGGGAGTGATCTCAGGATGAACCATTGTCATTTTAATTTCAGCCAAGTGCTAGATGAATGGATGGATCGATAAAACTGCTGCTGCTTTTTTATTTTTGAAGATAAAATGCATGTTTTTCTGACTTTAACTGTGATTGCTACTAATATTTGTGATGTGTAAATTCAACAAACTTAAACAACTAAGATTTCATGTTGGGCAGCTGGATGCAAACGTGACCACGTGAGTGAGAGACGTCCCCGCTGCTGGTGGAGTATTGGCACCTGCTTAATGGATGTGTAGTAAATGACCCTCGTTCTCCAGTGTTTGTCAGCATTAACGGCGTTCCTCTCTGCTGAGAGTAATGCCACAAAACGGCCTGTGTGACAGCCTGCAGTGATTTGTCGCGTTCCAAACACACAGCGTCATGACACTCCAATAATGGACCTGTGTGTTTTACTCAACAAATGGCACAATGACTGCCACGATGGAAGAAATTGGCTTCATTTTTATTCAAGCAGAGCAACAGGGCAAGGAAGGTGCAAGTGTGCCACCATCAACAAAAGATGGATCCATATTGATGATGAATTAATGGTGAGGAATGGAACACTATTGGAGTGTATGCACCTGAAGGGCCTAACTCCTCTGAACAGCTGCCAATACCTGCTCAATAAGACGCAGAGAGGACAAGGGCCTGGAAGTAGAGTTATCGCTCAGAGTTTAAGAAGTTCTGTTATAGCCTCAGGGTCCCTGACATCTAAGCTTTTTTAAGGACAACCACACAGTGTGATAAAGTAATTTTACAGTTGATACTGCCAGTGTAGTTAATGTTGTGATATAAAAAGCCATAACAGCTAAATGCATATAAGATTACGCTTGAGCTTTATCCCCTACATGCTTATAACTCTTTAAGTGCACTGTTGCACACAATTTTAGTCACGTGTTGGTAAGATGACTTATTTCAGACATAAGTAAGTCTTCTGTGGGTTTTACTGTCCGACCAACATTATTAACAAGCTAATCATGTGTTTATTTTGATGAGACCAAAGCAATTGTGAGCTCTGACGACGTCCACGCGTCTATAAACCCGCTAATCGTCTTGCAGATGGACTCATAATATATGGCAGGGTGGTGTGTCTTCCTCATGGTGAGCTTAATCAATGAAATGGAGTGGAAACTTTGTCGACATCAGCGGATCTCTGTTCTGTGAATCCAACTGTGGGCAAGTCAGAAGGACACACAAGCCGTCCCTGGTGCCACTCCTACAGACATTCCTCCTGACATAATGTCACACATCCTCCTTCGCACATACACCGTTGCTCATGGCAACTGCACAGTCTTTGTAGACTTGGGGCCACAGAAAAAGCAAAGTTATTTAATTAAATAATCACAGTAATGATTAACAGCCTGTGAAATGAACAAGTAAGAGGGTGAATAGCAGAATGGAAAGGTGCCTTTCACATGTCTCCCTGCTCTGCTCTGACCAATTTAGATGATGTGTGAGCAGTTTTAACATACCGAAAACCAAGGCCAGTCGAAAACATGCTTTTGGTTGTTTGAATGAGATACAAATTCCTACAATTATAGATGTTTTCACACAGAACCAAAACCAAAGTGACATGTAACTTTTAGTTTTTCCTTTAAAGTGAACCTGATAGAAGGTATTAATCTTATCTATCTCACATTAAGATGACTAAATTTAGCACAAGAAAGTTTTTTCATTAGGTAAATCAACTACAGACTGCTGAAACTGTGCCAGCAAAAGCCCTATGCACAACAAGATACTGCTCACATGATGTACAATGTACTTAAACAACTCTAAATGACTCAAAAACCCCATTCAGTGAGGGGTAGTTGACCATGAAAACACCCATTTAGGAATTTAGTTTTTCCTCAAGGACACATTTCGCTGGCTGGAGCCCAGTATATACAATACATGCGTGCAATATTGCAGCTTTAAATTCTCAGCACTGACTGACAGCAGGGGCTGCTTGTGTAACAATGATCTGATTTGTGTTTTACAAGATGGTCTTTCATTAACACAAGCTTGCCTTAATTAGTAGTTGAGGTTAATGAAAAGTTGGTTTCACTCATAGCTAAGTGCTTTAAGAATTAAGATATACAGTTATGGGTTGGGTGATGTGGCCAAAATCTTCTGTCAGGGTGTAATTTTATTTCACAGTAATGATATATATCATGATATGTAAATGTTGTGTAAACTCAGCCACGGGGTCCAGATTTCTCCTTAGTCATTTGTTCAAGGTCCAAACAATTTTATATACCCAGCATCAGCTTGCGTTAGGCCATGTTGTTGAGCTAGTTTGCTGCCTCTGTCAAGTAGCTGTCTGTTTATCCCTTACCCTACAGAGGGAAATCACACTTCAAAATTAAAGCTCTTTGCGACAAAGTGTGTATATAGTTATGCAAATATTGACATATTTGACAGGGTATATGTCAGTAGTTGGAATCAGACAAACTTTGTACTGTTTTTGATCCCCAATCCAAGTGAACATTTATAGTGTTCTACGGAAACGGATGCATTTATCTTTTATATTGAAACGAATAGTTTAAGGCACCATTTTTGTATCCTTCAGTGCCCTAAAAAATCGTCACCA
This sequence comes from Chaetodon striatus, assembly GCA_029783705.1. Taxonomy (NCBI): domain Eukaryota; kingdom Metazoa; phylum Chordata; class Actinopteri; order Chaetodontiformes; family Chaetodontidae; genus Chaetodon; species Chaetodon striatus. Next base: position 9,255,868 of record JAPZEB010000016.1, read on the forward strand.
CTTTCTAAGTTGTCAGCTCAAACTGTTTAACAGGTTGTATTCTTCTCTTCTCCGACTTTGTCTTGTAAACAAAATAAAGCCACGGAAATGAGGTTTTTAGAACTGCAGAGGAGCTCAGACTCCCGCTGGCCAGTAATTTGTATTTGACAACTCAAGCAAGCAGTCACAAGTGTACTTTGTGTACAGACAATGTAGGAGTAAACATATTGGCCGGCTGGATGTATGGGCTCGGGAGCCAGATGTTTTGCAAGCACCCAGCACATTGTGCTTATGTGCCCTCTGTGGAGGCAAGATAGTGAAAGTGCGGGGAAAAAAGGGACAGGAGGAAAGGGTAAGACAGAGGGAGAGGAGTGAATTAAACGAGGTCGAGGAGCAACATATGAACTGTAGCTGAGGGATAAAAGAGGGATCAGTCAAGAGAACAAAAGTCAAGTTAACAAGGTGGGAGTAGAGAAAAATGATAAAAAAGCAAGGACCAATAGCACATCGGCTACTTAAAAATCTATAGTGCTCATTACTACTGGAATGCAGAAGTTCTCTTGTGCAACTCTGCACTATGTTTTCAAAATGTATTTTGTAAAATAAATTACCTAAATTGATTATTATACACTTACGTCCCACAAGTACATACTCTATTAGTCTAATTTAAATGCTCTGATGAGGCGTGCAACCCCTTACAGTTAAAAACAAAACACAATATATTTTGCTCAATTTAAGCACAGAGACAGTATGTCATAGGACTAAAAGTCTGTCTCAAGTGTTCCATGTATTTACCCAGCATAGACTATGTCATTAGGGTTGTCATAGGTCTCACAAGTTATTCGGTTTTAGAGGAAAGCTGTGACGTTTATGTACTGTAACAGTATTTGTTTAGTGAACACAGAGAAAGTAGGCCTCATTCACAAACAGTTGTGCAAGCACAAATTTGCGCTTCAATCCTACATACAAATATTTTAGTAGAAATCTGGAATTCATCAATATTTTCTTACCTGAATTTGTTCCTACTCACATTTTTTAACTTAATGCCTTACATATTAAAACTGTACTTATTTAAAAAGGCTTTTATAGAAAAAACAAAAACGTAACTATTAAGTGTAACTATAAAACAGAGTTTCCCAGCTTTTATTTTGTAGAAATTGTGCATATAATCATTTTTGCCCACTGGTTAATTGGTAGCCTGTTAAAAGGCATGCAGGGTATATAAAAGATTCTGATCTACCTTCCAGCAGGTGTTAAGATGTCATATCCAACCTTGCTAGAAGATTTTGCAGTCCGTTGAAGAGGGTGACGAACGGCTTATCAGCTGTTTCCGACTGCCTTCACCTTCACAGACGCTCACTGATTGTCCGGCACTGGTGTGTCAGGGCCTTAATATGTGCTTACGTGCTTTCTCCATGGTATATCTCTGTGCAAACGTCTATCCTTGTGTAGAGAAAGGGGAGCGTGGCAGTAGGCTGATCGCAGATAACCTGTTAATTTAGAATGATTATTATTCACTTACATTATTCACCAACGCATGTCATCATGGTGAGTTTTCTTACGTACCAGTAAGAACATTTCATTTCATGTTTGTGACGTTTACCGGTTAACAGTACAAAAGGACGATTGACAATTCTAGAGACGCTTCACTGGTACAGCAGAGGCTGACAAACTTTAAAGGGGGGCAATAACAAGTAATTGGCTGATTTGTGAGTCTTCCATGTACCAACAATAGCCTTTAAGCTACTGAAATCATGAATCTTTATCACAGCTGTTATATTTCACTACTAACAGTGTTTTTTTTTCTTCAAAGAATAATTAGGCTAGCGTCTAATTGGGTTTGTAAACTGGAAGAAAGTCAATATATTTTAAATGCTGACTTTAAATGTTGAAGTAGGCCTGACATGAAATATGCAGATTTACTCACCAAAAGACAGCTGTTGTCTCAATAGCCAACTTGATGTTATGGTTTTATTGAGGCAAAACCAGAGGCTGGCATAGAGCTTCAGTTTGTAATATAGGACCAAACATTATACTGAGGACAATAGATCAATCAAGAATTATGACATTAAAAAACATTTTTATTCTGAAGCACTACTTTAAAGTAATAAAGCAGCTGTTCATCTATCCCTAAATAATATTTCTATTCACATGATGATTGACGTCAATTTGCCTTAGTGTGTTTTGTCATGATGTCGCTGTCTTGTGACATCATAACATTTACCATTTGTATGCTAATTTTTCACATACTTTTTGTTGCATCATGCTATTTTACTCCTACTGTACGGCACTTGTAGAAGGAGTTGTTTGATTTCTGTATGAGCTTTTATCCCTAGCTTTTTTGCATTCACTTCACCAGAATGTGTCTCTTAACCTGTGCTTCTGTAAGACGGAGATATTTGTTATATTATTCAAAAGACATCTACTTTAAAAAATGCAAATGTGAAGGTACAAACAGGATATTGTAAGCACTGCACAGGGTAGTTATCAGCCAAAAATTCTATTATACCATCTTCAAGCAGTCAAGAAGCTTTATTTTTTTTTATTTTTAGCCACTAATAAAACACAGTATTAACAGTTTACTGGGATAATGCTATTAAAAATTTATCAGCATGCTATGAAAAAAAAAAAAGTCTTTTGGACATAAATCTGATCTATGAATAAATGACTTGGCGTGCAAGCAATTAGACTTGTTTCTCTTTAGTTGCCCAAAGATACAGATGTTAATTTCACATTTCAGAGGGCATCGACAATGTCTCCGAGCAAGTCAGTTCACTTTAACAAGCTTTGAGATAGGAAGACAGTGCAGCATCTGATGTTCTTTAGTGCCTTAAATTAGATTTTTTTTTAATATGAAGCTATAAAAATAAACTCTTCTCCTCATTCTTTCACACTCTTAATTCACTTGACAAACATTTTTAGGGGCTTCTTTATTTTACAGATGGTATTGCCTACATAAAAAATACTGTTAGTGACATGATTTTCCCTCACAGTAACTGCATTGTTTATAGATTTAATGTGGTTGAGGTACAGCAACTACAGAGAATAGTGGATGTCAGTGCTCCTTGCTGCTCTATGGAATTGACCCTTCACAAAGACCTGTCCCTTGATTGGGGACTGGTCAATCATGGTGTAGCATCAGCAAGTTCTGACCGAGGTCCAGCAGCTACACGGCTTTGCTCCATAGACTCTAATGTTATTGCTTCAGATTTTCAGGCTGGTTGTGTGATTTTCAAGCTAGTCACGGTTAAATATAGTGCCTGGGGCACGTGTAATAGTAATATTCATTACTCAGAGAGGTTGGAGGGAGATATACATTTCTTCCCTTTCAAAATTGAAATCAAAAACTTAGAGGGATATGGTTACTGTAGCTAGCTAGGTCCTGAGGGTTCAGTAAATGTACACACACACTGCTTTTGCTTCACTGTTTTCTGTCTTGATCACCAGGGTCATTTAAAAAATTGTATCTGAATCAGAATGATCCAGCTTTGGAATGTCCCATGTTTTGCTGTCCAGGATCAGCTCACCCGTCTTATTTTGCGCCGGTTTTTCAGATCAGCATTGAATTGCATCACTCTGATTCAGATAACCATTGCTCCAAATGGACCTACATATCACAACGTAGGCAGTCAGCCAGCAAACATACTGCAATTCCCACTTGTCACCGTAGGTGCCGCCAATGTGACTAAAACAGAGATCTTTGAGATAATAACTTTAAATAGCTAAATGGCTGTCTGGGGGATTATTTTATCGGGACAACTCCTTTTTTTATTTTCACTTTACCGTACTAAAAGGCTTAAAAGGTATCTTAATGTCTCATTTTTGTACTTTATCACAGTAGATGGTAAACAAATCAAGTGCAAAATATAAGTAAATGTATATATATTTGACCAGTTTAAAGTTTTATTACGTTTGGTTCCTGAATCCACCCCTCTACCGAGATAATCCTGAATTTTTTGGATCTAAAAAGTTTCGAACATTACATACTGAATGTTTGATCCATATCAAATCCAAGACTGTATTACACGATCTAGTCCTTTTTCAGAATCCCTTTTTTCTCTTGAACAACCCATTTTTAAGATTTGATTCTATCTGATAGCCAAAATCTGATCAGATTACATAACTCGGCCCAGGTGATATGGCTGTTCACTTTTATAGTGTGAACTGTAGGCTGTATTAGTAGCTTCTATCTTTACCTTTTTAACTTGCTTTTTAATGCTGAATGAGTCTGACATCTTGTACATATCCTTTAAAAGAACATTGTAGACCCTTGGGCTCCATGCTAGCTCCGACAGCTTGACAGATGATCACAAAGGGGCGGGGCTTAGTTTACCAGTTGACCACTAATGTAGACCAATCAAAACAACAACCTCCAACATTTCCTGGGATTAATCAACAGCTCTCTGACTTCATGATGCCTGTTGGCTGTTTGTATTGTTCTGCATTAATATTCAGTAGACAGCACACAACTATGATGTAATCTAAAATATAATGGTAAAATGAACATCATTTATCATTTAAAAATATAAAAATGATACTGCCAATTGTAAATACTATTTATATCACTTTTAGGCTGCTGTTCCAAAAGATAATCCAACACTATTCATTCTTCATACAGGCAGTCAGATCTCGTGTCCTTTCACTCAAATCCTAATGATTCACTGGCTGATTATTCTTCATTAGAATCTCATACCTGGCTGGAGCCTGTCCCATCATCTTCTTTTTTCTTTAATGGCAATTCATATGATTAATTGAATCTATTTTTGTTTTACATCGTGGGTGACACGGTATGGCCGCTTATCAGTTTCCCGTCATTAGGTGGTGGGGCTTGACAATGGGTCTGCTGGCTGGGGTCGACACGACTTATCGGGATAATGTATGGCCTCCGGGTTTTAGGTTCAGAATCCTTCCCCTCAGGTAATATTTCTTCATTTCTGCAGCCATGGTCGGTCTGTCAGTCTGACGGGTCTCCACTCTTAATTGTAATGCTAACCCGCTGGGCCACAAGGCTGCTAAAGACCTAATCAGTTCATTTTTGACCATATAAATTACAGTTTTATTCACAGATATCATTAAAAAGTTCACCTTAGATGAAATATATGATTTCTTTGTATTAAGGAACGTACTGTGGTTGAAAAGATAGGTCTGGTTGATTCCTGTATTTAAAAAGAACAGCTGTAAAGACCACATTTAACAGCCTTTCGATGATGTTGTTTTCATGTTTGTATGTGTGTTTATAGACCTTTATATCAGTTTGAGAATGACGCCACTCCTGTGGCTTGGTGACACTTTTGTTTATGTTTGAACTGTTCATTGTAGCTTTAAAGGGACCTGTTTTAAAGTTACACTTCTCCTGTGGATAAAGTTTGGATACAGCAACAATTCTGACATTAATTTCCCTTTCAGCAGGCACGTTATTGCAAGTGTTGTAAAAAAGATGTACAGTATGCCAGTAGCCTGTCTTAAAGTAGTGATACTTGAGCTATGCGCTTTTTACCTGGAATGAATAAACCTGACAGCAGGATCAGACTTTGCACTCCCTTTGTACTCCCTCTGATGGCATAGAAGTTGTCCTCGCACTAGCTCAAAGACCTCATGACAAGCCTTGTCCAAGCCAAGATACAAACTGACTGTGAGATTAGCCAGACATGACATGCCAGGGAAGGTGGGGAAGCTGGTGATAATGCCATCGGCAGCAGTCTGGGTCAGCTCAGTGCCAGGATAGAGGTTGGCAGGACTGGCATCCCTTACATTCTGCACAGCAATGCAAAGTACCCGGGGGATGGTGATGTGCAACCAATAACACTTCCAGTGTTAAAATTTGCATTTAGGAAGGGCTGTCTAATGTAATGCAACATAACAAAGTAATGCATGGCATGAGGCAGCCTTACGTTGGCGTCGCTCATTGCTTGGCATAAGTCTGAAGCAGTAATTGGTTAAAAGGAAGAGATAATTTCTTGCCATCCCACCTGTTTTTGATTTAATTTTACCCTGTTTGTGTGAAGAGAGATGCAGCTTGAGTCATAGCATGCTCTCTTATGTTTGCCTGTAAGCCTGGGTTGAGAACTCCTACACAGTTTTCCAGCGTTTCACCTCTTTACATTCAGAAACTGCAAGATCTAGCAAGTGCTAGCAATTTATTTTCCAAGAGTTCCTACAAACAAAACCGTCACATGTGACAGTTCTTGTCATGTAACAGGTGAAAAATGACTGTGTGTGTGTGTGTGTGTGCACCTCACACTTGCCAGCTCACATAATGCACTGAGGTTTTTGAGAGCTTTCACATGAACAGTGCATGCCACATAAGGTGTGTTTACAAGACCGCAGATAATTCAAATGGATGGTGCACTGCATGGCAAAGCTCAAGTGAGCAGGACTTAATTTTGTGAGCCATTTCACCACATCACTCACCATTATTCTCTACATTGCCTGCATGTGTAGTCATGTGACAGGTACCTTTCAGATGTCTCGCTGTGAGATAAATACAGGGATTAGTGGTGAGATGGACGATACAAAGAACGTTTTTTTTTTTCCTGCTTGCTGACCGGCCGCATTTTTTGTCTTTTCTACTCCCTACAGATACAATTATGCTCACCCTGAATTTGTAGCCTCATCATGATAGTAATAAGTTATGCCATGTCAGGTTTTTGTAGCCATCTTAAAATATATGCATTTATTTTTCTGTAGAACTTTGAAGATTTTCCTTTCAAATTCTCAAGGACACAAGCGAATAAATAAGTAAAATCACATACGTGATTCCTTAGTAAAACGTCAGGAATTCATCTGTGTGACATAATACAAATAAGTTAAAATTAAATTTACAAAATCAAAAAGTAAAGGGTTAATTTGGATCTTCGAAAATACCATGTGCAGAGCAAGTACTCCATAGTTTAACTGTTGCCTTTTTCATACCTGAAAGAGAATGGTTGCATAATTAACACCTCATTTGCATTTTCTTCCCATTTTTCTTATCTCCATCTGGTACCACAAATATTGTTTGTGAAGCCAATGTCACAACTGTAAATTGTGTTTTCTTGCAATATAAAACCTGACTTTTGCGTGTGTGGAGATATGGAATTCAGGTGTGAATTATTTTCAAACTGATCAGCTCCTAAGGTATTTTTAATTTCACACTGTTGAGCCTTGCATACAGAACACTAATGGCTACCTTTACATTAAACATGCCCCCCCCCACCTTCTGTTTATCTCTCACTCCCTCTCAAACGCACACATACACACACACACACACACACAC
>JAPZEB010000016.1:9293759-9306204 GCA_029783705.1 Chaetodon striatus
TGTGTGTGTGTGTATATATATATATAAATATAAATATAAATATAAAATGATGGATAAACATGCACAGAGTATTTAAAGTACTAGTACTAAAATCACTTGCCTGTTGTAACATGCCTGTTACTCATTTTTGCTATGCTTTAGAGTCTCCTAGTTATCACACAGAAAAATATAATTACAATGATGACACAATGTAAATGTTAAGTTCACAACATGCTACTTATGCCTCATAATTTGTATTTGATGGCATGCCATGTCAATCTCAGTGAAATTTTTGTCCAAAAAACTCCTTTTGTCCAAGAATAGTGAAAAGAATGCCCTTAGAATATTGCCTTTACTAATGCTTTATAGCCTACAACCTATACATGAATGGAGCTTGTGCTGTTGGTAGAGGATCGATGAGTGGCGTCTATGTCTCAGTTTTTAAGCAACACTTGAATTGTGCGATTGTGACTGTAGAAATCCAAAGGAACTAATATCTCACATTCAGTGCTCTGTTTAGCCTTGCAATGCTATGATATCTGCCATTACCGTATACAAAAGCATATCCATAGAAACGGAATTCCTTCCATAAAGACTGGAACAATATGACTTAAGGCCAGCCGTAATTGCAGGTTGTGGTCGCTAACTGCGCTGGCACACTGTGTGTGATTTTTCAAAGGAAATTGTACCTCTGTGTGCTGTCTGAGGTAAGGATTGGCTTTTAAACTGTAGGAAAAAAGATGCCACACGTTTTATAGATATTGACTTGGAGCATCTATACACTCTTACAGAAGCATAGTTACATAAAGGCTGTATATTCTTTTACAGCAAGAAGAGTTTTAACCAGGACAGTTGTTTGAACATTAAAGACTGTGAGCATTTATATGCAGCCTTCATATATAGGAAGGCTTTCCATTAAAATTTTTTGAACCTGCCAGCAGGAATTTTCTCCCTTTCAGCCACGAGAGCATTGATGGCATCAGGCAATAATGTTAGGTGATAAGGCCTGGCTCACTGTCAACATTCCAGTTTACCCCAAAGGTGTTTAAAGGCAAGGTTTCTCAACAACAAGCTGTTTATTTATGGGCGTGGAAAGGGGGATCCACATACCTTTTTTAACAAGAAGTTAAAATTAAAAAAAAAAAAAAAATAGCATATAATGATTTATGGTAACACTTCCATAATCAATATGTTTACATTAACAATGGATCAAAAGACTATGTGAGAGGAGTCACTTTGAAGTGACAAACCCACAGAGAATAATTTCCCAACTCTGCAGTTTCTCTTGAGTGTTTAAACACTTTCCACGCATTCTTTTACTGCCTGCACTTAAATGTTTTGATTCAGTCTCACCACTGTCATCGACCTCATTTCCAGCCACACCAGGCAGCTGTTTTCAGGAAAAAAGGCTCAGACAAAGTTAACAACTAGCTAGTGAACATAGTGGAACTATTGGCCGCTGAAGAGTCAGATATTTCCTTGAGGAGAAGAAGAAGAAGCACGAATATTGGATCCACATTTATGTGGTTGCCTGAAACATAACTCAATAAATCTTAATGTTACTTTGAGTCTGCCTAATGTGTAAAAAACATGAGTGAGTGATAGTATGGAAATGTTGGTTTTACAGGTTGTTGCACTGACCAGAAATCAGTTAATACAGATCAGTGATCATTTTGACAAAAACTTTTAATTTATTTGGTCCTAGACATTTTCTGAAAATTGTAGCTGGTTTAGTCACATTTTTGTCTTCTTTTGTTGAAGAATATTTCACCTGGTGGTAAAAATTTCAATGAGAACTTGGAAGCATTCCTCATACTACTTTGTGTTAAGGCATTGACTCGTTTTGAGAACATCTACGAACACCTGTTATTAGGGTGTGTTATATCATCTTGTTTAAAATAATACCAGTATAATTTCTAATATGCTTTGAAAAATTCATATCCTGACACCCCCCGCAATATTTTTGACTTGGTGACATAATGACGTCAAACTGTTACCCACGGCAACGACAAGCATGGTTTAAAGAGAAATCATTACTGTGTCCACAGTAGTTCCAAAAAGAGGAGCAGCTTCAGTAGTGTGGAATAAACTGTGGCGTTGTTAGGCCTGGATGTCCTGAATGCTTTATGAACAGCCCCGAACTTCTCAGACTCTTACGGCAAATTACCGTTCAGAGGGAACTCATTCAGCGGCTCCTCTGGCAGCAGCACAGAGTCTCTCCCTTACCTCTCTCACCTTGCGTACACAAGAGTCAGTGTTAAGTCATTTTGTCATAAACCTTTGGTAATGTTAACCTACATGACGCTTGCGGCTTGACAAAAAAAACCACTTATATGTGAATGTGCAATAGTTAACCATAGCATAACAGCCTGTCACAGGTTACAGCGTGATGATTAGAGGAGAAATGTCAGAGCATAAAGGTCAACAGTCATTCAGGGCTTGGCTAAAAGAGAAGGAAATCACCTGTTGATTTACATATATAGATCACAGGGTAAATTTTTTTGTATTTGGGAACTGTTTAAATGTGTAATTTGTGGTAGACTTGTCTTTGTTGTACTAATAATAATGTATACATAATCTGAATCTCACTCTGACTTACTGTTGTTGTTTACAAAGAAATCAGAGATAATTTTTGTTTAGTTTTTACTGAATATTTGAAGGCAGCTGTTAAAAAGTAAAACTTCATCACTTATTTTGCTGCAATGCTGTATTCCTAAATTAATAATGAAATATATTTTTTACTGATTTGTCATACTGTCAAGAACACTGTTATCGCAAAAATACCCACCCTGAAATATTGTGATATAATTTTAGGGCCATATCGCCCACCCCTACCTTTTAATACAAGGAAGTATATACAGAATTATAGTAACTTTGTAGGAGTAGTCCAACCTTAGTCAGTTTTGCCAACAAAAACAAAACCAAGTGATGCTAATAGACAGTTTTAGTGAAGGTCCAGGAACACTGCATTTACCTCCATAATCCGGCTGGTGTGCTGCGGATCCTGGGGATGGTTGGTCTGGGAGCTGGGTGGTTTACCGGTGGATTTAGGGAATGGAGGATGAAGTTATTGGAAGGTAAAGCTACAAGACAGACTCTTTGGCTCATGCCAGCGTCAGGGGTTGGCAAGCTAACGTGGTAAGCTTTCACTCCAAAAGTGCAGCAGTGGGCTACCGTCTTTAAAGCAGTGATATATTTTTCTAAGGACTTGCATAAGTAGACGGGGACAAATGGAGAGAAAGGGATAATCACTGCAACTAAGTCTAGTAATGGGCGGGATAACCCTACTGTTTATCCTGGCATCATGTTGGCTACAATGCTTTGTACACAAACATACATGTAGACACAACAGGCAATATCAAGGTCAGCAAAATAATCAAGGTTGTGTCCACATATCGTACAATAAGTTGATATTGTAATTATCGTGGCAGGCCCAATCTAAGCTTAGAATGCGTTACTGACTTAGCATGCTCCTGTCGTATCATATAAAGTGAATACCTAAATTATATATGAAACTACTACTTTATATTACTAATATTTCTGAAGTCTTCTGCTAATTTGGTCATGTTATCAGAACTCCAATTGAATAAATCAACAGTTATAAAAATGTGTAAACTGTATCGGTAAGGCAGATGAGCATTATCTGGGCAACATCATGTTTATTCTTTTTACATGGAGCTAAAATTGAGTATGATAAATGTTGGCCGATTGAGTTAATGTCTATTTATTGGTCATGAGAAATCATAAATGAGTTCAGAAACGTTAAATTTAGCAATTAGTTAATGTAACAAGGCTAGCTAATCGCTAACGTGATTGGCTATAAAGGAAAAAACAACCAATGTTTTGAGACGGCTGTTGTGATTTTACGAAGGTTGTCTGTCCGAACAGCACCAATTTTTTCATTTCGTTGTTTTTCTTCGGGGCATAAAGAAAAGAGATTTTACTGTAATTTAATTGGCCAAGTTGTCCTTACAATTTTTGCCATGAAATAGGAGGGTGTCAGTCAACTCCCCACGTAGGTATCTCAAAACTTCTTAATGTCAGTATGTGGGCTTCGGGTTTTTCGGAATATTACGCGTGCAGTATGCTCAATACAGAATATTATAGCAAGTTAGTGCACAACTAGAGATAATCCTGAGACTAACTAGCCTAGTGTTTGACTACAACAATATGACATTAAACAGAGAAGCCTGTCTTTTCCAATTTAATTTACACTGTGTGAAAGAGGATGAAGAAGTCTTTGCCCTTTTTTTTATACTTTCAAAGAACACTATCAAGACCCAGCTCTGAAAAGGAGCTCAGCTGTTTTAACGTCAACTACAATTCAGTGCAGCAGTCTCCTGTGCTGTTGAACTCAGATAATTCACTCATTGCATTCTCCTCTCCCTCTCCCTCTCTCTCTCTCTCTCCATCAGCCTCATCCTTTCCCTCTCATGCACTACTTCTGTCCCCATCCATCTCTCTCCCTCTCACCCTTGCTGCCTCTCTTTCTTTTAGCAAGGCCTTGGAGGGATCTGCAATTACGTTTGGGGCTGATCAGAAAAGGGGATCACTCCAGTGAAATAAATCGCTTCATAACAGCTGCGGTGAAATGGCGCTAATTGCCGATTGATTTGAAGCAGAGGCAGCAGATATCTGCAATGCAGAGCCGCATCTGCCACACTCTCCTCATCATTCCCCTCTCTGATTATCTATTGTTCAGGCTGTTTACTTTGTAGTGATGAGTGGTAAATGGCAGGTTAAGGAAGCTAAGGGGGCCAGACACCAAATTGGGTCCCTCTCAAAAAGACGGAGTGTAAAATTAGACATAATTAACACACCCCTTAGGCAGATTCTCCAAACCTCATGGAGATGGCAGAGATGCAAATTAGCTGTAAAGATACACACTTTATATACAAAAACAGTGATTAAGCCGCCTTTGCTGTACAGAGGCTACAGCCTGTCTTGATTGAGAGCAAATCAACCACTGAAAAACTCATTTTAGTTTTCAGGACTCTGGATGTTTTGTTGCATTAAGTACCATGCCAATAGTGAAGATGGAGAGCACCACTAAGTTAAAAGCTGTGCCTTTGTAATCACAGAATAAAAACATAACTCTTTATTTGTGACTTTTTGTTTTTGCTTTATCATTGAGAATAGATTATTCCCTCTGCCAAAAAAAACACATCACAGTCCAGTTAGGTGTTTGTATGCTGTTTAAACTGGCTGCAGTGACACAATAAAGAACTGACTTGACTTGCTTTGACAGGGGGACAAATCCACCCAGTTCTGTGTCTGGAACAAACAGCATCTGACACCGACATGAGCCATCCAAATTAATGGTATGCTGTTCACGTGAAACATCAGACTCTGTCAGTGTCAGTCTGTGGTGCTGCAGCTGTTTGTTTGCTTCTCTGCTCAACAAATATTGCTGTCAGATAATTGATTCAAGTGCTTTCTCAGCAAGTGCATTCTGACAACATGGATGTCGCATTCTCTCGGTAGTTTATAATGAAGCATCTTGGGCACAGCCCAAATTTTAGTCCTTGCTACCTGTCATATAGAGAAAAGCTAGTCAGGCTTCTCCAACGCTAAATTGTTCTATGTGCATCTTCAGTTTTGAAGAGCATAAATTGGGTAAGAAATAAAAACAGACAAAAAAAAAACATCTTTTAATTAAGCTGGAAAACTAACATCTACCGCCCATTTGGAGGGCTAGCTTTGTGTCAGGCCACACTGATTGCAACAATACTTGGTCATAATGCTTAAATTGTTGTGTATGAAAATGCTGGTATTAAGTAGCATTAAGGTATTACTTAATACTGTATATCTGAGAGTGGTTCGATACAAAGCTTGGTACAAATTTGTCAGCACTTAAGAAGTCACTCAGAAATAAAACAATACAAGTGGATGGATTATACTGTGACTGAATCAGAGAGCTGCATCAGAGGAATGTGTATAATCTTTCAGTTTACATAAATCAGATTAAGGGTGTGGGAAATATAACTGTTAAAAAGGGGAAAAGTACAGTTTAATCATACTGTCAGCATGTCGCCACATGAGACCATATTTCATGAGGCATACATTTACGATGAAAAGTTTTGCGTCTACACAATTTATCGCCTCTTGTGAAATTGAGCGTGGAGCAAAAGAAAAACACAGACAAAACCAGGACATAATATTGGTATAGCCCCAGAAATACGATGTAAAAAAAAAAGACAGACAAACAAACAAACAAACAAAAAAAAAAATCCAGATAATTGAAAAAATTCACATTGTCAAATTGATTTGTCACTTCAAACTTATGAACCATGGAAAGGCAAAAGAGCACAACCAGTAATTACTAATGCTACACACAGTATCTTCCTGCTTGACATTAAATGCATTAAATCTTTCGCTTAACAATGAGGTGAGAAAATAGTTGTAAATATATTCTGTTCATCTGCAGTTGATTGGCAAATGCCATCAGTCTCATAAAGTGTTGATTATACATTACCATTTTTATATTGAACTTCCATCACAAAAATGTGTTTTATTAAGTGTGCTCATAACAGAATGCAGTGTGGATCGTGGCCCCCCGCTGAACAGATTGTCTTTTCACAGCAGGTGGACTGCCATTTGCTACAAACTCTTGGAATTGACATCATTACACCTCAATTTTGTGATTCATGTTTGTTCGTAGGCGGTGAGATATCCCATTTTCAGAGAGTCGGATGCTGTTTCCCCAAAAGGGTTTTAGCGATCTTTCTTATGAATCACATTGTCATCAGCATTTCAAGTGTAATGTCGCCTCTGCCTCAACTTAGGCAAAGACAGATTTCTCTAGATGCTGATGTCTGGTTTAAGTAAAGAAGTTTATCTGAGAAGAAAAGCAGAGCAACAATGCAGTTGTGCAAAAAAGTGTGTTGGCGCTTGCCACTGTGACAGACTGTGGGTATACAGCCCACACTAGCTTCAGAAATAGCATAATTCATGCAATCCAGGTAGACAATTAGGTAAAATTATGATAATTATAATCAGTGTGGGGTTTCATGTATTGTGTTGTGTTGTGGACGTGTGTGTTCTCTTACCAAAGAATAACTTTTAAACCAAAATGGCTGCCACACCCTCCCTAATGTCATCTCCACAGAGACTAAATGTAGTATGCACTCAAACAGAATTTCTCATAAATAGGATATGACACATTTTCCAATTTATGATTCACTCCATCTAACTGCCATGGCCATTTTGTGAATTGTAAGATAATTCAGTGAATGAGGACAGCATGCTTTTCTGCACAAAAGCAACAGGAAATTCATTTAGAAAAAAAAAGTTGTGGTCAGCCCATGATTGTACAGCATAGTGACGTGAAATGCAAGCATTTTATTGTTATCAGCAGTCCATTTCAATACTTTCTCTTTCAATACGCTACTTGGCTACTGCGTCAAACTGTGCCCTCCTAACAGGTGTCTGTCAGGTTAGAAATGATAACTTGTAGAGTCATACTGGTTGCTTGGCAACTAGTGGTTGCAAATCCAACCTTGGGACTGTTGCGGAATTTGTGTTCAATCATCATTGCAGGTGCTGTTAACTAAAATTAGTGATTTCAGTGGACAACTCTTCAGGTTTATGTGAAAGTGAGATGGAAAAGCCACATGGAAAACTGTATGGTTTCAGAAATAGTGAATTAACTCTTGCTTCATTGGACCACAGTGGACTGATTACGTGATCCATCTTATCTACGAACAAGTGAATTTGGTGCTTAAGGAATTTATCAGACCAATCGCAAGTTCTGCAATAAGTGAACAAGTGAACTTGTTACATGGAAACGTAACAAGTGCAAACTTAATATGGAACAGTTTCAGCGAAACTTATCTGCCTGTCTGCCAGGCAAGCTATGTGGTAGCTCACAAAACTGCTAAGCGTGTTAAGCAGTTCAGTGATGGAGAGTTTGTGCGGGACTGCTTCTTGAAATAGGCTAATGTTGTATGTCCTGAGCCTGTACAGCCCTTACTGGTATGCTGGTTCCCTAAATTAGCACTCATACCCATTTTCCACTAACATGGAACTGGTTTGGTTCCAGTAACTACACCTTATTTTGATAATTTAAGAGCATTTTGACCTAAAATAAATTAGTTTAGAACCTGAAAAGTTGGTTCTCTGCTGGAAACAAAAGATTGCAAGTTTTTCTTGACCTGAAATGTACACTGTGACAACATCATGTACATGTCATATACTACGGGTGGGAAGGGGAGGATGGAGGAGGGAGGAATTGAGATGTCAAGTGAGACATTGTCAGAAAAAACAAGAGCGTGCAGTTGGTTAATGCTTTTTTGGCTTAAAACAAATATCTGTAATAACAGAACAAAGGTTCCCAGTGATCAGTGTAATCAGCGATTTTGCTTCTACAGTTTATTTCTTTTGTGCATTGTGGAATAACTTCTGTTGATGGCACATTGATTACAATGGTTCCCCTCAAAACTGGTTGGTTCACTGCATAGCACCAAGGTTCCAAAATTCCGTAACTGGTTGAAGAACTAGAGCTACTTTGGTTATAGGATCAGGGCTGTCGCGCTACTTTTATAAGTACTGGAGCACACCTATGACGCTCACGCATGTGTGCTCGCTTAAGTCGTGGCTCATTTCAAAGGTTATATAACCACTGTTCATACATTATTCAACTATGACTGACCACACGGACAAATGTCAGACAGACTTAATGAATAGTTTAATCACGTTGAGAATATTATGCTGCAGTCAGCCAAACCACTAGCTACATAGTATGAGACAATACCATGGATCTGTTAGGTTGTAATTAGCATGGCATTGAGCAATACAGACCAACGAGCTTACTTGTGCCGAGCAAATGAAGCTGCATTTGAAACATCCATTCTGAGGTTGCAGTGCAGGCACAGGTCATGCATATATGATAGGCTAGACTGTGAAAATGAACCTAAGCAAGCTCTGATTTCTTGCAGGCATTGTGGGTGCAGCGCAAGTTGGCCAACCTGGAGAATGGTGTTTGTGTACTGCGTGAAGCTACGAGTCACGTGAGTTTTTATGTTACATTAGTCAACTGATGGGATTAATGTCAACCGTGATCTTTGCCAGCTCTAACAAGGTAGCTTTGCTACCTAAATCTAACCAGTGCCCTCCATGTAAAGATAAACGTCAAGATACGAAGAAATGGTCGTTGAAGACGCCTGTAGCAACCTTGCCCAAGTGTCAAAATGTGATGAGTAGAGATAGAGCCAGTCTAACTGCTACCCCTTGATTCCACTCTTTATGCTAAGCTATGCTGACGGTTTCTGGGCTTTAGTGTCATATTTAATGTTATTTTCAACAAAACTAATACTCCAAAATACTCCAAATACAACTGATTGCACAAATACTAATGTATCTGACGTGCTCAGTGCACAGTAAACTTTGTGCAGCAGGGTCTTTGTTTCAGTGTGCCACCCTGGCACAGAGCGATTCAGTTTTTCCTTGTTGCCAAAGCAGCACTGAATCCAAGTTTGATCCCACACAGCTTCTCCCATTACGTAAGTGTGTCCCCACCACTGGCCAAGTCGGAGGACAGTGTGGTCAGGCGGTAATAGTCCCTCATATAACCAAAGTGCTATGATGTCAACATAATCACATTGTTTGTACAGTAACCACGATTTGGAGAGCCATACTGTTAGGTCAGTTCTTCCCTATTTCTGGGTCGCTCTATGTGAGAAAATGAATGATGGCACGCTATATCCTTCATGCTGCCAAATGTGTTCTGCTGCTCCACATTCAATAGTTTCACACACAAACACACACACACACACGCACCCTCAACCTATCAACACTAATGACCTCATGCTGAATTTGCTACGTGTTCCATCTCTCACAAATAGGCTAATTTTAGACCACCCACAAAGTGTACACACAGGCACCCACAAAACCAAAATGTTCACCAGACATGATGCAATGCAACTGCAGGACCGAACGCAAGAAATGTGGGAATTCATTCACACAATAGGCCCAAGGCCCAAGTTTCACCCTTTTACAATCTTGAGTCTGACACTCTTATGGCTCACGAGAGGCAGAGCCACTGAGTTGGCGCACCGCTTATGAGAAAAAGACAAACGTCCTGCGGAGAGCATAGAGATTGGAGCTCCTGTTTTCATTACTTTGGTTTATCGGCTCAATAGTCACCTCCTTTCTCCCAGTGCTAAATGTCCCCTTGATTTGCTCTTCTCGTGCCTGCACCTGAAACAATTCATTAAAAATGAATGAGAAGAAAGCAAAACACTGAGGACTGGGAGATGAGAGGGAGCAGTAGACAGACAGAGAAAGTGAAAAAGACTATACTCTCAATACAGGTAACGATTATACAACTATAAACTATTCAGAATAATATTTTCAAGGGCATTGATCTAGAATTACAACCTGCTCTATCACATGTAGGCCCACTTTTGCTTAATCTTTACTGTTAAATCATTGCAAATTCTCTGATCTTACCTGAAATCTGATTTTAAATCTTCTTTTTATATTTTAATATGCTCTCCTAATGAATTTATACAATATTTATACCATGTGTGTATTGATTCAAGACAGAATCTTTGTTGTAGTGTTGAGAATATACATCCCTATTTAAGTTTCTTTGTGGAACGGTGAGGCAGTTCACATCCACTCCTGAACCTAACTTATCATTTCCAACAGCTGTTTCTGTTATTGAATGACTGTTTTTTTCTGAAAAGAGAACAAATCTCAAGTACATTCTCAGAGATGTTAGCAGCAATTACAGTCTTCAAGTGACTTAATTTCTCCAGTTACAGTAGTTCATAACTTCCCTTTCGGTTTATAGGAACCTATACTTAATAGTTCCACAATGAATTTTTGATACTTATGTACCATTAAGAAATCACTGTGGGTGTTTTGAGAATTTATGGTTGAATATAAGTGCTATTCCACTCTGCTGGGGTATTAAGGTTTACAAGCGGTATTCCAGAAAGGATGATTCATGGAAAAAATCACAGAAAAAAAGGGTCTTTCTCACTTTGAAGTTGGCTTTCCATGTTGTTGAGCTCCTGAACTTGATGTAGCAGAAAGTGTTTACTTTTGAAATGGCCACTTGTTGATTTTGTGTAATGCTTTCTTCTACATGCCCTTTGTGTTTGTTCCCACTGCGCAACCTTGAAAGAAACCACCAAAGCAGCCATTTCAGTGCCATGAGAGCCCATTTTCATTGCTGTTTAACTTTGATCAAACATAAGTAAATAGTTAAAGAAAACACATATGGACAGTGGTTATTTTAGCGTCCCCTAAGTCAGCTGGAGCAAAACAAGATCCCGTCTTTACATGAATAAGCCTTCAATTTCATGTGAGCAACAATGTGCTTCTAGCTCTATCAGATCTGTTTTTGTTTTGTTTATCTTTCCCCATTTGCATCATTATGAGGGGGAAAAAATCTATAGTAGAGTTTGAATAGCTTGGTAATGAGGAGGAGGAATCAATCTTCCCTTCAAAGTAGGCCCGCTGCAGCAATGAGAATATAAATTCACACTCATAAATTCCACACTTTTAGGTCCCCACATCCTTCTTAATGTCTCTGGAGTTTACAGCGGCCTTGTGTGTGATACTCCACTGTAGATGGCCTGGTTGATTTACGGGAGGTTTTTCCCTTCCTATTGGGAGGTAATGGTAGAGATATCCAAGTTAGCCTTCTCTTGTGCAAGCTATAAAAATGCTGTAATTGCTGTGTTAATTTTGGGCCAAGCACAAAAAGGATGTTCTGCCGATCCATCCAACTATCAATCTACCTATCATCTCAACATTTGGCGTGTGTGGTCCATTATTACATATGCCACATAATTGGGCATAATTAAAAGGAAGCGTAAGTACTGTAATTAATGTCAGTTGTCAAGCTCTAAAAGGCAGGCAGAGGATAATGTTTCCCTGTGGCTTGAGCAGGAAGACCTTTGGAATCAGGAGGCTTGTGATTAATATGACCTGACCTTTCTGCACACACAAATGATGCAGATACTCATTGAAAATCACTCTCACTATCACTTAGAGATAAACACTCACACGCCAACAATGTTCTTTATTGTCTGTTCTCTTCATCTTTATTATATTGTTATGTCTTAAATGCAGGTAAAAGCAACAACTTGATACTTTAAAATGTGTCTTTTCATCCAACTGACCATTCATTAAGCCCGTCCTCTGGAGAGAGATTGCCCAATCATAGCTTAGCAACTGTAACTAGGCACAGCAGGCATCTCTAGCTCTGGATTTCTCCACATGTCAAGTCAGTGTGTGTGATGCTGTAGTAAGAGGGATTCTGTCGAAAGAGTTGGGAGGATGCCGTCTCCTTCCTTAGCTTTTCCAAAACCAAAAGTGTGAGACCATGAAGATAAATGGATAAAACATTTCTTTGTTCTATCGTAAGCTACAGATGTATTGCATTACCTAGTTTTACTGCCAAGAGGCATATCATTAGAGAAATACATCATGTTGTTGGGTTGCAAGTTGCGTT
>JAPZEB010000016.1:9306304-9319690 GCA_029783705.1 Chaetodon striatus
GTTGCAAGTTGCGTTAGAAAAAGTCCCCTTCAGGATTTGTACATCTGCTGTGTGGGAGCAGGACCTGGATGATACTATATCACATTTTAGTGGCTTTGTCTTGCTCTGTATTGTATTTACAGAGGTTGACACTCCAGCAACCCCAGCAAAACTTGCTATTTGAGATAGTGTTAGGTTGGCACATATCTCTTGGTCTTTATCTCCAAATCCTTAAAGGGGTAGTTTGGATCGTTGGAGGCAGGGTTGTATGAGGTATTTGTCCAGATTCAGTGTTTGGAGAAGCAGGAAGGCGTACCACCACAGAAGCTAAGCATTTTAAGGGGGATGTACTGATTTTTTTTAAATTCTCAACATACCAATACTATTGTTTAAAACAACAATTTGGCTGATAGCTGTTCGCTGGATACCAATGTTTTTATATTGCTGTTTAATTTGTTGTTGTAGTTATTTATTTCCCCTGTTTTTGCCAGGGGAAAAGTCTAAAAATTAACTGAACTGTTATAAAGTAATCAAGCCCCTCATTACACTGACTTTGAATGGGCACAAACTCAATCATGCAAATGTATGAAACAACCTTTAATATAACCTTTTAACATAAAAAAAAGTTTTTTTTAAATAGCTGCTTCAAAAGCCTTTCTATTATATATAACAAACCACGATTCCAGCTCTAATATATTTTTAATGCTGTGAAAACATCAACAAATGCACCCTACAATTAACTGTATTTGTTCAAGTTTGTAATCAAAAACTACAATTTACAAAATAACACTGAACAAATATTGAGAACGTTTTACCATCACCCAATGCTCATTTTAAACTAAATATAGCTTGAAAGCATCATGATTTCACTCAATGCAACCTTTGTGAGCTGTTATTTGCGGCCATCGGATGCTAACAGCTCGCGTTAACTAGCGCTCTCCTGCTGATTTCAACGCAGATTTCCTAGCATTATAGGAAAACAATAAAGTGTGTCCTCTGACACGACAATAGTGAGTTTGCTGCATCCTTTTATCCTGAAAGCATCCTAAGAAAGATATCTGTTCATCCCAAACACATTTTCTATTGTACCCAGGACGACGGGATGCCACTTGCTACTAGCGATTTTGTCACAAAACAGTGACATCACAGAGCCCATGAGCCAAACTGTCATTGTATTCTTATTGACCTGTGCAAAATTGATATCGTACAACACAAAAACATCGGCCACTGCTGATAGGCAGATGGTTGCCTGTCAACAAGGCGAATATCAGCTGATACTGATGTTCAGCCAATAAATCGCTGCATCCCTACAATTTACTGCTGCGGAGGGGTCGGCAACAAAACCATTTCTAGCTACCAAAAAAAAAGTCCCACCTACAAGAATCAGTATCAGTGTAAGCTCACAATATATGTAGAACATTTTCACCACTTTACCTTTCTGTCAGACAATGATTTCGATGAGTAACTGAAGCTCTTACATTGCTTTCTTCAAAGCCAGACTCAATTTAGTAAAACAGTGTATTAACATCGTTGAACATAGGAGCTTCTCGTCTACCTTTTTCACTTGGTTTGTGTTATTGTGTAACCTGTGGTTTAAAAATATAAGTTTGGATTCACAACACGACAAACATGAATTCTTAATATACTGCACAATTTAATTGTTATGGATTTTTTGAGGTAGGACTTTTTGAGGTGACTAAAAAAGGTTTTACTGCTGTCCCTGTTCACAGCAGTACATTGCTTAGCTTCTATGGTGGTGCGACTCTGCTTCTCCAAACGGGGCGTGTGACAACTGACATTGATTGTATGTAATACCCTAAATATGAATAAGTACCTCATCTGAACTATCCCTTAATATTAAAATAGAAACGTACTGTTTAAATAATGGTAATGGTATATATTCAATACAGAAATATTCTGTAAATTCAATTAAATGGGTGAAAATAATCATACCGCAATTGATTACATTTGATCATTTCCTCTTTTTCTCTGACCTACCATACAAACAAAAACCAACAACTTCACATGAGTCAAAGGACTCAAAACAGTAAATCTAAAATTCTTTCAAAATGGGCACGTTAAGATTCCTGAGAACGACAATTTCAAGTATTACAGGTTTCTGTCTGCCCAAATCACATTACCTTGCAGGGCAGCTGGATTTGCAAGATCATGAGAGAATCACAAGATCAGGCGAGAATCTAGCCTGCCCTGAATAACCCCTGTATTGCCAAATTTCTACCATCACACAGTATTTACTGTACCATCATATTACCTAAACCGACTATATGCTGTGTGAGAAAGGAAAGCTTGACAACAGTAACTTTAGGGGGCAAGCTGAGTTACTAAGTGCTTCAACATTCAGCAACATCATTATCTGCAAAAGAAACATATATTAATCACAGTGGCTGCATTCTTAACTCTAATAACTGCTGAAGTCACCTATGTCTACTCTGGTACAGTTTTTCCAGGACGGTTTATAGACGGCATGAAATGAAGCTTTCTCCCTATAGATGTCCTTAGCTAAATAACTTAAACGGTGTAAATACAAAGCTACAGAGAAACATATGGTGCCTGTTATTTGTATTCGTGGCCATGACCTGCAGGAGGCCAAAGCAAATAGGAATTCTCGAAATGTGCAATGCCGGGAATAAGTGGGGAACAAGCAGCAGGAAATCAGTTTAATGTGGAACATGCTTTCAGCGCTCTTTCCTTTTTTTCCTTCTTTAACTCTGTTTGACCCTTGCCATATGAGAAGTGAAACGGCATTGATCACGCTGGGTTAACTGGGATCAAGAGTTTCAAGATTTCTTCACTTACAGCTAGAAGCGAGATAATATTATTGATGTACATTTTCCAACAAAAATCTGGGGGTTGTTAATTCCATGTAGGCAATAATATTTTTGGGCCAGTCGAGATGAGACCACATAAAGGAAATCCATGTTGAAAAGCATGACTTAAGTTTTGATTTTTGCTGTAATAACCTCATGGTTTATCTGAGACTTAATGGGTGGCATTTTAATGTATCCAGGTGCAGAGCAACAGAAAAAGAAGTCAGACTTTACCTACTTTAAAAAAAATCCAGTTTTATGGTTTAATGTATGAAATGTATTTCTGTTCACATAAAGCACAATTACTCCCTGAGGAACAAAAGCCATACACGAGGAGTATTTGGAACACACATTAGAATGTTGCTTTCAGTGACCGCTCTCCCACACTAGGTTTATTTCCCCAAACCACCTGTCTCAGCCAGTGTGGGAATACCACACTGTACCACAAAGTAGTAGATCAATTGATGACCTAATGCAGGATGAGAAGAGGCATCATATTTTTTTTTTCATCATACCACATGGGATCTATTTCCTCTCAACATTAATAATACTCTGGAGCATTAAGGCATGCAGCAAAAGCAGATGTATTCTTCCCCAGGCTGATTCAACTTGTAAGCATTTCCTCTCCCGAAACCCCCTCCTCAGTCCTGAGGCAAAGCATGATTACCCGATTTTAATGAGATTTTTAATGTGATTTTTTTTTTTCCCTTTCAATTCCTGCAAGACAATCCAACTCTCTCTTATGTACATACAGTGGTTAATGTTTGCCGTCTGATGGTATGCAAAAAGAACACATGTTGACTCCCTCCTTCCCACGCTTCTTTCTTTTGATTGTGTAGGCCAGAGTTCTGTGTCTTACCTTTTATGTTTGCACGATGTTGATAATCCTCAGGGAAAGGGAATGAAGTAGGTGTGCAGGCTTTTCCGTGGCACTTCAGAGTCACATCTGAACACCTTTTACTGTTTTTCTGTTGCAGGGGACTACTCAATGCCAACTTGAATAGTGTACACGCCACACAGACATGTGTGTGATCATTAATTTGCATCCTTAATATCCAGTGAAATTAATGTATTCAGGGCCAGCGGCGTTGGTGTTAACCAGGTGATACTTAGGAAATTTTTAGTCTCTTCATTGTGCACCTCATTATTTGTTTGTTTGCCCAAAGTCATAGTGTGATAGTCACATTTGCAAATTAATTCATAAACTACTCATGATGCTTTAATTTAATTGATAACACCAGAGCAACTAACTAGTATTGCTGCTTATTATTTTGGAGTCTCACTTTGCTTTCAGGAGTATCAGGAGTCATATTTCTGTTGCAGACACTAAATACCAAACATGAATAATTGAGAATGATGTAACTTGACTTTGACCATTTAATAATTTATACTTACTTATAAATGCAGGGGGATGTTATCTTCTTCTTTAACTTATTCAGAATAGCATTGTACACGAAAACACACAGCATAATGGTGAAGCATGCAATGTATAAGACACTACCACCAACCCGTGTGTTATCATTCCTTAGGCCCAGCAATGTAAAGGTGTGGTACTGCAAGTGTTAATACCTATGTTTCGTCATCAAGAATCTGTCCTGCGGTCTGCAGGAAATATTCTCTCGAGTGCAGCTAAAGTAGCGATGCCCACTTGTGTTAACCATAATGAAAAGTACACACTTAGGGATAAACATCTCTCAGGTTTATCGATCAGACGAAATCCCTCAGATATATAGCACCTAATGAAGTTGAAAATAGTGGGATTTTGTTGGAAACACTCCACAAAATCCTCTTTATTCTTGACTGCTTTATATCTGCCTAACTGAATCATTGTGCTTGAAAGAGCAGACAAACAGAAGGCCCCCCACAATTCCAACTGCAAAGCTTTTTTGTGTGTGTACGAGTCCAAAATATCTTAAGTGTTTGAGTTTGAAAATTATGCAGACTAATTTTCTTTGTTGTTTAATGCATTGAGTGCCATTGTAAATTCACAACACTGATGTTTTGTTAATGCTAGTTCTCTGAAAACAGGTGTAAGCCATCATTTTAGTGTTTTGGTGCATTAAACATGTAGGCCTACCTGTTCAGCTAATCAGGCAAACTAAACTGTTCTTTGAAGAATGGCCACAGCTAACATACTGCTCATTCAGTAGGTTTTACATGAGGAGTATAAACTACAGGGTTTAACTGATAATATATCACAGCTTTTGTTTCAAATATAGCTCAAGCAAAGTGAATAGGGAGTTAGGGTTGCTTCTGCTATCCTTACGCAAGAGCAACACCAGCTACATTTACATGCACGCTTACACTCTGTTATTCCAAGTATGACAGTATTCTGAATTTGATATGGGCCATGTAAGCAGCATGGGTATTGGGAATGACGCATTTTCCGAAAAGGACGTGGGATATGCTGATATTATACGGGTTTTAGGAGCAATCTTTGAACATGTATAAAGTACATTCAGAACATCCATCTCAGCTGGGGTTTTTACTGCAGTTTGTGTCACACAGCTTGTTACTTGTTAACAGTCAGCTCTGTGCGTTGTCATGGATGCCTTGTACACAAAGCAACTCACTTGCAGTTTGCAAGGCAGGGGGAGACGCAGGGTGAAGAGAAAGCCCAAGTTTCTGGTCAGGAGAAGGAACACACACACCTTTAAACTATGATATCAGCAGGGTTTTTGGATATGTGCAAATATCACAGTGCCAACCTTTTGAGGAACGTGGTTGAAGATATGAAAGAGGGGGGCTGTGTTCACGTGGTCCAACAAGTCCACTACTGCTGAAAAACTTATTTTGGAACAAAGAAGCTTTCACATGATGAGCGACATTTTAGGGCATGTTAATCATAGTGCGCACAGCTGCATGTGAACAGGAATATCAGTGGAATATTCTTTTTTTTTTCGCCATGTAAATAGCTTAGTAGCAATATTGTGTTTTTTGGAATAAGGGCAAAAACCAAAGTATTTTGTGCATGTCACTGATAGGGTTCATTGGGTGTATCCTGACTAGCTGAGGATGTACATGCAAGTTAAAAACAACTGCTGTTGTGTTAAAAACAGTTTGTGTAATATAAAGCCCTGTGCAGAATTCTCTGCTGGCCTGCCAAGAGTTTGTTTGCCTTGAGTTTAGCCTTTCTGGACTGCACTTGCCCCCACTTTTGCTCCCCTCTTTTCTCCCCCGGTCTCCATTCCTCGACAATGGGGTCATGGTGCGTTCTTAAGCACGTGTCATCCCAAATAACGGTGAGAGCTGACAGACCCTTGGCTTCCTCCTCGCATGCTCGCCTTATATTTGGACGAGACTATGACATCATAGGGCAAAATGCCTGGTTTCCGCGCTGAAATTGTCCTCCCTTTCAGTTTACCTTAACTTTTTCCCACAGCACAGACAGCAGCTGTTCTCACTCCATTTTTGAATGAAACTCAGGATTTCCTGTATTTCTTTTGAGACTGATGGTGACCATATGCTTGTCCAACCAGCGCAAATAAAAGTCACAGGATTTAAATTTATTTCCTTGAGATACTTCATCAGCCAGCTTGAAAGTGGTGGGGTACAGTCAGCATTGAGCTCGAATAAACACAAGTCCAAGTCATAAACACAGAATTCAGTATCAGCTCATTAGTTGGTAATTTAATATTAATCAAGTAAGCTCAGGGTGTAATAAGCTATTTTGTGCTCACATTAGTATTTTAATTAGGTATTTTATTGAAACTGCTCTGTCATATCATTTACACTGTTTTAACTGTTTTACATTTTCTAATTTGCACTCATCTAAATTAAGTTGCAGGTTTGCTTTCACAAAATCAGGCTACAAGTGGAACCAAAATAACAACACAAACAAACCAAAAACAGGCAAATAACATTGATAAAATTGCATGCATTCCTCACAAATACATGCATGTCACAGTAAGCTTTTCGAAAAAATAAGTATGTAACTTACAGACCTACATTAACAGTCATTTAATCCATATGTGTAAAGAAAAATTGTTATCTGGGGAGCTCTTGTCATGTCAAAATGTGCCCCTTATGTCTGTGTTTTGTGGAGTGCCTTTAGAAGGGACATAATTCACACAAATTTACCACCCGAATACCAATATAACCAGTAGGCGATTTGTCAATTTTTTACAAGGGATACAGTTCATGTCAAACTTGCGTTGTGAATCTGTGATTCAATGCCGTATAAAAATATATATAAATATTTTCTGTGCCTGCAGTTCAGATTTGAGTGAGCATGTTTCCTCAAAAGATGCTCCGTGCTTTGTGTAGTGGCACTTCACATTGCCGCTTTTAATAACCCCCGTGGTCTTAAAACATATGATGAGACTGTTTTTGAACTGCCTGTGGGAAGATTGAACCTGTAAGAGTCCATTCTTGATTAAAAGCTTGCTTTGGATGTCTACTGTTCTTTCTGAAGAACACACCATGGGAAATTTCTCCGACTCTCTTATTTCTCTGACTGCCGTCTCTTGGCTTACCTCTTCCATGTGTGTGCATCACCCAATCAAGCTGCAGTGCTTATCCAATTGCACAGATTTGACTGGCTGAGTAGCATCATGTGCGATTTAAAGCATGCAATTGGTCGGTGAGCATCATGATTGGCTAACCAGTGCTACAAACGCTGGGCCTGTTAAAAAAGAGCACTTATTGAAAAGAAATAATGTAAAAAATTCTTAATAATTCAGCAGTTATGGGTCCGGATATTGTTATGTTTGAACCATAAGATAAGATAATTTAACTCACTGTCATGACCAGTAAGTTATACTTTACTATTCCAAAATGCTATCAGAGCTCTAAATGATTTCCACTGCCATCTGTATGATTTTACACCAGGATTAGAAAGAAAAAATGCATAAAAACCATTGAATCCCTGTGAAGTTGAGTTATATTTTGTCCCTGCAAAGTGTTTGTCCTGTGGAGAGTAGCAATTTTAGTTCTGTTAGTACTGGAAATATGTTAACTGTTGTATAACGGTAAACGTTCCTTTAAGTGATTACTGTAAGTATAATAAAACATTCTCTGTTTCTCAAGTTGGAAATGTCCTTTATATAATCTTTTAAACGTATTTTGGTTGAACAACCTGTGCTATCAAAAAGCTTATTTCTGGCCAGAAAAACAAACGAACAAAAAAGAAAAAATGGCAACACAGCATTTTTAATCTAAATTAGCTTATAAACATTCCTAATAGGTGTAAATGAGCAAATATGTTTTACAACAAAGAAGCTACTCTGCATAGGGCTAAACAAGATTATTTGGTACTTAGTAGTGAAAGCAAACAAATCTCTCCACTCTATGAAATTCTCTATTTTCTTTCGACATGTTTTTTGGGGGGGATTTGGAATCAATAGCTAGCCTCACTAAGGCGACTCAAGATTAGCCATTGCAATTGAGAAGCCAGGCTGTAGACGAATGATGCACATGGCTGGTAACTGTTACTTTTATTTAGTGTTTAGTGTGTAGGCTACACATTTATACTATTGCAAAATGTAAGAGTCACTTTAGGGCTAAAACAATGATGTGAAAAAATAAATAGGGCTAAAGCACTGCATGTGGTTCCTGAGCTGCAGGTTGCCTACCCCTGGTTTAGTATAAGTGATTTTAAACTTACATACAGAGCAATATGTTGACATAGCTGGTAAAATCAATGGCCCATCCAACTTATTATAGTCGTAAGCAAACAGGGGTTATGTCTTCCGTCGCTTTTTCAAGTGACTTAAGCAAAACAAACTGATGCCAAGACAGTTGAAGAGAGAAGACAATGCAGTAGGGAAAAGAGGGGATGGAGGGAGGAATGGTGGAGACAGATTTGAGTAGCAGAAGGAGTGACAAGGCTGCCCATTAAGGCCACTGGTGTATTGGAGGGGTCGTTGAGTGTGTGCTAGTGTTTGTATGACTGGGACACTTGAAGTAAGCCAGTCTGTGTTACATTTATCTCTGACTTCATAAGCAAATGCCAAACATACATGGCCATGTCTGATCAGATTTTAATTGGTAAATATTTTTTAAATAAGTAAAAGGAATGCGACTGAATGAGGATGGAAAATATCCTCAGTGAAAAGTACAACCTGGTTAAGTTCTTGAGATATTCCCAAAGTTTCTGAAAGTCAGAGGGGAGGCAGGAATGTGACAAGGATTGTGATGACTCCTGAGCACAGATTTGACATGTTACATAGAGGATGGGTTTCCTTCTCTGGAGCTGGGAGACACTGTAGCAAATGAACTGAGAAGCCTCCATTTATTTTCTCTCTAAATCCTGCTCCCTGTTTCTACTCCACTAACCTCCAATCCCTGTTCATGTAAAAGACATACGCAGCCACATTTTAATAACTGTGAGAATAATTTTTTACAATAAACTATTTTTTGCAGCATTTAATTGTTGTGATGATGTGGCGTGGGTGCATTATTCTTAAATCTTGCTTTGGAATCTGCATACAAAAAGCAGGTTTTAGGTGGGTTTTTCAGCCCTATCCCAGGGTGAGGGGCGGGGGGGGAGACAAGTTTCTTTGCCACAGAGGATTTCCGGGAGCTGTCATTGTAGCTCTGAGACAGCTCTGAATTTATCTGCAGGCTGTCAGTGGAATTAATACAGATAAGGTAAAAAATATGACAAAAGTTTGAAAGTCTGTAGTCGAAAGGGAGCTCTCTCACTGCCTCGTTATATTAAAGAGTAAGCCCAAAAGGGGGGAAATATATCTCTAATGGGTTGCATTTGGAGGCTTACTGTACAGCGTTTGGACGACACCCAAAGCCAATTATATCTGTGCTCTGTCCAAACTTAATCGGCACCCCAAGCTCTTTAGGCTTTTTACATTTATGTTAGAACACACTAGAAAAAGTGTTTGTCAAGACACACTGCTGATTTCCCTGCTTCTCTTGTGATGGTAGTGGGCCGCTAGATCTTGGACTTTTTTTGTCTTTGTTTCTGTCATGTTAACAACTCGAGGTTCTTGGGAATTTAATGGCTGCAATAGAGTGACTGTCAAGTTCGGGGGCAAAAGCTTTCCAGTAGCAAAGCCAGTGTCTCATCCCCCAAAAACTGCTACCAAGGTATAATTTGTAGGCTAAATATACACTGCAGCTACAATGCACACACTTCAACGATTTGAAGCTTTTGTTTTGCGTCTTGAAATATTTACATTCAATTTTAAGTGGGAGTCGTCCATGTATTGCCTGATCATCCGCTCAAATAATTAGCAGAATATTTGAACACGTAGCTCACAGCAGGGACAGCAGACTGTCAACATGTCTCCTGAGGGGAATTTTTGGTGTGTTTTCCTGAGCACATAGTCCAAACACCCCTGCTAAATTGCCTTGTTGTTCTAGATCAATTAGATTGTGTTTTCTTTACCCTTAAGATTTGATTCCAGTATGTTAATACAGTACAGTATATAAATCAAAAATATCACTAACTCTCAAACTATTTGTAGATGCTAGTGTTATGTTATTATTTATTGCTTTTGTGTTGGCAATATGACACCTTTTACTCCACTGTTTAAAGAATGATAAACATTCAGTGGTGAATTATATATCTAAAATCTAGTTTAGCCCTTCACAGCAGTTATATTAAAGATGATTCAGTGGTTGCTTTAGTCACCACAGAGGTCATTGATTTAACCTAGTCACTGTGACATCTGTCTTCAGAGTTAGTTTTCCATAAATATGCAGCTAGAAATATTCCAAGTGTGCACTTTGTATTGGAATCTTCAACATGTACTCTACAGAAGAGCAGTTTATTTTTAAATATGAAATAGTTGCCCTAACTCCAAATATGACAGATGCCATTGGGTATTCAGTGAAACTTTTTTTTTTGGCACAGCTTTACAAACTCTGACTCTTCCTACAGCTACTAGGGTACTTCCTTGGATACTTCTGGAAACACTTAACTGGCTCATCTGTTCTGAGAGTAACATAATCCAATATCTGGGTGGAATTGCTACTGTAATCTTCAGTGTTCCGCTAAGAAGACATGACATCACTTTCAAGTTCTCATTGTTGGCAAAAATTCACTTCCTACAAGACCATCTGATAGTTCTTTGTATTACTCATCTGGGCATTCATGTTAACATGAAGCTGTTCTCTCTTTTTTTTTTGGCCTTGAACCATACATGCTTTTAACTTAAATATACATCTACTTATAAATACTTTAAAGGCAGGGTAATATCCTCTTGAAGCAAGGCAACGGACACATTTTTCTCAAAGAAGGCATTTTTTAATCCATATTATATATCTCTCAGCCTTCAGATGGCGTGTTTGGAGGAGGAGGAATTGCCAACACAATCTATAAAATCAAATCCTATTAAAGCGCAATAAACAAGAAGACACTAATCCATCCCACGCGTGCCTCTGCCAACTCTGAGCCGGGCTCTCTTTGCAAGTCACTGGCTACAGTTGTACTGAGCATTTACCAGTTGCTCGCCCACTCTTTCTCATCAGTGTAAATTAACTGTAATTTAGGTGTTTACCTACTGCAAAGTGGGCTTGATGCTCTCGGATAGGGCTGCAAGATGTACGCCAGTTTTCATTAGCTTTGTTATGAATTAGCCATATAACTTCTGTATGTTCATGAAAAACATTTATGTATCTGTTTATTTTGGGATGCAGGGAGGTGACGGATAACAGCATGTTTGTGTTTTTATGTTACAGGGCAACATATTTCAATAGCACACTGTAATATAGTGATATTTTCATGAGCCTGAGCTGTTGTTTGATTTTCTTTGACAGTGGGATGTGCCGCCATGTGGTGCAGAAGGGCTCGCAGAGGTCTTTACCTTGACAGCTGCACCTTTCAGTGAAATCACTGTTGGTGCTCTATCACTATAGCAGCATTTAGGGCTGACCTCATCCTTAGGATCAAATGACTCAGCAATATTAAACTGCAAGGTGGTCCTCCAGTAGGGTAAACCCATAGTGGACATAAGTAAAGCTACCAATCCCATCTCATACACATTAAGTTAATTGACTCTATCAAGAGGAAATATCCTTTTGAATGACATCATACCTGTGCTAAGGAAGATTCTCTTGAATCACTCTAACCCTAACCCTCCATCTGCGTAGTAATATAACTGCTACAAAATAAACACAGGGAATGCTGTGGTATGTTAAATATGTCTTTGAATTGTTCTTGTTGGTTATAGATTCAGCGGAAACACTGCTTACACTGAATGATTGGTATATTGTGTCTGTCACAACTACCTAGCCAGATGCTAACTACCAAACAGAGAATGGCTAGATGTGACTAGTTTGAGTGTTCAACCTAGAAAATGACTCAAGTAATTTATTTGTGTTCACAGAAGAATTGCAGAGTGGTGTATCTTTGTCAAATCAACAATTTTTTACCAAGCGTAAATATTACAGACTCTGCCACAACAATACAAACAGCAACAAAGTTTGCCAACCGAAAGGCATTAATTACAGGAATTTGCCACCGACAGATCTATCAGCCCATGATATCAGCCGTCACCAGCTAAAACTTTCACCTTGTAAAATGTGTTCAGATGACAGGCAAGAGCTAATTAAAATGATCTCTTGCTGTTTAAAATTTCAAAGAGTGCCATCAAATTGCCTGACACAGCAAATAGCTATTAGAGCTGTTTAAACAGTCAAGTGTTTTTTTGCAGAATCGAGACAAAATGCATAACATTTAGAGCTGAAAGTACCTCCGGGGGGGGTTTCTACTTTAACCTGGCAAATTGATAGGAATGTAGCTCCTTTGTTGGAAGAATCAGGTGATGATAAAGCAGAAAAAGCTAATCAGTTTCCCACCACAGATAGGTGCCACTTGTGGGTTTTAGACTGAATTTAGTTGTTTAACAAGGAAAGTGAAAGCTAAGTGTACTGTGAAATTAGGTATTGGTATTTGTTTCAAAAAGAGAGGAACTGCTGTCATGCTGTTGAGGATAGTACTAACTCTGTTCCTTCCCTCTAAAAGTTGAGAAAGCACTAAAGCCTTCAACATCATCTCCGCTGGATACGCTTTGAGCATGGAGAGTGAGACCTGTTTAAGGTAGTCATTTTGGTTCCATGCCTTGACAAGGCAATAATAGCTCTTGTGTATACTTACAACAGTGGAAATGGTGCTGCTCCGTCAGTGTGGCTTCAGTGCGGCTTGCATCGTTTTATTTCCCTCTCTTAGGTTGCAGCGTTAATTCACGGTTACCACTGTCACACTGACACATTTCAATTACAGTGACAATTACACTGATAGAAACAGAGAGAGAGGGAGAGAATGAGAAATATGGGTGCTGTACAATTCAACTCGCACCACTTTAATGTAGTGTTAGAGAAGGCTAACGTGTGTGTTCATCAGTTTGTTCGCAAGTTTGCACATAAATTTAATTAATCAAGACTACTGCTGTTTTTAATTGTGAATTCTTAATGTAATGGCCCAATGGTGTAAAGTAATTATGTAGCCAACAGCCTCCACCTTGCTGTCTCAGCATCATAAATACACTAGATGGTAGGTTTTACAATTAGCATCACCATGGGGTGGGGTCTACACACACACACACACACACACCCACACACACACACACACACACACACACACACACACACACACACACAAACAGAAACAAAAGAGGCC
>JAPZEB010000016.1:9328846-9372044 GCA_029783705.1 Chaetodon striatus
AGTTTAAATAGGGTGCCCTGAATGAGATTTGCCAATTGGTTGCATAGAAAGGAATCATGTGATCTATCAGCTGACTCTCTTCCATCAATCAGCTGCTCCATCAGTTGATTGGGCTGTTTGAGATCAGCTGATGTAGCTGGGATGTAAGCTGAGCTTGACACCGTGTCCTGCCTGAACTAATGCTATGCTCCATTTCTGGCTTGAGAAAAAAACAAAACAAAACAAAACAAAACAAAAAAAAAAGATGACTGCAGCCAAAATGCCAAAATTCTACTCTACACCAATTTATTTTTCTACAGAAGACATTTATAAGTGGGGTTGTTAAAAAAATTCTGGGCAAACTTTTTAAATAGAAATACTGCATACACATTTTTTTCTCTATCTTTTTTGCTTGTTTAGAAAGGGACCACCATCAATACCAGTTAGCTTTACCGCATTTAATATTTCATATTGCAATTCAGTGGACTAAAGACACCTTAAATGAGCGCCCTGTTTACTGTTTATTGAATCTGATTTTGAATCAAATCATGGTACCAAGAATCTGAATGGAATCATGGGATTCCCAAAGATTTCCACCCTTACAGAAAAGGTTTTGTTTCAAGAAAAAGAGCCATTATTTAGATCTAATGACAACAGGTATCTTAAGACATCTCTGAAATCAATTACACCTTTTCTGAATTCTTGAATTCCCTGAAACATCTTAGTTTTGCACCTAATGTGCACCTGCAGCATTACACATAATTAGAATATTCAAAGCAACGTTAATATGAAGATGGATGCATGCAGAGTCTAAGTGCCAACAGTGTCTTATTAGTGAAAATGAGTCACAACCTGATACAAGAGTTGGTGAAGTGGGAACAGGTGATTGTTTATCAACACAGGGATGGAGCATCAAGAACACAGTGGGCGGTGGATGCTGTGAGTGTCAGACTTCTTGATCAAAGCAACTTGCCAATATAATTGAGTTCTTTGAATGCATAGTTATGTAATTATATTTGCTGCAGTAGAATCGGGTGCAGAAGCTTTTCTTCCTCCAAAACTGAGAAAATGAAAAGAAATGTCTGGTTCTTGAATCCTTCTCACTACTGTTGACAAAGCTGTCCTGCTCCCTTCCCTTCATTTGGACATGTTTCATCAAATTTAGGATGTGGAAAATAAAGCACGAGGGGAGGGAGGCAAACTGTCTTTCTTTCTTTCCTTTTTTTTTTTAGGGGAAAAAAAAAGGATAAATGAGAAATGACTTGTGCGCAGTGTTGTGACTGGCTGGTTGGGTTCGTAATTCTGCAAAAACTGCTGAGAGACGAAGACAGAACATCTGCTTGACACATCTGAAGTGCAGTCTCCGGTGAAAAATAAAAGCTGATGACAGTAGGAGTTCCGTATTTTGTTGTATTCTTGTCGGGTGCGAAGCAGACATCTGCATTGGTGTGATTGCTCAAGAAATTTCGAATCATTTTGGCCGATTTCCATCAAATTGTCAGGAATGAGATGAAGCAATAATTGCTCTTGCCATGCTGTAATCTGTGAACATTTTCCTATATGTCATATACAATCCTGTATGCGCGGTAATATGATACTCTGGCATTCAGAGCGGTCTGTTTATTCTAGCTTCCATGTTGATGGCTGAAATCTCAGTGGTCTCTTGATCTGGGTCATCTCCTAAGCACAAATAGGTGTGGGAGGGAAACTGTAAATTAAATGGATGAATCTTGACACAGTTTCGATTAGCAGGAAACTAAAAATCATTATGCAGCAAACAGTATGAAAGGTCCTTCATGAACATTTTCTTTTCAGGGGCACCTTTGCTTGTTTTGGCAGATGCAATACTTGTGTTAAGTTGCATGTTGAGTTTGAGGTGTGATTTAGGAAAACAAACATCAGCAAACAAATTGCAAACACCTCTTACAGAAAATATCTCTGTCGTTCTTGCAGTATGTCATTGCTTTTGACACATAATCTCTACAACAGAATTTTCTGTCAAAGACAGGTTCCTCTTGATATTTATTACATTTCGACATCACTATGATCTGCTATTGTGGACTAACATTTTGCGCAGCTTGTTATACATCAAAACTTTTCAGGGTAGACTCAGGAATAATGTCTCTCCAGCTCAGTGTCATCCCTGACAGCATCTGTCATTTGTTGCCATGTGGGATGATATTTTCTAATTGGGTGCATGGATAGTTTTCTGAATCCTGAATAAGTTCTCCAGGCAATCAGTTATTGACTTCCAAAGTGTTCCCCAGCTGTCAAGCAGTTTAATACTGTTTTTTTAAAAAAATCATTTTTTGTTCTTGCAGTTTTCTTGCTTCAGGTTATTGGCACAATGTTATTGGCGCATTATTGTACATCTGTAGGTTTGAGTTGTTGACAAAAATATGGCATGTGCTGCTGTTAGTTTTAGCAACATGTAGCCAGATTGTTAATAGATTGGAGGAGTGACACCTAATGTTTTTTCCCTTATGCATGACCTAGTGAGCATTCTGCAGTAGCCTTTAAAAAGTACTTCGCCCTGGCTATAGTAAGTACCTTTTGAAAAATACAGTAAAACAGTGTTTTTATACTAGATAAGAAAAATATGCAGGTCGCTTTTTATCATTTGATTTTTACTAATAGTGGTTATGCACAATTAAGCTATAAGTTAAACCCTTGTGGGGCCTTGGTGGCAGAGGATAGAGCAGGTGCCCCATGTACAAAGACTGTTGCCGCAGCGGCCCGGGTTCGACTCCAGCCTGTGGCCCTTTGCTGCATGTCATTCCCTCTCTTTCTCTCCCCCTTTCACGCTTAGCTGCCCTATCAATAAAAGGCAAAACACCCAAAAAATAATCTTAAAAAAAAAAAAAAAAGCTTGTAAAGATGTTATACCTAATTTCCCTGACTGTAACAGTAATAATAAACGCTGTGTGTTGGCAAGAATCTGGCGATACTATAGGTATCAAGATACAGGGATTACATTTCAGTACATTGTGATGTATTGTGATTAGACTTATGACTTATGTGGTTAAAGACAAAAAACTAAATGCTATCTACAAGTTAGAGGAGGCATTGTAGCATGTATGTCATTATCTAGCCTACAATGCTATGTTTGTAATATGCAGTTAGCCTATTTCGACAAGTCTTGCTGGGTCCGAGGCATAATGATTAGATAAGAAATTAGGGCCTCTCTTGCAGGAGGACCCAATGACGACGCCCGTTGCGGTGGTAGATACTGACAGTTATATATTGCAATACTCTCAAATAGGGGAAGAGGCATTTTTCTTTTTTATTAGTCCTGTCATGTCATCCCACCAACTGCAGTTGCCATCTTTTTTAGCTCAGGCTCCTGTTTTACCAGTGGAGACTGACCTCTTGTGGTGCTTGCTGTGTACTACAGTACATCTCAACACAGCATCTCTGTATCAGTTTAATAGAAAGAGAAGCATCTATATTTTTGATGGTACTGTAAATCATACTGTCGGGATCTCTAAATACCACAGTATACCACAATACCTTTATTTTGCGATACTGTAAGCGTATAAAGAACGCATCACCATATGCGTAAAATCTAAGTAAAAAATTTACTGTTTATTAGATTTTTAAAATATCAGTGTTTGATAATGTTTTAGGTATCACATGGAAAAATTGACATGTGGCGTAAAAGCTCAACAAAGCTATACCATGACATTGACGACCTCCTTTCTCGGTTAGTGGCAAAGGACAGCAGATGATGGAAGTAAACATTAGCATTAAGAGAGAGTGAGAAAGTGCAGCTGGTACCGGTGTATTGACATTGTGGAAAATGAGTATTATACAGTTTTAGATATTCAGAATCCATCAGTTGATACTTTTGACAACACTATGTTGGGGGGTGGAAGAGTCAAATGGCTTAAGACACTGCTATCTAGCAGTTAAGTGTTTAAACACAACAAAATGAAGCATTGCCACAAATCTGTGCATGTAAACCATTAGTTTCAAAGTAACAGTGTTTTCACAAATTGATATAGTATCATAAAACGTATTGTGATACTCAAGTATACAGATATTTTCTTGAGCCCCTGGTAACATTAAGTCTGTTTGGAATATAAGCGCAATTGTTGCCAGTCATTGAAGTGTGGCTGCATCACCTCCTGTGTAGCTTTTACCTTTAAGAAATGGCATTAAATTTCCAAATTTGTGTGTATTTATGTAAAGATATACATATACAATACACACTGTATATATTTAAATGCTAATAGGTATCACTTTATATCGATCTTGATGTCATTATTCATTTAAAATGCAACAATTTATAATGATTCAGCTTTAGCTTTAACTGAAGATGGCTTTTGGACCAGTATTTAACCCTGTGTATGACTAATGTTTACAGTAAATATGATTTTAGATTGGCTATTTATTGTAGCCTGACTTGAGGTTGCTGGTTTCACTGGTTTTATCCCCGTTGTGAACTTACCAAACACATACATAACAAATAAGAAGCAGGAACAAACAGCGACAGAAAAAAAGTCATGTTTAAGTAGTGCAATGCAATGGCACTGAATGTAATGCAATGTGGTTTTAATTCTGAGTTACAACACTGCACCACTTTGTCGGTATGGTGAACAAAATCTGTGGTAAAAACAAGGCAGCTCTGAAAACATTGCACTTCATCTGTCAAAGGTTCCCCTGATGATTCATTGTGGCTGACATCAGTGACAGAAAAACCAGAGCGATGGAAATCTATTCAAATGTGGTGAGGCTCAATTTCCCCTTTCATGAGAGAACTGTGGATAATATGTTGGACCCAGACCAGTAGGGGGTAAAATAGCTCCATCAGTCTTTTCAAGTCAAAGTGAGGTGGAGGGAAACAAGTGAAACGCCGATGCATAACACTGACATTTTTTAATAGAATTAATTTATAACAAATGGAACTTGTGTCAGCAAAGAACTGATTTTCATACAGACTTCTTTCGCCACCAATGTAACCTAAGTAAGAAAATAAAAAGCACTCCTTTCATTCAGAAAAAGAAACAGTTTACGCTTACAACTAATCAGAGGTAATTGTATGATCTTTTTAACAAGCCATTTTTTTTTTTTTTACAATTTCATTATTTAATTTTCAGTCTATGCATCCAGACGAGAGATAGATAGAGAGAGCAGAGAACACAACGTTTATTTCTGTTAATGACACTCCAAGCTTGAATGGCAAAGCCACAAGAACAGATGGTTGGGGGACAGATTTTTCTGAAGTCATCTGCTGGAGTAACCATGGCATCATCAGAATGGATGCTCTTTTTCGCCACAAACTTTTTTTTTTTTTGTCTTTTTCAAGAGTTGATACCTTTTTTGTGTTATTTACATACACACAAAGTGAACGTTTAAGGAGATTTTTTTTATAGATGGGTTCAAGTAATATATTATTGGGTTTAGAATCAATAGGGCAGTGCATAGTACAAAGATAGAGAAAGTGCAAATCTTCCTACCAGGCCAGCTTCGGCCATTCTGCAATGTTTCACCCTGCATATGGAAAATCAATTTAAAATTAAAAAAAAGGGAAAAACTGAGATGAGAAAATAAACATCCGAGACTTGAACATAATGTAACGTTAGCCACCATGAGGTTAAATAATAGCACTTTTATATCTCAAAGTTATGACAAAAGTAATCAGTTAAGCAGTTGACAAAAGGAAAACACATAGCTGCTTGAGTTAACAAGGGAAAGAAAGCACCTGGAATGCACATCCACAAAGCCATCAAAGAGGGTATGGAGAAGTTAAAGATGCTGCTCAACATAAAGACTGAAACACAACCAAACTAAACCCCAGTCTCTACGTGTAACGTCGTAAAAAAGGAACACCGTTTAGGATTGTCAGGATAACAGAACTGAAATTTCGTTGCAGATTGTGTTTCTCTACATCTGCTCTCTGTATTGACTCACATGAAGTCTGGGATTCCGACCTAAGGCATGAAGAAGAAACCCTGCGGAGATGACCTGCGCATTAGGCATTCTTTTTTAACCAAATCTATTTTTAGTTTGACAATTTTAAACTCGTAAAATTGCTGTCTTAAAATACAACCATGGTGACAATTGGTGAAAAGCTCATTCCTGTTATGTTTGGGCATTCATCCTGTTTAGTTCTGAGACCAGTATTCTGCAATCTCATCCTTGTCTCTATGTCTGGAAATGTTAGATATATGTTTTGTAACTATTGTGTATTCTTGACTGTTTTCTGTCGAGGTCAGTGATATATAAACAGTTGTACTCTAATTCACTCAGCCACAATAAGGCCACTGAAAATGAAAAATATGAGCTTTGAAATGTTCTTATTTGCATATATAATCTCATCGTGTGACAAATGAATACTAAAGGTAAATAAACTATACAGTTACATTTATACTAAATGCCTAGATTACTCAAAGGATACATTAATATGTTAAATGAAACATTATAAAAACAGGCATAAATATAAGGCACTCTAAATGCAAAATGAAAAAAGAAATGTCATTACCATTGAATGCTTTAAAGAACCACAAGAAAGTGACGTCTTTGTACCTTGCCCTATTGTGTGGAGCGGTGATTGCGGCTGTGTGACCCCTCTGCCTCTAATTACAGACTGTAGGAGAGCTTGAAAAAAATGCACCAGTGATGCTGTGACTGGCACCTGACATTCCCACTCCCACACCTCAGTTGCGGGGGGAACAACAATGTCATGAGTGAATGACATATCCACATAAAACCCTATCTAAAAACACACATATTTATTGCACAAGAAAAGATGCACTGAATCAGAATACAATTTTGTCCTACTGATGTGCATTCCAGTGAAAAATCTCATTTCATTTCCCCCATAGCACACAACTCTCAATTTGGAAGCTTTCATAGATGATCCATATTTCATATACTTTTTACTCATAAATTATGTACTTTATCAATATATAGAGAATGTTATATTTATGCTTTAATATATATTTCACATATATTTGACAATCTGTAACCATATATCTATATATTCATATATCTTATCCAATTCATCAGGTTCTCTCTTGTCATCCTTCTAACATGGAAGAACTAAGATAATCGGTAGCAGCAACTTCATACTTTGCTCATCCCTGTTGATTCCACAAAGCCCCAGTTTATCTTATGGGAGTAATTAAGGTACCATGTATGTGATCATGGACAGAAACAAAACCAAAGAGAAAAATCAAGACCCGAAAATAACTCTTGAACAAACTTACATTTTGGTAGTGTGAATTCTGTTCTGTGCACCAAGTGCAACAAAATGAGGGAAAAATTAAAACAAAATAAAAAAAAAAACAAGCAAAGAGATTCTCTGCAAAATAGCACATACGTCAGAACAGTTCTACAGCTTTAAAAAAAAATAACATTTACGTAAATACGTTTTATCACTTTTTTCCCCAAGCGATAAATTTGTGTAAAAAAAGGAAATTCACACAGTTCAAAAAAAGCACATCAGCTGTATAATAAAGTACTAAAAAACTAAATCAATAATTTTTATTTATTTCATAGATCATTTGAGCTTTACCCTCTCCCAAAATTTAGATGATGAACATTGCGACAGGAAAGGGGTATTTATTCATTATTACTTTAAGTCTGTCCTGCTGTTGTGGACCAAGCATTGTCTTCTTTTTCGATGGGTTGTCTGTGTGTACTTGATTGTGAAACAGATTTTTTTTTTTCTTTACAATGTGCATCGAGTTTTTTTCCCCCCCGCAATTCTGTGTGCCTCCAGTGCCTCTCGTAATGGTTCATAATCACTGATGCATTTCTGACGATGTCATTATTGTTCATTTACTTTTTTGTTGTGTTGGTTTCATTCAGTTTTATGAGCCCCAAAATGAATCCTTGAAGCAAAAGAAAAGGTAATTCCGTACGATGCTTCAACAGTCAGGATTCCCTCGCTTTGTATCAAGGCGAGGTTTTATTGGGGTTGGGAAATACTTGGTCCTCCGGGAATCATCTTTTTCATTTTTTGACAAGTCATGTCACACATCCAACACTTAATGAGTTGTTAGCAAGGAGTTAAGGAGTACTTTCTCAAGCAGGAATTTATGGCTCAGAAGAGAGGCTCACTGGGTTTTCTTTCCAAAGGGCCCTCTGCTTTTTTCTTCCAATACTGGGTCTTTTACGTTGCATAGTGATCAAAGCTTCCCAGGTACTCCAAGCCAGCTCTGTAGCAGAACTGGTATTGATCCTGGAAACAAAGAAGAGAAGACTTAAGTTCACACACCCTCTCTCTAAGGGATCTTAGGATAGCAAATCCTCTGTACCATTTTTGGTACATTTTGCTTCCATCATGACTATTGTTATAACTGGATGCTAGAATTACATTACATTTGTTTGCTTCCTTTTCCATTGGACCAAAACATTTTTTGTATTCCAAAGATGCCAAGTAAAATATTGATGAGATGAATTTGGAGAGAGGACTACTCCAGAATGGTTCAGATACTGAATTAATCATTGCTTGCTGTTTTCTTTGTAAATATAGTGGGAAAAAACACCTTACCTCTGTCTGCACCATAGCTGGTCTCTGTGTCCGTAACATTTTCACTGTCTGAAAGATGTCTACTACGCCCTCGTATCTCATTCGTTCCAAGACGATGCTGAGGGTGATGAAAACTCCAGTTCTACCAACACCCGCGCTGTGCAAGAGAGGGCAAAAAGGTCAGCCGTGAGGCCGGAGAAACCAGTTAAATAAAGAAGTCGTCATATCAAACAATGAACCATATTTAGCATTAGCAATATGAGCGATATTTGCACTCTGTTTCATTTTCTACAAAGTGAAAGGGATAGCTTGGTGGTTTATACTGGCTGATCACTTACCTACAGTGGACCGAGATAGGCCCATCTTGGCCGAACTGCTCTTTTGTTTTATGTACTTGGCCGATGAAATCGATAAAGCCCTCTCCTGATTTTGGCACTCCTTGTTCAGGCCAGTCTGTGAACTGAAACTGCCTGACTGTTCGCGACTGTCCATCCTGGGAACAGAAGGTGGCAAGACAGAGAGAATGTACAGATCCCGCTCTTTAGATGGGACATCAGTCAGAAATATGGAAAAATGGCAAAGAATAACTGATGAAGTGAAACTAGGAAGCCAATCTGAACTAGGAAGCCAATCTGAGGTATTTCAAAGACCGCCAACCCATGGTAGTTCATTTCATGACCATCTCCATCTCCATCATAATGATCCACGGCTTTGTGTGTTTTACAGTGGAAGACAGCATTTTTGAAAACATCTAGCACAGACACCAAGTTTAAAGCATCAGAGAAAATGTTTTGTTATTAGAGATGCCTGTCATTTTACCTGAATGTATTAAACATGAACACTGAAGATGCTAATTCCTTTGATGTGCTACCCTCGACAGGGTGCTTGGAGAATCGACTTTGAGGGTGTGCATTACTTAAGTGATATTGTATCCCCTTGATAAGGAGAGCAATCCTATTGACGAGACAGTGTAACATGCACTACAAAGGAGGGAGCCTGCGCAATTTATCTGCGTAAGCCTTTGATGGAATTAAAAACTCTGGCAGCTTGCAGCTGCCGGCACCACATTTGTTTTTACACTTTGACATGTGTCATCATTCCCACAAATATATATTTATGCTTATGTTACACTTAAGGCCATA
Organism: Chaetodon striatus; assembly: GCA_029783705.1. Classification (NCBI taxonomy): domain Eukaryota; kingdom Metazoa; phylum Chordata; class Actinopteri; order Chaetodontiformes; family Chaetodontidae; genus Chaetodon; species Chaetodon striatus. The sequence goes on from JAPZEB010000016.1 coordinate 9,338,447, forward strand.
GTTTGGTATAAACAAATACTTGATACAATGCCAAAAATTTGAGCTAATGACTAGTGCAGTGTTAAATCTGGTGCTTATGAGCGTTCACCATCCAGCATGCTCAATACTGTCATTCAGATCTTCATTCCTGGTAAATAAAATCATGTGATTAAGAAATTGCATAATGGAATTTCAGAAATTAAACAGTCACTTGTTTTTTCGAAATTCTTTACAACAGTGACCCACAGTTAAAGTGCAGGTGCAAGTTAATCATTAATATGAATAAAAGAGTTGAAAGCTATTATTTTATGTTGATGATGCATTCAGTGTTTTCCATGACCCATGGTTAGCTCATCATCCAGACTCTGGAAAAAAAATTCACCTGACCAACTCGAAACAATCAATTTACAGTCCAACAATGTCACATTTTGATCTTTAAACTTTGTTCTATGTAACAGTGTCTGCTTACCCTGGCATCAGTCACTTTGAACTCTCTCAGGATATACTGGGGCATGTTATACTCGGCCATGGGGTCCACCACAAAGTACTGGTATCTGGCCGACCTCTCTGCTGGCCAGTACTGGTGGCATTTTTCCTGTAGGGAGCGAAAATAGAATACCACAGTGAGCCACAGCATTCTCCTCATACACTAGCTTCATTGTGTTCATTCCCAGAATTTTTTCAAATCACACTGCTGGAAAGCATTTGTTCTCACGGCTGTATCTATGTATGGTATTTCTTATAAGCTGTGTTGTAACATGCGCTTTTGTTATCTGTGGCCAGAATAAAGGGTTAATGTGCCAAAAAAATGGGAGGAAAATCAGCGTATGCATACCCTGCCCATTTCTCTAAGCTTGGTGAGCATAACGACAATAGTAGAGTTGTGCTCCCAGAGCATTCTCCAGAAGTCCTCTGTGGTCTCTGCCAGTGGTCCCTGTGTGGCAATATAGGCTTTCTGTTGCCTGTGGGAATGCATTAATCACAGGATGGAAAAGGTGTGAGATAATCAGTAAAAAAAAAGAAAAAAAAAATGCATTATTGCTTTCACTGTGAATGGCCTGAAAATCTTGAAAGAGCCTTATTTGTGATGACAGGCTAAAACCTGGATATGGTTCTTGTCTTGTATAACACCCATTCTTGAGAACTGGGACAAACCATGTCCCAAGAAAGTACCCTCAAAATGATATGGGTAAAATGCATCACTAATTCTGGGGTAAAAAAAAATCTTATTTTTAAAAGATTTATAGCTATGAAATAAAGCTGATTTTTTAAATATTTTGATCTTTCATTTTTTCAACTTATAAACTTGCCCTGTGCCAGAAAACACCCTCGTCCCAGAGAAAATTCACAACTTGAAACAATTAAAAAATCTGTCACAACATACTTTTTGTGAAAATGTTGGCCCTTTAAAGACGTGTCCCAGATTTTTGTCAGCTTTGTCAGATTTCTACAAAAACATAATTTGACCAGGGATAAAATAGTATAGCTATGTCCTGTGGACTCCTTTCTCACTTCCTGGTTTCTGAAAAGGCAGGAATGCTGCTCAAGTGCTCGTGAGCTTTCTATTTTTTTATTCATTCATTCCATAACATTGCTTTCAGGGGTGTCTCAACCATAACAGCTCAACTTCGTAGCCCTTTTAATTTAAAACTTAAAAAGAATTATGGCTGAAAAAAAGAGCACCTTTGAAACATAAAATGTGTGATGAATGTCAGATCTTACCTCTGACATTCATCACGTATGCTATTCAAGTAAACTTAAATCACTGGGAGCTTGAAGCATTACAAGGTTTAATAGTCAAGACTTTGATATTTTAAAATATATTTTTATATCCTAATTGAAGAGTGAAAAAATAGGTTTGTTCCACTTCTCAGGAATGAGTGATACATTTGCTGGCTCTTAGATTTCAAAAATGTAGTTGCTTCTATGAAATGCTGAACCATTTTTAAGTCCAATGAGTTTGTTTAAGGGCAATCTAAAAGGGAATAGATGTTAGAGTACATTGGCACTTACCTGTACCCATCAATGAAACTGGCATTGATGTAGTCAGAGCCCTCAACTCCTCGAATGGGCTGAAGACACACTCGTGTGGACTCGTATGGCATTATGTTAACAAGGCGATTCTTGAACTTGTTGCAGGGGAGATTGGCACTGATGAATCGTGATGTATGGGCTTTAGTGTTAGCTAAACGCTGCATCGAGACAGAGAAAAAGAAATATCTTTGAGCTCTGACATTCTGCTGTTTCTTAATTTCCCTGGTGACTGACTGTGTTTGACATTAAAAGTGGATTGTACATAATAAAGATTTGAGTGCTATGAACAATCGCACACCTTTGGATTCTTTCCAACTCTCATGAGAGAAGGGAAGAATACAAAATAATATGCTGCACATAGTGGGTGATGAAATCTGCACTATAATGGCTCAGAGAGTACCATGGTTATATACTATTTTGCGTAACCGTGAAGTACGGAAACAACATCAGACTGATTACTATCACGGCTTGCCTTTGCAGGGAAAAAAATAGCATGTTATGATGAAAAGACAGGGGAATGGATACCTGAGCGAGCCTGGAGTGGACAGAAGTGCAGTGTAATCTAACCTGTTTATCATCTCTTAGTGGAATCAACATCCATCACAGAGCAAGGAAGTAGACGCGTGACGAGCAAGGCAATGCCATGCGTACAGCAATGCCACAGACCGCAAAGGGCTGGATAGGGATGGTTGAGCCTCTCATTGTAAATGCAGAGTATATTGCTCAAGTCCTTCACGCAGCTGTACTGTGGTGGGGAAAACCTGAGTTTGGCGTTTACATGTAAACCAAGACCCCTGTTACCCAAGGAAGGGGAGCTATGGGAAGGGGAAACCAGAGAAGGAGAATTTATCCTATGTTGGGTTGCACAAGGGAGTCAACTAACTGGAATAGAGAGGAAACCACAGGCCCCATACTGTCTAGCGGGCCTAATGGGAACTGGAAAAGAGTTGGAGAGTTGTACTGAGAGTGGCCAATCAATGACACAGGGGCCTGCATGTGACTAGGAATAAGGGCGCCAATGGGATGCCTGTAAATTCTTGCCACATATGGCAAGCTGTTAGTGTGAAACTTAGGTCAGGTGTGATGTGCTGTGGAAATATAAAGCTAAGACACTGCTCATTAGTAGTAATCTCTGACCCAAGAAAGTTACCCCAATGATTTTGCCTCAATAAACTCTTCATACCTTGAACTCAAGTTCCATGCCGGTGACATTCTCTCCACCCTCTATCTGCGTCAGTTTCTGGATGTAGGCGTATAGGTTTCTGGCGGGCACTTCGGTGGTGCCGCAGTTGACGGCCTCTTGCAGCGCGTCATGTATGAAGACGTACTGGTCCTCTGTCTGCACCATGTAGTTGCGCTGGGCACGCATTAGTGTTACATGCCCGTAGATGTCCACAGTCTTCTCGTGCTTGATACGCTCCATCATGGCATCAATCACGATGAAGCAACCTGTGCGTCCCACCCCAGCACTGTAGTCAAAGACAAGATGAAGAGGGAAGTTAATGAATAGTATTCTCAGTTGTAGCTGTACAAGAAAAGTAAGGTTGTGTGCATACATTATGTAAAAATTATATGTGAATGTCCCTAATGTGACATGTTTGAGCTTCTGTATCATAACTTCTAAAAATGAGGGGCAGTCTTTTCTGAACATTTACAAGGGTTTGAAGAACTCCCTTTCTCCCAGCGATGAGGCCAAAAGGTAAACTCTCTGCGCCAAGTTTGCCACTGTAGGACGGACCATTTGGCTTGGAGTGTAATTAAATCTGAAGTGGCACTGTGTGGAGAAGAGGGCTTGGCAGTCACAGCCTTCAGCGGGCTCACTGCTGGCTTTGCAATCTAGTCTCTCCCCTCTGGACCCCACCTGTGCTCTCCAATCCATCAGGACTAATCACTTATGCAACGGCAACATTTAACCTTTTATCTCATGGTTCCGAAAAGTGGCACTACAACAAATGCACATAGAAATGTGGATACGCAGACGCAATTTTGAGGGTATGATTTTTTGAGGGCTTTACTAATGTGCTGGGCAACTTCTGAGAAGTGCAGCTGACTTCAATTAATGCCATTAGATTAGCACAGTGCACCCAAATAATGTAAGAGCTTTAGAAGAGGCACTGAAAGGCAGGTCTCTTCATTAAGATTCACATCGGCACATCGTTACATTAGTGTGTAAAAATGCACGAGTGAAAAAAGCACTCTGACAGAGGGGAAATGTTTTACTGTTTCTCTTTGACCTCTCCTTGCAGACCAGCTTGAGACATACTGTACAAATGTAGCTCCCTTCCGCAGACTGCTGACAAATTTAAAACACTCACCCCTGCACATTACATGTTTTAATAGCGCATGCCTCAGCACAGAGGATGTTTTCTGATGACAATTTATTTACCATGGGGCGACATGGTGGTATTAAATCTTGTTCGTTAACTCTCCTCCCACCTCCTGCAAAGCACAGCATTGACAAGACAGCACCTTGCACTTGGCACTCCAAAGTAAATAGGTTATTCAATCCATTAAGCTGACATGCCTACGAGGTGTGAGCCATGCTCTCGTGCCTCCTCCTTCTGATGGAGCATTTGTTTTTCATTTGCTCTGAGGAGCGGGGAAAGGTTTGAGAAGAAAAACTCAAGAGGGAGTAAAGTTAGTCCCCGGGGGACAAGTCTGGTTAATGTGCCATGCTGCACTGGAACTGTGCTGCGAATGGAATAAAGACACGTATGGGAGTCATTGGCTTTAACAAATGATCTGATGATCACTTTCAAAATGGCTGACATTGGCTGAATGAACTTTTTTCCCCTGTTTTTTTTTTTTTTTTTTTAATAAAACTCTTTACAGCTCTAGGGCGATTACAAAATGTGCATGCGAGTCAAAGAAAGAATCAGACTGCAAAGAAATGTGAAAGTGTCTCAGGGATGTTTGAAGAATGAATCACTTCCAGGTCTGAGAACACCTCAGCCCTTGGGCGAGGGATGCAGAAACTAGAAGAGATTTCTCCCTTTACCCCAGCTGTTTCCAATCTGAAAACATTTTACAGTGCAGACCTGAATGTGGGAGAGTGATGACCTGCGAGAGAGTAAGTGACAGAGTGACAGCACTGAGCTGGAGAGACGGAGACAGAGGAAGATGAGGAATGGGGGAGGGAGGTGAGGAGACAGAAGGTGGAATTGTGTTATGCAGGGAGGGATGCTGCCAGTTATCTTAAAGTTGTGTAGTTAGTTTTCTAAAAGACTGAGCAGCAGGAATATATATTAAGCACATTTTTTCCCTAAATGTAAGACCAGGAAATGCTTGGAACATATGCAATATTCCTTTATCGACAAGTGTGTGTGTGTGTGGTGGGGTGAGGTGGTGCAGAAAGCCGTCGGTACATTTGGCAGTTGAAGGGGAGCTGGCGGACTGACTGCACTAATGACCTGACACTGCCTTTTCAGCCAGTCAAGACCAGCTGCTTTGGACGTCGACACACATTAAGTGTCAGACTAATATGCTTTCCAGGAGTTTAGGGAATAGGGGATGGGAGAGAGTGCGCAGTTTAAAATACAGCTGCAATGAGTCCCGGGAAGATAAAGCATGAGCAGCAGTGAAAGCAATTACATATGTATTGTTACCAAATCTCTTGCCGTCAGCTAACCTGTCACCATTTCCCTACACTGCCTATTGAACACGCACACATGAACTCAGACTCGCCAGGATCACCTCATTGCAGTTAATGGAGTCAATAATAATTTTAGTCCTTGAATACTTTTCAAAATGTGCAAAGTAAATCAAAAAGGTCATTCATTTTCAACTTGGGGATATGGAATTTTGTCCTTTCAGAAAGGCTTTCCCCACTAACTGATTCTTGTCCGTTGTGACATGCCAACATTAGTACGACTGCTCCCCTTGCATGAATCTATGCCACAATGACAGGGAGGTAGAGTTTTGCAGCAGTGCTCTTAAGTTGTCCCTTTCCTTCACTGCATTAGAATCACTACTGTTGTTTGGCTTCATGGGAAATGAGGAGACCATGTCTCATTTTTCCAGCAGTGATATTTTGTATGCCCCTATGGCACTAAACCTACAAGTGATGTTAGACTTATGTCAGTGTCACTGGTTGACATACTGTTGATCAGTATGTTCTCTTATGCTTGAAACGGTTGTGCCTAAAAACAGTAAACACAGCTTCTGTTATAGCTAGTACTCTAGCTGTTTCCATGTGCCATTTGTAACTGTCATAGTTTTAAGTTAGGTAGACGACGTCCTGCATTATGTCCTGGCTGCCTCAGTAATACAGAGAAAAGAAAAAAAAAGACAGGATGAAAATACAGCCAGGTTGTCAGTTCAATGTTTGATTTAAATCTGTGGGTTGTTCTATCAAAAGTTTTCATTCTGAGTCGCTGGGAGAGGCCAGTGCTCTCCATGACATTCAATCATGACCTTTTGACCTCCTCCGTCACCTCACAACGCATGGGTAGCCCTTTAGCTAGAACAGCAAAACGGTCCCTGACCTGTGGGTTAGTGAAAACAGCAGGGACTCTGAAAGCAGGATATATGCTATAACGTCCCTGGGAGGCAGATTTCACAAGACATACTGTGTTTTCACCTTATGTTGGAGAAGTGCAGTGGAATCACTTGAGTACATTTTGCTTGTTATTGTTAAAAATGCCTGTAGTGGAGCCATGCATGAAACCTGTATATACTGTAGAATGTTATGCTTTTCCATATTTTTTTGTCATATATAATTAATGTTACGATGCCAAAACATGGCAAAAGTATCAAATGATGAGGTAAACTGCAAGTGTTTACATTATGTAGCCTACACTGCTACATGTAGCTACATGCTGACGTCTGGGAAATGTAATCTTGGTTGCCGATGTTGTCGATTTGTCCCCCATTTTGGATCGTATTACTGCTGGATATGTTTGGTTGTCAAGATTTTGGTTTAGATGCTTCTATGTTCTCACAGTAGACGGATAGCTACACTCCGTTGTGGCACCCAATTCGGAAGTTATCAGTCCATTAAATAGTCATTATCTGCGTTTTTTTAGCCCCATAGATATTGATTAGAAGGTGCCTGCTACACTACTATTAGCTTCAAAGGCCATTATCAGCTAATTACGTTGTGAAAAGGTTATTGTTATCAGGGCACTGAATGGCCGTTTGAACATTGAACTTTGTGAAAGGGACGCAGTTTGATAGGTTTTACTTTCATTAGGCGTAGGAGTGAAAACTACGTGGCTATGTTTAGGAAAATATGGTAAAGCTGCTAATACATCCATCTCTGGTTAAAATAAGTCAATGTTAATTTCACTTTCACAAAAGACACAAACCCCACTCTCCTGGGCGAAAGTCCTGTGTTTCTTAAACCTATCCCCCACCCTTCCCTCCCGCCTGCTCTACACAGACTACATGCTCTTTATACTAAATCACCTGACCCTCTTTGCTTCTGTCATAATTATTATGGCCACAAGATGTCACCACCTAACAGTAAACGTAAATGACCATTTAATGGTCTAATAATGAACCTAACAGTAGGTGTGGCAGGTCCCCTCTGACAAATATCTATGACGCTTACAACCACTTAGAGCAGCCATTTAATTGCCTGATAACAATTGAAGTGGCTGGTTACAGTCATTCTCCCACCTGCAATGACGGTGCAGACATGGAGGAAACATTAAATCATGTAAATACATTCCGGCAGAAACCTAAAATACAAGCATGAACCTTAAAATGAGCATAATATCTCCCCGTGTGTGCAAAACAAAATGCTGTTATTTTTATTTCTATGAAAATTTCTTGAGCTTAAGTTCATCATTAGCTCTCAGGGTCTGTGAGAGAATGTCTGGCTCGTAAAATTGTATCACTGGCGCTAATAAACAAATGCATTAATAAAATGGTGAAAAGTTAGAGTAATTTGAGCTTACTTAAATAAAAAGGACGTAAAAATTTTGTGTAGTCTCATGGTGTCTGTGGAGGAATACAGATACTGTAAAATGATTGGGTGGTTATATCTAAGGATCAGTGTGTCCTATAGTAGTCAGGAGATAATTACAATTATGATAAATGAGCATTTTGCTAATTAGTAATTAACAGAGAGTGGGAGCAGTGTGCGGTTTATTTTAAACAGTCCTAACTTCATACGCCACCAGTCAGAAAAACAAATCCAGAGCCCATGATTGTTTATTTTTATGTCTTTATGGACTTTGCATCAGGCCCCTCAGCACGTACGTACATGGTAAGCTGCAATTTTTGGTGCACCAACTAATTAATCAACTGCTTAAGAGACTGTACCATGATGTTAATTATAGGGAACAAAGTCTTTTTTTTTTTTTTTTTTTCCCCTCTGCTTTTTGCATGTGCATAAACAGTTTTGGCTTATACGGCGCAAAATATCTTTATCTACATTATATCTCTGCTTAACAAGAAAACACTCCTAATTTGCAAGTATTTAGATAGAAGAGATGGCTCTATTTAAAATTGTGGTCAAACATGAAGTGAAGAAATGCCTCTGAAAGGATTTGGAGCTTGGAAACGACTGTATCTGATAGAGAGCCAGAGGAATTTAAAAACTCCCATCTGCAGAGTGACATTAATTCCTGCATTCTGCTTCATTGTAAAAAGTCAGGATTTTCAATTTGAAGCGATTCGGCAACTAGCTCTAATTAACTTCAGCATGTGGTAATTCTAATTCTTCAGTAATCCCCCTTGCCTTTTTGTCACTTTCTGACACAAGTTTGTATCTATTACACTCACTATGGCTGTTACTTCATTTTTACTGGCTCTTTTCTCCCTTCAGTCACTTGCTTTCTCTGTGCAGAGCCTCTGATGACTTCCTGAGTTGAGAGGAGCCAGAAGTCTGTGTTATATCCCTGTGCCTCTCTGTTGGGAGTCTGGCCGCTTATGTAGCTGAGGGAAGTGAAGTTGGCGTGAAAGTGAAAGTTATTTGTTTCAGATGCAATAACCCAGGGGATAAGCCAAGGACTTGTGGGCTGCTGATGTGCGACATGTTAGTGTTAGCAAGGAACGCGACAGGTCTGCGTGTGCTTGTGTGTCAGTGAGTGGGAGGAGATGTTTGAGTTTGCTGAGGGCAATGACACTAGTACTCTTTGTGCTGTGATGTTGAAAACACCTTCAGATTTAAAGTGCCTTCTGTGAAAGCTAGTAGGCTGATTTGTTTGGGCTTACGGTGGGCCACAGTTTACTCCCTGTCAAATATTCTACTTTTAGCAAACATTTTTCGTCTGGTTCATGTCTGATGTCTCTTAAAAACCTCCATCAGTACGCAAAATGATTCAGATATGAAGCTCTAAATAAGCACAAATCTATTGTATGTTGTCATATGTATTCATATATTCATTACAGCAAATGGAGAGACCAAAAATCAATTTCATGCTTCGGAATGTTTTTGTGAAACCATGGTGTTTCTTACCTGCAGTGTACCACCATGGGCCCTGCATCTGGAGGATTGCAAGCTTTCACCCGTCTCAGGAAGGCCAGGAACGGAGTGGGGTGCTCCGGTACCCCGTGGTCTGGCCAGGCCGTGAACTGAAACTGCCTCACCTCTCTCTTCTCACTGGAGCCATTCTGCATTATGGAGGTGGAGGAAGGTTAGTGACTAACACAGCTCACACCAAGTACTTGACAGATATTGCAGGATCTAAGTAGCTACTCTAAGACAACACAATCTAAGTGTTCCTTACTTTAAAAAGTGCAAATGTCCTGACACAGTATGTGGCCAGCTCTACTGTGTCTAGTAGTGTCACTTGGATGAGGCCGTATGTCTCTGTCCCTCTTGTAGGCCAATATTGGTCACATTTCACCTGCAGTGGAGAGAAACATCACATTAAACAAAGTCTGGATTGGAGCATATGAACACTCTCTGCCCTGTAGCTATAACAGATTAGTCTTGACGCATTTCTGTAATTTTTAAATACCATCATCCATTTGAGGCATATTTACTGAGTACAAATGCTCATTTTCAACATTGCTCTGCTTCACATTCACACAAGTCAAATAATGGCAAAATGAATGTCCAAATTCTGCTCATTCCTGCTGACTAGGTTTGATTTCATAATCAATTAAATGGCCTGAGATATTTGTATAGAGCCGACGGAGCTATTAATTGTCCTGACATACTCTATAATTACAAAGGTAACCACAGTTTCCAATCATATCAGTGGCTCAGCTTTATTGCCATTCGAGTGTACAGCTTTGTATCCCAGTTAACGGCCAATAAAAAACTGTTCCATTATAGTGTTACTGCTTAGCTGACAAAGGGAAGCACATACTGGTGTAAGGGAGGAAATAACTGGGTTCCAATTCACTTGTTTTTTGTTTGTTTTTTTTCATATTGTCCAATAGACCTGATGTTCTTTTAGCAATATGTTAAACACAATTGAAATGTCATCATGCTCAACAAATCCTGTTGCCTGGTGGGCTATGGCTGTTAAAATATAAGACAACTGGACACCAGTTGTACCACTGGAAAGGTCAGATATCTAAAAATGTTTACTATCCGCCCATTTTCTTAAGCAGCTGTTAGAAGATTGACACCAGTAGCAATGAAGCTATTATGACACTAGGAGAAATGAATTGATTCATAATAGCATTTACTTGCAAATACTCAAGCTTTAGATATGCAGAACATACATACAAAGACAGCTTGAGTGCTTCCCAGCGAATGATACGACTGATTAATATGAAAGACAGGAGCTGTTGGCAGCAACAAAAGCGCATTATGCACTACAAATGTCAAACAACATAATAGTATGGAAGCGTCAGGGTGGGGGTTGTCTCGCAGGAATCCTTTACGGCAGAGCCAAGAAGCACTCTTATATCACAAAGCATCTGTAGAGTGAAACGGACACCTGACAGCATGGAGCGCATTTAATTGAGGAATTATGCATTTTACAGTGCCTATAATGTTGAAAATCAGCCAAAGGAGCATATTTGCGTTGCAGATTGTACAGATACTGCTCTGTGGATTGAGTCAGCACCCCTGTTAACACTATGCCAGGCTCTTAAAAAAGGCATACGAGTGTGAAGGTCAGTAGCTTATGGAGCCTGTGCAAGCTTTATGTGCTCAGTCAAACACTGTAAGATGTGCAAGACAGAGAGACAAAGTGCCTTTTGACCATGTCAATCTTAAAGGAGGAGTGAGTGCATACAGCTTGGCAATGTAGCTTTTCAGGCTGAGTCTTTTAATCACTGATTGTAATCCAGTGCCTTCAGCAGTGCTGCGCTAATGAAGGGAGCCATGCCACTAATCAGTCAGGACTAAACAACAACAGAAAGTGTTGTTGTAAAGAAAGGATTGAGGATATCAGTGGATAACAGGATGGAACTTGGCTTTGCCTGGAGAATTAATAGGACAGCATCTCGGGAGGGCCAGAGTACAACATACTGTACAAATTACACAGGAGAAAAAGGACTTCAAAATGATTCTCACACTGAGAGAGGGTGAAATGAGTTGGAATAATCTATTGTGCAAATCTTAATGTCAAATCAAGACCAGAAAAATTATGTAATTGGCTTTAAAATTGCATTTTTTTTTTGTTTTGGCTTTGCTCTGTTAAATCATTGGTTATATTCATGAGTCGGGGTTATACATTGCAAAGCCTAAAATAAAACACACTCGTTCCTTTTATTTCATTTGAATACGACTTGGAGAGATGGAGAGCACTGCAGGGAAATATGGCTGCATCTGTGTTTTTGTCTCTTACCCTGGACCTCTCCTCCAGTTTTGTCATCATGACGATGATTGCACTCCTCTGCTCCCAGATCATCCTCCAGAATTCACCAAACGTCTCTGGCAGAGATCCTTGGGTGGCAATGTAGGCATTCTGCTTCCTGTAGCCATCGATGTAGTTGGCATTGATATAATCACTTCCAGGGATACCTAAAAAAAAAAAAAAAAAAAAGAAACAAGACGAGGTGTGAGATGAGCTGTCAAGCCGAGTTGCTATGCGAAAAAATTAGTCAAGGATTGATTCATAAGAGGCATCCGTGTGTTGGAGAGTACAGGGGTATTTAGATGGTGGGTGTTGTGTAACAATCCAACTTTGTTTGTGCAATACAATGCGGAAAAGACAACAGATGTCACAAAATAGTAGTTGTTGCCTCCTAAGGTGGTTGAAGTCTTGATTGCCCTGCGGTTATTTGAGGTAACGTCAGATTCTCCCCCAGATGAAACCACATGAGGCTAGCCTCTGTTTCCGAAAATGAAGTCAGTTAAGCCAAGGTTTTCTGAATTAAATTTAAAAATAGCATAAAACAGTGACATTTGGAACCAGTGTTACAGTCCATGAGGATTTGTATTTGCTATCAACAACACTTTTAAATCCGCAGCTTTTGTGTCCCTCTTCCATATCTGCAACTGACTTGCAGATAAAGCTTGGTCTGTAAAAGTCTATCACCTCACATGGAGAAAAACAAACCAACAAAAAACTAGCAAAACAATTTCCCCCCCTCCTCCCCTCCTCACTCCTCCTTCCCTTTTGCTTATATTAAATGAAAGGCACAGCAGCCTTTTCGAATCCAGGCGAAAGAGACAGAGCTGACAGCTAGTCAATGCTTCAGGACTGGCAGTTTAGGGGCTTCGTGCACACATGGTCGACCAAGATAAGTCTCATCTGCATGGACGCCACGTATCAGAGAATCCCCTCACTCCAACTGCTCCCCCTCCCCCTCTCTCCCCCAGACTCCCTTTTACTCCCAGGTAACTTATTCAACAGAAAAAAGGAAAGAAAATGGAATATGAACACATTCAAAGACCAACCCACATATTTTTTTTTTTCCAACTGTCCCCCGCCCTCTCTTTTGCTGTTGAAGTTGTCCACATAGCCAGACGGCTGTACATTTCCGTGATGGACAAGGGATAAATGCAATTAAGCCCAGCGCGTTTTCAAATTGAAAAGAAAAAGCAAAAAGAGACATTACTGTGGTTTAATGAGAATGCGGCAAGTTGTTTAATGCACATTTGCAAATGGATTTTGCCTTTGTGCTTTCTGTCACTCAGGATTTGTATAAATTCTACCATTTTCTCTGTCAATATGCTTATTGAGAAATAAACATTGCTACAGTGTTGTTCAGTACTCAGTAGCCCTCGTAGAAAAGCAAAGGAATCTTAAGAGAAACAGAGAGATTTTAGGGTACAACATTGTAATGGTGATAAAGATGATTCTTAGTCACAGGAATATATTCATGTTAAGACATTGTGGATTTGTTAGCAGATGACCACACTCTATCAGTTCTGACACGGTCTTAACATAGAATAGATTAAAAGTTGTCACATTACATGTTGATTACATTTTCTTCATAAATGGATTCTTTGTTGAATAATAGCAGGCTTGTGACAGCTCCCACACGCAATATAGATCAATGGAAAAAAGCTAGGGTTAGGGTTAGAGTTCTTGCTTAACTTTAATGAACCAAAATGAACATAGAATTGATGGAAATTGCAGGTAACATGGGATTTGCAGGGATCATGCTTAGAAAAACTGATACATACTAATTGAAATTAGAAACTGTACAATTTTGGCAGATGAAGGGTGGACAAAGTTTTGGGGATTAACTTTGAATTCCAGTTTAATCCTGCTAAGCGCGTGTTTTGTACGGTCAGGCAACTTGGCAAGAGGTGCCTCGTCAGTCGTTAAGAGTACAGCAAATTCAGCGATGTCACGACAGTTAAAGTCCACAAATGTACTCAGGCATCAGAGCGCCTGTATTCCGAAGATTCTGCTGATCCATCCCCACATCAATAAATTCTGAAAGTAGCCGTCTTCAAATTCTGATGTCAAATCCCAAATCCCTTTTTATTCAAAGAACTCAATCAAAGTAAACAATAGACGCATTGCTTGCCAAAAGGCTTTAAGCTTTAGAAGGAAAAGAGGAAGTCCCTCATGTCCCCCTGGCTGAGAACTACTCGCTTGCTACAGCACAAAGGCTCCAATGTGGTTGTGCAGATGTGTTTATACGCCTGGCTAATGGAGTTCCATCAACACTCAAGCTGTGTGTTGTTTCTGAGAGACTGCAAAAAGGGCTCTTTGAGTCTTTATCTATCTGTTTTTGTCACAATAGCCATTTACTTCTTTGTTTATTTTCCTTCGCCCTCCATGGGAGCAGCTCAATGGAAATGGTTAATTAATAGCTGTGTGCGTATGTGCAATTGTGTTTAATCCAATAAACTGGTGAAGGAGCCAGCACTTAACTAGCCATTTCAAAATGGCCTTTCAGTCCTTAGAAGCGGTACTGTACAGTGCAACACTTTTAAAATGTGCCAGAGACTTACTGGACCGGTTCAAGTCAGGTTTGTGATGGGCTCAAGTGAACTAATGCACCAGCATCCTGAGTGAGTCCTGTCCATGTAATGTTACAAGCGATGCCTCGTTGATTGTGTCACTCTGGCTAATGTATTCTTAGCACTTCATTTATCTTGTGTCTAGCTGTGAGTTTTGTTTGTCAGTTTGGCAAATGCGCATTTTTGTGTTATTTGAAAAGGCACATACCCATAATTAAGTAATGTGCATTTCAGATAATAATGTGCTCTGCTGTCTAATTACCTTCCAATGTACTTACTGTTCTGCATTCAAGGTATAAATTATGGTCAAGGGACATGCCAATGTCTTCATACAAAACGCAAGTGGGAGGCATTATGAAAAAACACATCAATTTAGAGAATGTATCGGTATAGGTGCTAGTTTAATTTGATCTGAGTGCTTTCCTCAGCATTTTTAAGTAAAAGTTGCCAGTTTCTAAAGCCACCTCTTTCTTTGCACCTGAGGCATGAAAGTGAATAAGTAGTCTGACGTGCCTGTGTAGGAATATAATTTAAAAGTGCAGTGTGGTTGCACTCCTGAGGTCTCAAAGATACAGTTGTACTGGCTGTCTGTGGAATCAATACAGCAGTTAGGAGGGAAGATGTTGGTGGGCGGCATACCGTCAATAGCAGAGAGCAGGACTCTGGAGTGGTCGTAGGCAATCACGTTGGCATATCTGTTCTTTGGTTTGTTGACCTCCAGGTTAGAGTGCTCCCATGTGAACTGCTGGCCAGGGTCGATGGACTGTGAAGAAGAAAATTTGTCATTACAATGGAATATTATATACTATTTCATATGAACATTTAATAACAGTGTACTGCTAAGATTGCATTCAATTCTATGACTATTGCCCATGAGGTGTTTGTAAAAGATCAATATCAGAAAGCTTACAGAAACACCACCACAGAGCAATTGAAAATGAAGATGCTGTGTTGTATTGCTTACATCTCTCTTAAGAGTGTACTTGCAACTCATACCTAGCCTTGTATGCCTTTACACATTTACCAGGCCCTTGTTTTTCCAAGGCTATGAGGAAGCCAGTTTATAAAAGTGAGAGCTCTGATGATTACAGTCTTTTGCCTCTGATGTTTCCTTTTTGTCCCACAGTCTTTTTCTCCACAGTGATGACACAGGTGGCTGAAAATATTTATTTTGTATTAATGCTATGCATAACATTGATTTCTGGTGTTGCTGTTAGACATGTGTGCGCAACAGTGATGCAGAAAGGTTGTAAAATATTGATAAAATACTGCTTCATCTCTGGCCCTTCGGCAAGAAAGAGTTTGTCTGGCATGAACGCTGTTTCCCCTCAAGGTCAAATAATATTTAAGACTGGCCTTTTTAAGCTCACGATTTTGACCAAGTGCATAGGACTACACACCGCATTTACAAGGACAGAAAAGGCATGAACAAGCGAGAATTCCTGGCCATGCCGGTGAAAAGCTGAAAAAGTTGTGACCATGATATAAAAGTACTTAAGGTTACCGAGTCCAAAGGAAATGATTGTTCTCTGACTGAAAGCTGATTTAGTCCATGAATAGTCTAACTCAGACTTTTATTCTTCTCAGTTAATTTAAGTAGAGTCTATTCTGGCCCCGCAGTATCTTGGAGAAAATGGGGTGTCAACAGACACGGGAATCTAAGTTGACACTTTTAGTCTGCAAAGCTTAAATTAAAAGTAGAGGAGAGCATTTTTGGATGGAAGTTTGACTTAAAAAGTGGATAGTTCCTTATTAAGAACAATGTGAAGTACGTGTTGTCTTTGGCGTGAAATAACCAGTACATATAAATGATTAGATTTAAGAAAAGATACATTCTGAATAGGTCACAAAGGAAAAGCTTGTGTTCCACTGGCTTTCCTCATTTGATTAGTAGAACTTTACGGTACATACTAGAATACCACACCTGAGACTAGTTCAGCAGAATTTGCTATCCAAGCCCTCTTTCAGCTTTGTAAAGCAGAGATTGATAAGGCTCCCTCATCACCAATAAATGAACTATAAAATATAATATCACAAAGGGAAAATACAAAGACATGAAAGATGGCATTCCATTTCACATTACAGGGGAAATATTGTGCTTGTGTTTTTAATGACCACAGACTGCTTTTATGACTTTATCTCCACTGAAAGTAGAAACCCAAGAGCAACAGGACACATTGCAACTACCAGTCACATTAGTGCACTGACCTTGCTTATAATCTCGAGACGGATCTGAATGTGATCACACTTTTATGGCTTCTTTTGGGTAATTTATGGGAGCAATAAATGCATAAAGATAAGCTTAATTATTCATTTTTAATGATGGCAAACTTTATAATACTACTGTGACCATGGAAGCAGATACATTAAGAGGTATTTAAAAGCACATGAGCTCAACGTGAATACAGTAATACATTTTAGCACAGAGTTCTTTATCTGCAGAAATCACTTAAAGCAGCAATATGCGGGGGACAAAACCACTGGCTAAGCCTGATATTTTATCAAAATATGTTGAAACAGTGGGCTGCAACATTGCTCATAATAAAAATCTTTATTTCATTGTGCTCGCAAAATTGCTTTCCACTGCTCTCGAATAAGCACTACGAAATTGGAATTCAATGTACTTAAGCTGCAGTAATGATTGGGCAGCTTGGCAACCACCCATATGGTGACCTCATAGATTTTGGAGCCGTTGCAGGACCCGCAGAGAGAAATGGGCAGAGAGAGGGTGACCATTCCTATCTCGCACAATGCCCCTGAACAGACCTCTTGCTCGCATAGTTTTTCAGGCTCTGTGAGTATTCTGCAAACACAAGTTAATCTACAATGCAAAGCAAGCCTGTAGGAAACACTAACGTTGTCTTACTCAATCTCATGGGGTTTGAGGGGACTTACATTTTAAGAAAATGTTCATTTGGAAGTCTAATCAAGTGACCCATAAATGTCACATTTGTTCCACGATGCATTTTTAATCTGATAGTGGCCGTACGCTCCAGAATGATACTGGAGTTTAAGTGTAGATGGGATGATCTGGCTGGAAAAGAAAACTGTAGCCTTTAAAATCGACAGTATCTAGTAGTATTAGTCACTCCCATTGGTATAGCAGTAAAGCATTAGATTTCTCAAGGATAAAGAATACTGCATATCCTTCTATAGATATATATATATACATGTACAGTGTGTTTACTCCATCCAACACATTAGTACTGTGGAGTGCAGTGTTGCCTGTTGATTGTTAGTCCTGTTAATTTAATTGGTTGTTTATATTATTGCACAAGGTGATAAAAAACATGATGTGAGACAGCATCGCAATTGTTATCCAGGTTGAATGCAACTTCATACATGTGCTATTTTTAGTGTTATAGCACTCCTCACCATGCTGATATCCAATACAGTACATTACATTAATTGAGAGACACTGATTTTACCTTTAAATAGTCAAAATGATGTCATTTAGATATGCTTTCTCTGTACAGGTATTTGTGATATTTCTCTGGTTTGATATCTTGTGGCTGTCACAATGGTTGTTATACAGGCCTTTTTCACAGGAGACATTTTTGACTTGTTTTAAAACAGAAAGCACTGGTGTTATTAATAACATTAATGATGTCCTTTTTCATCCAAGTTTCTCAGTAAATCATTAGTGAGCCAGCAGGGCCCTGGACCTGGAAATGGACTGCAGCCATTATTAATGTTAATAGTTAGGCTACACCTGTGCGTTTCCTGCTATGACATGTCAAAATGCCTGCTGAGAAAAGGCACACTGACTGATTTGAGATCTCTGGTGTAGCTATTTCTCATGAAAGCATTTCCCAACTTTATACTACACTGTTTGGCAGTCATCCACCAATTGTTGACATACTTGAGATGCTGTGTGGTTGGCATGGGTATGCAAGGATAGGATTAGGACCTGAAAATATCACTAAAAGTGTGGGTGTTGATTGAGTTGAATTTGGACTTTGCGAAATTATTGTATATAAAAATAGACGGCATGACTGCTCCCCAAAAGTGAAACCAAAACATCTCGATCACCCCCTGGTGGTTGTCTGGGCCAAACTAATAACTCAAAGTACACATCACATACATTTCTCTTAAAGATTGGTTTCTGTAATTTTAGGTAGTTCTTATTACACTGATGTGTGTTCAAGTGTTCGTTTTTCTAAAAAGTTTGATTTTATTGAGTTATTTGATGCCATAAAAGCTGTGTGTGTGAGTCAGTCAGTGTGCTCAGGATTATTGGCACTGCTCGCAATTGGGTAGGACAGGTTTGTGAATTGAACTTGATACTGCGGCTCCAGTTCCGATTGCTATTGCACAGACTCTAACTCCGACTGACATCAGCAGCACAAGATGGCAGCACCAGAATCCAGGATATTTTGGTATCATGATTGTACAGTGAAAGGAAGTTAAGTTCATATACAGTCTATGGATTTGCCCACCATACCAGTAGCGATAGTAATTTAAGCACCTGGTGCATGCTCCTATATAACACTAGACATGTTGTATTTTTTTTTCTTTATACTTGCTACAACATTTATAACAACTTCTGAATCAATCTTAGAACTGTGCTGACACTTACCTCATATTCTTGTGAAAACTTGAGGTTGTCGTTGGCTTTCAGGCGCTCCAGATGATCTGCCAGGTCCATAATTGGGATTGGAGGGTGGCTAGCCATACCTGTCAATCAGACGGACTGAAGGTCAGCCAGCAGTCTTTTAAGAGGGCATCACCCAAGCACAATCCAACAGTGAATCATTAGATAAGCAGCATGTGTGTTTAACAGGGGGAATGGAAGAGTGGATCTTGTTAGGCTAGTTTGTTCACTCAAAGCAGTGGCCATGCTCATAAAGAGAATATGGACACAGAAGCCAATGAGAAGTCACCGAGCACAACTTGCCCCACTGGGACTCTCCCTATTGAGAGAGAAAAACGTTATTCACACGGAAAGCCGCGGTGGATAGTTAGCATGACAGTAAGACACAGACACAAACAAACATCCCAAAAGACAAACAAAAAACATTCAAAATGTTAGGCCAGATGTTGATGTCTGCTTTGAGTGATGACATGTTTTCAGGCTGTCATTTCAAACTCCGCCTCCTGTGATGACGTAGCATTAACACCAGATGGATTAGATGTGAATGGGAATACAAGACTAGGCAGAAAAAAGATAAAGAAGGGAATTAAAGCTAAAAAAAACAAAACCATGTCAAATGCATAATCGAGACCAACTAACTTGACAAATGGAGGTTACTGGGGTGACTGGACGCACCTGAACCTGTGGAGGAAACGGCGGTGTAATTAAATACATTGCAGATGTCATTAGCAATGTGATGACTATTTTCTTTAACAAACAGAAGGTAAAAAATTGAAATGTGACAAGAAGTAGTTGAATGATTTATGTGTATTCTAAATGGGACATTCATTAGTAACATACAAATCATCATGCTAGAAGCTTAGCTATGCCACCATGCTTATTTCATGGAAATAAGAAAGCGCACAGGGAATAAAAATCCTAGCAGCACGAATCAAAGTTGAGCAACCAAAGGATATTATTTGACATTCACGTTAACCTGAGGATGCTGACATGGTGATATACCACTTGCATAGTCTGCAGTTAAGTGCACTTGACTTTGACTATGTCGAACTGACATTGTTGAATATAGGCCGTAATCGAGGTGTGTCATCAGCATATTCAAGAGGTGTATGGAAACAATCAAACGTGTAGGGTTTGAGCAGCACTGATGTTCACTAAGGCACATTTTTGTACATGTTTTCAAACCCCAGCCTGTGGCCAAAGATCTGCAACTTGAGAATTCAGGTGCCATTTTGACACACCAGTTGCATGACAGTCACTCTCTCTCCACCGAGGTGATGTTTCATTTTGGTTGGCGGCACAAGTGGGCATTAGCTAATGGAAGCTGTGCCTCGTTTTCCCACCCACTCTCACGTCTCTGAAAGACGGTAAAGGGTGTTTCTATTGCAGCCCGCTACTCAAAATCCATTTCCACCACTGGGGGACAATGAAAGTACCATTTCCAACACGCTGTCGCTCAAACATCAAGCATCCTTAAGATGAAAATGTCCATTGAGGGGTAAAGAGGTGGAAGAAAGGGTAGAGAGAGTAGGGAAGAGAGGTGGTCTAATGTAGGAGTGCTTCAGGACTTGAGAGAAAGTGGTCACGTGGTTGGGGGGGAAAAATGTTTGGTCCTTTTTGAGCAGCGAGAGAGCCAAGCTCTCAGAAAGGCTGTTGGGGGAAAAAAACTGATGGCTTGAGAGACGAGTGAAATAGTGGGAGGATGGTTGAGATCACTCTGAGCCAAAAGGAAAAATACCCCTCTGCCAGGTTGAAACAGCCAGTAATGGTCCTAACATCATTGAAGAGCTTTCATAAATATGCATAATCTTTTTTCAAAAATGAGCCTGCAGGGATAATTCATCCTCCTTTCATATGAGCTGACCTGAAAAATATGGCTTTGATATTACTACATTATTGGCAGTCTCTGAACACCTGTCCCCAAAGCAGTCGGTGCCAGAGGAACTCAAACGGCAGTTAAATGTGTCTCTCTCGGTCAGCACGGGGGCAAAGATGCATACCTCCTTTCCAGGTGATAAATGGACTGTGACTCCCATCGTTTCCCCCGGCGAGAAAAGGCCACACGACTGGGCCAATGCACGACCACTGACCACCACTCACCTCAGCACTAAAGGTCAGATCAAGTAAACACTAGTGTTTACAGCTTGCCACCACTTTCTCCTCGCTATCCATACGCATACAAAGTAGAACACAGAGAGCCATGACACATTTTGTATTTCCCTCACCTTCCACAATGCTGCGTCCTGTCTCCTAGCAGCAGGGTACCATCCAAGCAGGACTGTGCTATTCTGAGTAAGCATGACAAGTTTTGATGACCTGGATAACCCAGGTGCAGAGGAAGACGACAGCTGCCATGAAACTGTCAAGCTTGCATTTCTGCCTCTTCATTTTCCACTGAGAAGTGTCTCCGGGGAGGAAACTGTCAGTTTTGACCCTCTGTGCCTTCTCTAAGCACCTGTCCACCGTCTACCAGCACCTGCACTGTCTAACTGCTCACTTGTGTAGTGCCAATCTCACCACAGAATTGATGGGTACTTTTTAGGACGTCACGGTATGAGGTTTCAATGTCGGCAGTGGGTGCAGAATCTAATTGTGAATATAAATTATCCCTTGAAGCGAGCAATCAGTAGCATTGGCATCCCTTTATTACAATGCACATTCAGTTTTAAATTCACTGTCTATGAGATGGACGTCATTTTGGATACGTACCAGGCGTTTGGAAGTTGAGGCGCCGAAGCTCAACGGGGTCAGTGGGATGATGCAGAGGCATTTCCTTGCTGTTGGGGAGACTGCCTTTCCTAGCTTCAGATTCTGCTCTTTTTCTGCAGAACAAACAGCAAATTTTTTCTTTTTTTTTGGCTTGGCACTCAGAACTCTTACTGTATAACCTCAGCTTGCCTCGTGGTCTAATAAATACTGCAGGCAAATATGTAATTAAGGAGGTGACAGGATTGCATTCTTTCAGTACATAAGGCTACAGGGGGTGGACTAAATAACATCATTACTTCACAGTGTAATGCAATCCAATACAATAGCCCTTAACCCTTAAATGCTACCTTTAGTGTAGCCTAATGTTCAATTGTTAATGATGGTGTCGGATAGGGTGTCAAGCCAACTCTATAGCACTTCTGAAATCATAGTTGGAGGGTGGTGTTTAGATTGCTGTATATTGTAACCTTGTCCTGTTTCTGTATAGACAGAAAGAAACAAGACAAACAAAAAGCTTCACAAAGGTATCATTTACTGCAAGGCCGTGTAGTGGATTGTATTATGTTGTAGAGTACTCCTGTTCCAGTCCCCTTTATTTTAGGTTTATTTTTTCAGTATCTTGAATGCAAGTTGTGAGATTCGTATTTACAGAGAGTATCTTTTTCATTAGGGATGCACCAATTGTTCAATTCTGGGCCAATACCCATAAGTACTGTTTAACATAACAATTTTAACAGATGTTTTTTTTTGTTGTTGTTTATTTAATTTTTTCTGTTATTTACTCCCCCTTTTCAGGCAGAGAAACAAAGAAATCTTCATGATAAAAAATAACTGTTTCAAAGTCATTCAGCCCTTTATTACACTATCTTTGAATGAGCACAAATTCAGTCATACAAGTTTGTGAAATAACCTTTAATATAACCTTCTTTCACTTGCTTCCAAAGCCTTTTTACTATGTATATATTATCATAATTCTCTTTCCAATATCTGTTATATATTGAAGTGAAAACCTCAACAAAAATAACCTTCAGAAAACTTTACTTGTTGAAGTTTCTGTTCTAAATGTGAACACCTAATGATAAAGTTAAAATTTTGCATTGTGGTGTAACTTCATGCAACCTCTGTCAGCTGTTAGTTCTAGCCACCGACTGCTAACAGCTAAAGCTAGCTAACTCTCCTCCTGCTGATTTCAACACATATTTTTAGCATTATAAGTGAAAAAATTATGATGCCATATCGGATGAGACATCAATTGTGGGTTTACTGCATCCTGTCATCTATAAGTGGTCCCTGGGATGATCGCTGTTCATCCCAAGCATGTACCCGAGATTATGGGATGCCGAAAGTCTGGAGCCCTGCTTTTTCCTGCGCACAATTGATATGAAACAACAGAAAAACACTGGCCACTGCCATCTGTGAATGTCATCTTATTTGCCAGTAGCCCAATGGTAGTCAACAAGGCCAGTATCGGCTGGTAAATTGGTGCATCCCTATTTTTCACACATTTTCAGTGCACAACATTGTCACCTCTGATATAAGATGCCATATGTCAGTTTTATAGAAATCAATGTGGCTTGTTCATTCATAAGAATCAACACAGAATTGGCCACTGACATGGATAACATTTTGGTCACTGGTACTTATAGCATACCGTATGTACAGTGGAAAGGAAATACAGTGGATAGTTTGACAGTATGAATGTTAAGTTTTAAAATAGGAAAAATAAAAACATTTGTGCTTTGATTTCCCAGTAATTGCCTGCTGACAGCTGTTATATATAGAATGTCGCATTGCTAACAGTACGTAACATGTGTTTAACATATGTTCATGTTGATTAAGCACATAGCAAGATTTCACGAATGACATCAACTCCACTGGGCGACCAATTTCTGTGTGTTTATTTATAATCTGTACAATTGAGGGAGGAAAGGGGTTTATAGGGAGTTAGTTATTTTCTACTTCTCTCTCACTCTTACCTGTCTGGTTTGCTGCTCCATTGGTCAGCAAGGAAAGAAATATCGACACAACATTAGGTGGTAAGACCTTTGTTTTTATATAACGGAGAATTCCAGAAACGTTTCTTTAGAATAAGTGAATGACTGACTTTATAGGAGACAAACGATACCAATCATATCTCAATTTTTCCTTTGCGTGCAAGATTAGTGATGCTTCACTTCAGAGATTATGCTCAATTATGCCGCCTTGGGGCTCTTTGTTTCAAATACTACAGTTTCCCAGGTGCATCCAAGATTCCTACATTGTATCTCTGCTATTTCAAGCAGTTTCAGCTGATTGCTTCTTGTTCAAGCATAAAAGTCTTCTCTTGACTCCTAATTGCTGTGTCTGTCTTTTCCTGCAAATAAGCTTAGCACTGTTAACATTATTGAAATCAAGAATTATGCATACTCAAGACTGATGCATGTGGTTTTATAAATGAGAACATGTGCGATCATAATTTTGAGTGAATGTGAATATATCAAGCATATACCATGTTAAATGCATGTTACCATTTTAAAGCCCCTTCATTTAGAACATCTATTAGTTTGGTAGCAGACATGGCTTCAATTATTCTGTGTAGGTGTACGAGTGACTCTGATTTATGCCTCTCTCTGATGAAGCTGCACATTGTTATTCCCATGTCCTTTCTCAGAGCTCAACATAACATGGTTGTTGCCCTTTGTTTTGCACAAGAGGAGCATTCTGCCACATAAAAATTGATCTTGACAAGAGAAATATCTCCTGGTTATGCACCGAATGTTCCCTAACGTGGCGGTGACACCAACTTGGTAATCGATGTGTAAATCTGCCTGCCACAAATAGAAACTCTGAAGCCCCCCCACCCGCGCACACGGTCTTTGTTCACTTTCAATTCACCTTTTGTGTTATCCAAACCAAAACTTGATATGAATAGGATCCAAGGACAACAAGGTGTAACAGAATGTAGCTGTGTGCAAAAACCTCTTACATTACACTACTATTGATGTATTTTTTTGTCTTCAGTATTGGTGCTGTTACTGATTATATTGTGCTGACTCTTCACTAACTAATCTTACCTTCACCAAATTACTTCTTGAGGACTACTGTGAAATTCTGCTTAGGACTGGACATTTGATTGAATGAACTCTGCAGAAAATTTGCCTTATGGAAAAGGTGAGAAGAGACAAGATAGGGAAGGATGGAAAAAAAAAATCGGTGTCTGGATGCATGCATGTTGGATATGTGTGTGTATCCTTGCAAAGCAGGAGGGCATCATAAGGTCAGAGTCGAGATCTGGAGCTAGTCTCCCTCGTGGAATGGGTAGTAGTAAAAGGGGGGAGGGGTTGGGCTGGCTGGGATGCTTGCCCAGGCCCCAGGGCCTCTCTAAAAGCTGCACACACACATGCAGTGACATGCAGCAGATAGTCAAAGCTCTCCCCTCCTACGCTTGACTGATGAGCAGTGACAGCACGAGGTCTCGCTACCACTAGGGGGTTTCAGACCAAAAAAAAAAAAAGCTGTTTTGATTCGGTGTGAAAGTGCACTACCGCAAGTGTTTTCCACGGTTTTACATGTGTTTGTGTGTGTGTGTTTGTGCAGGCAGGGGGGGTAGATGGATGTGTCTGATTAACTTTCAGTCAACGCACGTGTCTGTGTGAAGGATTGTGGGCGTCTGCATTTGATGGCTTAACAGTTTGGGTAGCTGTATGCTTGCATTTACTCATCTGAGATTTAGAGAGTGTGTGTGGTGCTGAAAGTGAGGGTCATTGATAGTCTGAAGATCAATGCGCCTCAGGCTTTAAGTTAAAATCTTACATTAAGTGTCTGCATTCCAATGTGCTAATTGAAGATTTGCGCGTGGCAGTATATTGGTGTCAGGAATCTTAAATATTAAATGGTAATACATAAATATTAAGTGGCTTTACATGAATTTTAAATGCACATGTTTAAGTAATAATGTGTACTGTCTGTAGTATTTATGTTAAGTGGTCTGGGGTGGATTCCTGTGCCTTTGCTTCACTTGTTGGAAACAGTTGTGCTTTTCTTATTCTATTCAGATTATTATTTAATATCCTCACCTTTTGTAGAGGAGGATGGCAATGACGATGCATATGATGAAGACAACAGCCAGCACAGGGCCCACCACCCAGATCAGGCCTTCCTCCTCATCAATGATCGGCTGGGGGTCGATGTCAGTTGATACAACCGGGTCTGAGTAGGGGCTGGTGGCATACATGATCTGAGCCAAGGAAAAACAAATCACTGATCAATATTTTTTTCCAGCCACCATATGCTGCTTCATCCTGTTTCAAACTCCATCATTTTATCTATAATCTGGTGATTTTAAAAGATATTTTCTTGCTCATGTTACATTAACACCCAGAGCTAAATGCCAAGGGCTACAGTAGATCCAGACTTATTTAAGCTCACCATATTCAAAGCACTACTTCAAGACTTCAATTAATTTACCCTCACTACAGAGCATTATCTAACAAGACTCTGACAAAAGCAGCATGACCAACAATACAAATTAAAAGCCAATTCAAAGTTTTGCTGTGTAATTTCTGCTAAGCTTCAGTTTGACCAATCAAAATTATCTTCAATATCTCTCCTATACAGGAGCCGTGATTGAACTATTTCACATTCTATGAGGAGATAAAAAAAAAAAAAAAGGTCTTGTGGGATGAAAATATATGCTTCAGTGGGCAAATTAGAGATTTCCCTCCGTTCGCCATTATCGTTTTGCTCTACCTGAACTCAGGGTTAGTGGAGAGAGCGCGAGGCAGCACTATAGACCCTGCAGCTCATCAAATCCATCATCACGCCTGCGGCTGCCTAATCATGCAGCTTTCGGGTCTTCAGTCCAGACAGACACATGCGCACGCACACACGCACACACACTAGCTGCAGCAGCGGAGATAAGGTGGACCGCACGTAGGACGCAATTAAAGAGGAGCGCTGTTATCGAGGTATTCTTGCGATCAGCTAAGGTCTTAAGGGGTTTCTCCTCCCCAAAGCAGCTAAGGGTCAGCTTCTTGGGCCAGCTGCGGCTTTAAGTTTTTAAGTCAAAGCCTCACAAGGGCTCCGAGTAACACATCTGACCAGAAGCAAACTCCGACCCACTGCTACGATGCAGTGGGTTTAACCCTCTCTGTCTATTTACATGTACAGTTTCTAGCACAAAGACCTCAAGATCACTAGCAAGGGATATCTAAGAGGCGAACAAGTTCAGGTTTGAGGCTGAACTCAAGTAATGGATATAATACATGATGGCAGACTTACGTTTTCAGACATCTCCAAAACAGCAAGCACAAAGAAGATGTACTCCTGGCCATTCTGGAGTTTCTTGTTTTCAAAGCCCCTGTAGGTCTTTCCATCTCCCAGGGTGAAGTCGCTGGGCAGGTCTATGAAGGAAGCAGCGATGTAGGCTTTGGGCTCTGCCTGCCTGCGGAATCGAAGGCCTCTGCTTGTACGGTTTATCTCCTTCAGCAGCTACAGTGAGGAGTAAAGAGGCAGACAGTTGATAACACAGCACACACATTAAAACATATCCACACCAGATCTGTCTATCTAGATTTCTTTCTGATTGCCGAGCTGAAAACGCTGATTGCAATAGGCAGAACATTACAGAAAAGATCAATGACTTATTTCATCTGTTTTTTTTTTTGACTACAAAAGATTGCGAGATTAAAAGATTGTGTGGATTCCCAGCATATAAAACATTTGAGGATTATCCAACAGCTTCAAACAGTAAAAAAGAGACAGAATTAATTTTTGCTGGATTTGATTAACATTGTTATTTATTTTCCAATTCAGTTTTTCATAAATATGAATGAATGATGTGCAAAGCGAGGATAAATTACATTATGTATCAACAAATGGCTTCAAACTACGTTTTGCCAAGCATAACAAACCTTATCTTCGAAATTAAAACACGAGTATGTTATTGGCAGGGATTAACCAAAAAATGTGAACACTTGAACATTTTTCCAATGTCACTGCCAGTTTTTGAAGGGAATTATTACATATCAAACCACTGATTTTTTTTTATTTTTTTTAACATTCATAGTCTCCAAGATAATTAATATTAAAGCCAAAAATACCAACTTTGCTCCTTCAATCAACAATAATAATAATACTAATAGGCTGAAAGAAACTGATCAAATGTGCCCTTCATACAAGTCTGTCCCATCTGACTTTAAACTTCCAGTACAAAGCGTGGATCATAATTATGCTAATCAAGCCTGGCTAGTTGTTTGGGCGTCTGATTCCATATCTCTCACTTGTGTGCACGAATGAGTGTGTGCGCACACGCCGTGTGTGGCTGTCATTCACATTAGAGTGTGTGCGTTCTTGTGTGTGCTCTGTTTTGGCTGCGGGGCTGTTGGTGCTGCCCGATAATGTCTTCAATCATCTCTCCTGTCAACACGGCTAAATCTAGCTGCCCTTGGGAAAAGTTGTGAAAAGGTGAGTGCCAATATTGACAAACAAATAAATTCTGACAGAGGGGCGACTTTTGGGCAATCGGTCAAGGCTACAGACAAGGGCCTGTAGGCATGAGCTGTAAAGCCAATGCCAGATGAGACATGGTGTGTTTTTTTTCTTTTGGCCCCATAGACACGTGATGTATGGTGATGTTTATACAATTGAAATAAATATTTTAAAAGTCACAGTTTCAGAATAAGTTCAAATTTGCCAGAGGATTTGATTTATTGAAGAATGCTTGGCAGAATTTCAATTTTTTGTGACCTGAAGGGGAATGACTTTTTAGAAGTTTCCATTTCTACACATTTCTACAACAGAGACAAGAGTATGTGCTGCACCAAATGTGTAGAAGCATTAGCTTTCAATGTTTGACACTGCATCTAAAGGAATACCTAAAATGTAATCACAGCCAACAATACATTGCGATAAAAGCTTTCGTTGGCTAACACATTAAATCATACCTGCAGTGCACAGAAACTCCTGAATTATCTCAGCCGGCTAAATATAAAAGTTGTCAAGTGTTTTGTGCATACGCGGTAGCCTAGCTTTGCCTGAAATGAGAAGAGACATGAAGGCCTGATGCAGCTCTTCAGGTAATTACCACAGACACAAAGAGGAGGAGGAGGAGGTGGGGATGGGGGTTGAGTTTGCAGTGCACTTGATGGCTACTTCATGTTCTCATTTCCATATGAACAGTGCTCTCTGCAGCTATTTGCGTCAATCAGCGAGACTCATCTCCTGTTCCTCCTGCCCTCTTAGCGGCCTCAACTTTTTTTCCCCCCAATTTTGAGAAAAGAAATGTGAGCTATGTGCACACACTTATGTGGTCCCTATTAGGAATCTGTGTACAATAACGGGATCTAGAAAAAAAGCACTGGAATTTTACATGCCATATTTTCAATTTTCTTTCCTGGTAACCTGCGTCATTCTGACCAGCTCATCCTTTAAACCTACCTCCTCCAAATTCATCTCATCCGGATTGTCCCAGGGTTTGAAAAACTTGCCAGTGCGCTGCTTCTTCAGAGGCACTACAACAATGTAGTATCCCCTAGAAAATAAAATTTAAAGACAGTATATAAATAATCTAAGTAGGATCAAAGATCACTGACACTTTTCAAAAGACACAAGTTCACAGGTTCTATTTGCATATCAATGGTCTCTGTTTCTGGCGAAACCCTGTATGACAGAGAGAACAAATAAAGCATTGCCCAGTGTCCACAATGTCAGCCTGCATTAGGGAGGGGAGTCTGCTTACCAGAATCGGATGAAAAAGGATGCATAATCATGCCACTAGCAAATTATGCAATTCTTTATCACTTTATTGGGGTTATTTCCCCCTGTTTCCTATTTAATTTAAGTATGTTCAGAGAAGTCAGGCAACACGGTTACACCTCACTGAGGCCCCCCGTGGGCTAATTAGGAGACCTCTGCGAACGCAGAAAAGATACAGAATTAGAGGGATTTTCATCCCTTCATCGGGGTGGCAGGAGAGATAACGGCCTCTGCCAGAGTTTTCTGGGCTTCCTGGTTGGGCACCGCACAAGCTAGCCTTAGCCAGGAAGGCAGTGTGGCAGGCTAATGGGAAACTAATTAGCTTAAGCTCTGGCATGGGAGACACTGGGCCAAATGCATCCAGCGAGATCAAAAAACCCCAAGATGGGTTTGAAGCATCAGTCTACAATCGGATGTGCTCCTTGGCCTTCTGACAACCCTGGGCTTTGTTGAAAGGCTATAAGAGACTTTATAGGGCTTAGAGGAGTGCGCTTAAATGAGTCGGGCTGTTTCAGTGTGTAATGACTGAGGTGAAGTGGATATTACACTGAAATGTAGGGATGAATATAAATGACTCTGTTTTGGAAGAATTACCCCTGACAAGGGCAGCTATCAAGTTATCTTCTTTATTTCCATTCACAGTGCATCAGTAAGAAATAATAATCAGTAATGTGGACATCAGCAGTGGAAAGAGAAAGTTCCACTGGCTGTCATGTCTTTACAAGTCACATATCCAACAAATTCTAAAATCATATTATGCCTAATGCAAGTTGGCAATTACAAGTCGGGCAGCATCTGGGATCTGGATAATCAAAGTCGACTCAGAGATGGCACTCCTGGAGTTGATTAGGTTTGTTAAAATTTACAGCCTGCCAGTTAGTCTGTGTACAAGACACAGCTAAGAAAAGTGCATTGATTTGACTGACAAGGGCTCAAGGGCATCTCGACAGATGATTCGAATCATTGACGTTTAGGGGGCTGCAATTAGAAATCACCTTCATTTTAATCATCTCTACTCACCTTACTTTCTCAGATGTCTGAACTGTTGGTAACTCCACAGTCACCATACCGTCTGAGTTGGTTTTGCCAATCAGGTAGGGTTTGGTGCGCAGGATGTCTGGGGCCGTCATGGTGGAAACACGATGCTGCAGACCTCCGGCACTGTTGCCACGATTGGTCAGGAGAAAGGAGTACTGTGTCTCAGGTTGGAGACCCGTGATTAGCTTCTGTGTTAGCTTCCCATCCACCTCCACACTCTGCCCATTATCATAGAGGATCTGTGTGTGAATGAGCCGACGTGTTTTGTGAAGCTTTGGTTGTGGACGTCAACTGAATCATTTTTTGTATCATAGTAATACATATGAAAATGTATTCATCTAGACAGTGCTCACAGTGAAAGGCTGAGCTGGGTTGTAGGTGTCTGGGATTTCCCAGGTCAGCAACACTGATGTCTTCATGGCAGCTCTCACGTGAAAATTTTTTGCAAACACTGCTAAAAGAAAGGGGGAGCAGGTGATTTAGACACAAAACATCCTCTTATATCTATCTACACTAATGGTCCAACACCAGCGCTTACCTGAGAATGTCTCCTTCAAAACCAGGCTGAAATCACTACTACACTGAACTCAACACTGTCCTCTTACCTTCTTACCAACACCAACTCTTTAATTAATGACTGACCTTTGCTTGACGAGACACAAAAAGACATACATACTTACTCCATGTGAGTTTCTTAAATCATTCTTAGATAAGGGGGACTAAGGGTAGGACAATATGTTAATACCAAAGTCTTGTGGTTGATTCCATACTTTGTCAACTTCTGCCATTTGAGGCTTTCAGAGGAAGCTGCTGTGGTTGGAAAGGGCTGCGCAGGGAAAGGTTGATTTTAAAAGGGAAAGAGCTAAAAAGGTTCAGGGACTGGTCCTACCTTGATCCAAAGGCTGTGTCCTGAATTGGACACTTGGGCTATAGGGACCAGAGCCCTTGCTGGTGAAGGCACACATTTTAATATCATAAGTAGTATCTGCCTTAAGGCCATCCAGGATGACTGTTGATTCCGGTGCGGTGATGAAGAGTTCCGAAGGACTGCGTGGGCTGTTGATGTCCTTATACTGCAGAGCATATTTCACTATTTGGCCATTTCGCTCTGCCAGCAAAACAGGTTGCCAGCTAACCTGAATGGTGGAAGTGGTGGCGCCCTCTGCTGTAATGCTCTGAGGGTAGCCGCTTGGGACATCCTCATTTGTGGTGACTTCTTTGACTGTCTCTTCACCAAAGCCCACCTTGTTGCGCGCGGAAAGGCGAAAAGTGTATGAGGCTCCCTTATGGATCTCTTTGGTAGTGTAGTGGTTCTCTCGCTCAGGGAACTCGATCACAGTCAGTGGATCCACGTCTTTGCGGCCAAAACGGAGGCGGTAGCCTTGCAAGGGACCATGGGTTATTGCTGGGGGATGCCACTGGAGGAGAGCTGTGCCCATGTTGGTTGTACTGACCATTAGCCGTGGTTTATCAGGAACTAAGACAGTACCAGTGGAGAAAGGGACAACTTAATATGGAGAACCATGTTTCCATCTTATCATATTTTTAGTACACAGGCATTCAGTATCAATCGATCTACTATCTGTCTGTCTGTGAGTACAGCTAAGTGCTATAGTGTGGTATAACACTGTCAAAAGCAGTGAGTACAAAAGCTGAACTTGGGTGTTCATTTTTTTGTCTTTCTTTCACTTCCTCTCCATTTTTCATTATTTTGAAAATGCCTACAGCATTGCTGTGTCACACCAGTGGGTACGAGTTATTGCAATAAATGAGACAGCAATTAGCTGCATTCACACTTTACACGCTCGATGACAAGAATATTTGCCTAGTGCTTTTTTTTCCCTTATTGGCTGCAGTTTCACAGCTTTACGGAGCAGAAATGCAGTTTCATGTGAAAATGTAGTGTATTAGCAGAGAACCACAGGAGATTTGTCAGCAGTCACAGTTACAATACCTGCGCCAGTGGTGGTGATCAGTTTGGGCTTGCTGCGTGCACCGTCGCCCTTTGTCGTATAGGCTGCCACAGTTACAGAATATGTGGTCTCAGCCTGCAGTTCTGTGATGATCATTTCCTGTAAAGACCCAGGACTTTAGTTGAAGGACACCCACCAGATTATATGCAGTACAAGCAAGTACAGACATATAGTGGGATGTGATGTCAGCGTAATCATCACGAAAGACACAACAGACACATTCTCTCAGTATATACTTAAAATGGAGGCATGCTTCAGTGGAAAAGGATAGTGTTGACAAGAGTTGGTAAAAAAGAATTGCTTAACTTAACTTAAAATAGCTTTATCAGTAAGCACTCAGAATTCAAATCTTCAAGGTCAGTATAAGTGTTAGTCAAGGATTCCATCTGCAGTTTTAAAGGTAAATATCTAAAGAAGCTGAAATAGTGCTCGAGCTTAAAACCTTGAGGTCTTGAACTCCTAATGCACAAAAGACACATGCCATTCATACAGAGGATGACAGCAGGGGAAAACAAGATTGGACTTTTGTCAAGTTTAACTACTCACATGTTCGGTTGAATCATCATATTCCCACTGATTGTGATATAAGGATATGGAGAGAAAAGAGACAAGAAATAAGGCCAGGTACAGACACTAATCACTGGTGAGAAAATACACACACACAGTTTGTCTGCAACCACCAAATAAATTTGTTATGTGATAGAAATAATTGCGTTAAAACATAGCAATAATTATATATAGACTTCTAGATAAAAGCGTGCTCAACTTGTGCATCCAGCAGAATTGTAATCAGTGATAAATCAGAGTAATAGTTACTGTTTTACTGAGTTCAGTTATTGATATGATATGATGAAAGGGAGCTTTTCTCCACTCCAAATAAAAGACTTTGCTGTAAAGGTGTGAGAGAGAAGGCGATACTATGTGTCTGAGAGAAGAGGTGGCTGGCTGAGGAGGCTGTTGTACCTGGGCATCATCAATCAGGATGTCCTTGATGACTGGCTGTCCTGTGGGCTCCCCATTAACCATCCTGACATAGTGCACCTGGTACCCTCGGATCTGACCGTGCTGCTTGGTGGGCATCGGTGAACGCCAGATCACTTTAATTGATGAGGAGTTGACAGCCTCCACCTCAACTTTACGAGGTGGCCCGCTAGGAACTGGAGGAACACCATGGGATAGAAGAAAAAAGGTCAAAATTATAGAGAACCCCGTCACCCTCTTTCTAAATCTTGTCCAAAATCCGTAGCGCAAAATGCTGCAGTG
>JAPZEB010000016.1:9372144-9402787 GCA_029783705.1 Chaetodon striatus
GCACAAGAACAAAAGATGTGACCATGATCAGCGGGGTTTTCTCCAACAATTTGGTGTAACTGATCGTTGGAGTTTGGCGTGTTCAACAGGTCATATCAATCAAATGCAACTGCAAATGCTTTCTGAACAATCACAAGAAAACAATTTAAAATATTTTTTTGCCAGTTTGGACTTAATTTTCACAGAAGATGGAGAACATTAGCAGCTGCAGTTTCTCTATAGATCCTGACTGCATTTCACTGACCTCTGCCTCTGCGGTGCATGAGGAAGATGAGGGGATCCACAGAGGAGAGTCAGCACCTTCACAGTGACGGTCAGCATCTGAAACACACAGGAGCAGAATCAGCTGCTGCAAGTGAAGTACAGACACTATGATTTCAGCTCTCAAGGCCAAAATCGCAGCACCAGATGATATTAGCTCACTTACTAATGTGTATTCATTACATCAGCTAATAACAGTAGTAAACATTTCTAACTGAGCAGCAGCAGTCATTTGTGTCAGCAGTCAGGTATTTATAAATCTGAGCGGCTCACACTGCCAGCCAGTGGTTACCAAGCTGAGGAATGGGGACCACTGTTAAGAAATATAAAATAACTACAGAATAACTATAAGACTAGAGGAAACAGAGCCAGAGCAGCACCAGTTTTACATGAATTTGACCCTAAAACCACAAAATGACGGTGGCTGGAGACGATTTAACTTACATTCAGGACAAGGTCACCTGTCAGGTCATTAACTGCGTCTTCTTTACTTTTTCTGACTTCAATAAAACGCTGTAAAAACGAGAAAACTCGAGTTTAATGCGTTCACATCTCAATTTAGACTGTGAGAAAAGACACCAGCAACTCCTCGGTGCCACCTTAAATGCTCTTCCTTGTTTGAGGGCTGTCTCTGCGCTCTGATTGGCCCAAGGCATGCCTCGCTCTAACCAATCGTTCTAAGGATGCCCCACGTTGGGTCCTGATGTCACGGTGTAATCAGGCCAATCAGGTGCCGAGCCTGCCGCTGAATGGGTGTGGGCGGAGGAGGGGAGCTGAGGAGTCTGTGGGGATTGTGGGCATTGAAGTCCCAATTATTCTGCACACACACACACACACACACATACACACAC
This sequence comes from Chaetodon striatus, assembly GCA_029783705.1. Classification (NCBI taxonomy): domain Eukaryota; kingdom Metazoa; phylum Chordata; class Actinopteri; order Chaetodontiformes; family Chaetodontidae; genus Chaetodon; species Chaetodon striatus. Next base: position 9,373,257 of record JAPZEB010000016.1, read on the forward strand.
ACACGTGCACGCACACTAACGCGCGCTCACGCACGCTGTCAGTCACGCTACATAAATGCTCAGTAAATTCCTCCGTTAATTTCAATCCCGCTATTTCTACTGCGCGCGCACACAGGCTACAGTACACACACACACACACACACACACACACGGTGGGTAAACACCTCACTTCTGAGACATGTCCAGCTCGAAATTAAATATTTTTTTTCTCGTGCCAATTTTCTTTATTCCACTTCAAACAGTGAAATCAAAATAAGTAAATGGGTGGCCCTCTAATGAGGCATATGGAGCAACATAAATCATAACCTGCAGGGATATAAGGAGTCATGCAGTATATGTTACTGCTTTGAAATACTGCAGTCAGTTATTCCTGTCATGTTGTTTAGATCCTCTCTATCCTTCTTTATTTCTGTCTTTATATCAGCAAAGGTCGCTCTGTTTCAGACACACAAATACAGAATGCACACACAATCACGGTCAGACGCACATAAGCAATTATTTGCTCTAATTTTGAAGTCCCATACCTCACTGCTGCCTATGTGCAGTTTTATCAATATGTAACCCACATACATACGTACACACTCCCCGTCTGAGTCCTTTGCTCGTTGCATGCATCTTATTTCAAGGTGATAGTGTGACATTTGGTGTGCAGATTGTCTTTATTCCACTTCAGACACTGAAATCAGCAATTCACTATGTTTGATTAGTTGTTGTTTTATTGTGGATTGGCAAAACAACAACAAAAAGACACAAAATAACTACACAAACTGACAAAACAACAACAAAGAGACACAAAATAACTACAAAAACTGGCAAAACAACAACAAAGAGACACAAAATAACTACACAAACTGACAAAACAACAAAGAGACACAAAATAACTACAAAAACTGGCAAAGCAACAACAAAGAGACACAAAATAACTACAAAGACTGGCAAAACAACAACAAAGAGACACAAAATAACTACAAAGACTGGCAAAATGCTGCAGTGACCAAAAAAATCACAAAAGTGCAGCAAACTGCAACAAGCACTGCATGACATCAATATTTCAACAATGGTAAGGGGAAAAAACAACAGCAAAAACAGGTCTGACAACTGACCTAATCTTGAAACATTAAAAATGGGTAGTGGATTTTTAAAACATGGAAAAAAAATGTGTTTTGCCAAAATAGAAAAGTGGAGCCAAAGAGGGGCTTCAAGTGTTTCAAATGCTTGAAGCACTGCAAGAATTTTGGCTATGGTGCGAGGAAAAAAAATGAATAAAAAATATGATTTTATCACATGAGGGGAGAAAAAAAAATGGCCTTCAAAAAAAATCTTCCACCTTTTGTTTTTCCCACTGTCCAGAACTTGTCCTTTTGCCAAGTTCCTAAAAAAGTGAGTTATACAAAAATGCTGCTGTTCAAAAACACCGCAGAGAATATTTCAAAGTTTCAAAAATGACAGTTGGGATGGAAGTTGGAGGCCTGCAGTTGAAAATGCCATACCATGTGTTGAAATTGAGCAGCGTGGGGAGAAAAAAAAGCCAAAAAAGTGCTTTTGCAAAGTGAGTCACAGTTTGTTCGGGTGAAAAAGAGCACAGTCCAAAATGGGGCTAAAAGTATCAAGTGGCGACAGTCATATTAGAAGCAGGCAGAGAGGGTAGAAAAGAAGAGGGAGTTGTAGATATAGGCGAGGTTGTTAGTATTTGACGGGGTAGGTTAAGAGGGGGTAGACTGGATTTGCAGCTGGAGCTTTGTTTTAGCGAAAACATACCATCCTCCTCTGTGCGGACGAGCTCTGGCAGGCTTTCTGGTCCTGCCCCGACATCTGTATGTGCAGTGACCGTCACATGGTACTCTGTCCATTTTTCCAAGTTTTCCAAAAGGTACTGAGAGCTTTCCGGAGGGATGTTGGTGATTTGAAGAGCAGTAGTATTTCCCCCTTCAGTCGCAGCATATTGGATGGTGTACTGCGTTATGATCCCATTTTGTAATTCCACTGGTGGTGGCCGCCAACTTACCAGGACGTTGGTGGAGCTGGGGCTATAGCACTTGACTCCCTGAGGTGGGCCCGAGGGTTCTGGTTGGCGAGTTGGATTTGGTGCAGGTGAAGGGTTTTTTGTTTGGTCAGGCCATTCATTGAGTTGGATTTTTGTTTTAAAGGAGTTTCAGTTTTTGGTTTGATCGGGGTGATGATGGTAGAATTGACCAAACAAAGGAAAGAAGAAGAGGAAAATAAAATGACACAAATGAGGAAAAAGCACAAGGACTCATATGGGTAAATAAAAAGTACTTCAAATCAATGAAACATCACAAATAAAGACGAAACAAAAGGCAAAAACCAACACAAGAGTGTACACACTGATGATGAATGGAAGGTGTTGATTGGAAAAAGGACAGCTTTAACATACGTAACCTACCTTTGTCAAGAAAAAATAAATTATAAAAAAAGGGAAACAAAAGTCACATATCCTAATATTCTACTTATTAGATCCTTTAAAGTCTAAAATAAAAACCTAAACATATTTGAAAGTACTCAAACAATTTAAGAGAAACCATTCCAAAATAAATGTAGTAATAACTAAGACAAATTTGGCAAGCAGTTACCATCAATCCAAAAACATAAAGGTTGATGCTTTAACTATTTAAAACAGAAAAATGTTGTATTTGTCACCAACCTTTCCGAAGCCTGTTGGTTTGTGGTAAAAGCCTGATTGTACAACAGAGAACTTCCCAAGGAGACATGACTGATTTATTAGAGTCTGATAACAATGGCATGCACTTTTTGATTTACTTCATCATTTACCTCAGAACATACATCTGGGCAGAGTTTGAACTTTCATACCCACCTGATCCCTGCCCTTGTCTTTCAGAGACCTCAGATTTATGTCAGATGTGCAAACAGTTCAGTGTTTTTTCACTTGTGGTTGGAGGGGAATTCTATGACTGCAAATCAAAGTGAGTTAAACTGCACTTCATTTAGCTTCTAACAGAATCCAATTTTTCAGTTTTGACCTGTTTCATAAATCTGGGGTCTTTTGGGTGGAAATGTCCCTAACTGTAGAGACAATACTTGCTTTGAGCTTTCTATGATATTGTTACTCCACAACTTTCTTTATTCTAATTTGAATTGGGTGTAAACATCAATGCTGAAAAATGGGAAAATCCCAAGTGGTTCTTGGCAGTGTAGCTACATAGAAAGCTCAGTTTCAAAAATTCTCTACTCTATTATTTCTGGCCGACATGCAATGTCAAGAGACAAGGCTTCCTTAGATGCCCTTTTATTTATGAAAAACAGTTACGCATATGTGGGCATTTCTATAAATAATTCAAGGCTTTATCATTCATTTCAGTCAGGACTGTTTTTGCACAACAAAGGTGGAGAGGGGTAGTTTTTGTAACCTTGTCTCCTGACTTCACAGGAAAGCCTGGCTACGCTGTCCATGCAACCTTTTCAAAGTGAATACTGCATGGTCAGGTAACACTTATTTTCTATTTCAAATGTTTACATCTTTCAAATGCATCAACCCTTTAAAGAAAAACCATATTCGCTTTATCTGTGCTCAGGACCTTCCTGACATTCTTGTCAATTTTGGGGATTTTGCAGCACACGTAAAATTTGGAATGCATTTGAAAATGTGTTCCTTCCCAAATAGTTTAAACTCTGTCAGATAAGGAAGAAGACCTACGTGTCTGTGGAGTTTCTGCAGAGATCTCATTGGTGTAAGCTCCAACTCCATGTTTACTACGGGCAGCCAGCCGGAAAGTATAAGTAGTGAAGGGCTTCAAGTCCTTCAGCAAGTATGTTGTTGTCGGCTCAAAGCTGATACGTTTCTGTGGGAAGAGTTTCATATTGTCAGTTTTTAAATTAAGACAGGGAGTTGCAAATAGAAAATGAATACAAGTATACTGCCTTCTGATATGAAAATAAAATTTGAGGGTCTACGATTTTGCTGTCAGAAATGAAACAAGGTGTCAGATTATATAAATGAGTTTGACAGTCAATTTAGTACTCTTCATAGTGATTGACAAATTACATGGTAAAGCCCATTTTTCAGTAGTGTCTGACCAAAGTCTTTCTTTACGTTACAGATTTGTCATACTGTATGAACTACTCCTGATTATACAAACATCAGGGATGCAGCCATATGGCTGTATTTTTTAGTGTTATGGGAAAACTTTGCAGAATTTATAAATGATGCCATGTAGAAGAAAATGTACTAATTTCTTTGTACAGTATTTTACTTCATTTTTATGTCCAATATCCATATGTCCAATAATTAGTGCTGTTGGTATCAATATATTGGAAGCACAAGACAATGATAATGACACAACATAAAGATAAATGCACATGTACATAACGCAATTAAACTACTATTTTGTATTTTGTTTGTTTTTACAAATTTTTAATATAATGGCTGGCCAAAAAGACACAAGTCAGGAAATAATTACCTCCTCTTTGTCATCCCTCTTCCTGTATATGAGTTCATATCCTGTGATTTGATTTTCCTGTCCAGTCTGTGCCGGGGCGATCCATGAAAGCAAAATACTCGTTTCTGATTTGGCTTCTCCTTTGAAGTCAGTTGGTTGGGAGGGAACTGCAGTGGAAAAGAAGGGATGAATTCATTACTCTCTATATCTCGCACTATTCATTATCATACAGTCATACTGGCACAGATGCCACTTTGTGGTACGAGTTATTGCTACAAGAGCCACATTGTATTTCAGGAGACGCTGTTGTTTCAGACAAACCAGTACACTGCAGACACATAGTACATGGTTACTTCACACTGAAAACTTTTTTTCTAGGCATTCGAATTTCTTGTTCTTAGTTAACTTTTCAGATACAAAACTATTTTTTCCCACTTCAGAAAACCAATTGAAGTTTTCCCCGACAGCCTGAAGATGTCTAGTGTTTACAACTGCAAACCACTAATGAGGATCTGTGACTAAAAAAAAACATAGCTTCAAAAATGTTTGTGACACTCAAGAGTTTAATTGTGGATAGTGAACATTTGTTAAACCTTGGATTCGTTCAATTATAGATTCTCTGACAGCGAAAACAAACCACGCTCACCTCCTGTCTTTGCGATGATTTGAAGGTCTGGGGAAAGAGGTCCATCGCCTACTGACGTGTAGGCCAAAACCTTGATGTAGTAGGTCTTATTGGGGATGAGGCCCTGGATGGTGACAAAATTAGACCCTCGAACAATCTGCTTCTCCCAGAGGTTGACGTGCTGGGTGGAATCCATGGTGTAGTACACCCGATAGCCCATGATCTGCCCGTTAGCCTCCTCAGGTTCATCCCAGTGGATGACAGCAGTGGTGGTGCTCAGCATGTGACCTCTGACCTGCCTTGGTGCCGTGCTGGGTGCCTGCTCAGCTGTTTTGGCCTCGATGCTCTCACTGGGTGGCCCTCGCCCGATGTTGTTCACTGCCACCACCCGAAACTCATAGTCCGAGTACGGGCTGAGGCCTCCCACGCTGTATCGAGTGGTGGCTACACCATCGATCTCCTTATACGAGTCGTCTGAGTACTTGGACTTGTGTTGGATGATGTAGTAGGACACTGGTTCAGGATTGCCAGAATCCCAAGTCAATGTTATGCTGGTTGCTGTGCGCTCGGTCACCACAGGAATGCCAGGAGCCTTGGGCAATGCTATGATAATAATCATTACATAAATATTAACAGAAATGCAAATATACAGCAAGGTTATACCTGCATAGAGTGATTTATTTTATGTTTTGGGCCTTAGAGACCTTATTTTAATTTGCAGATGGTTAAATTATATTGATTACATTCATTTACCAGCCCACTGCACGCAGTACTGATAATATACAATATATCTGGAGTCACAAGAGACAAATATGTTGTGTGCTTTCTATTAGGTGGGTGGATAGTCTTGATATTATTTCATTTTTCTGGTTTACATTTGTTAAAAAAAAACAAAAGTCGCACATGAACTAATGTTTGAGATTAAAGGCTTGCATACCCCATGCTCAGCAGCTAAGAGTGCTGTTGTTGTTAATCTCAGATTTCCCAGTGTTTATCACTTTAATAATTTAACAGGTAAATTTATTGCTTTAATTCTCCACACTGTGGCACATGGCAAAAGATATCAGGGCAATAGATTGTCTTTATATGCCATCTGAAGTATGCTTCTGGGGGAGCTTGCTGCCAGACTGTTATATTGTGACTAATATCTCTATGTTATGTCTAGGAAAAACAAAGCTGAGTGTGTGTACGTGAGTCTGTCCCTTGTGTGCATGGCGATGCCAATCTGGGATATCTTTCGGGTACGCTGCTGTGTAGATATGATTACACTCAGATAAGTACCATGCCTACAGAGGACACCAAACAATACAGTGCTCACTACCTTTCACACCACCCCTCAAGCCCCCTCCTCTTCTACCTCTTGCTAACAGAAATGGTGAGCTTGTGGGTCTGTAGCTTTCCAGCTGAGAGATAAGCACTTCACTATATTCTCAATCTGGCATCTAATGCACTGAGGCCGGTGCCAGGGCTTGTCTGAAGCTTTAAGGAATCCTCCACAGATGACTTATCGTGGCAGTGAGAGGTAAATAACTTTCTGTAAAGCACCGCCAGTAGTCTCTGCTTAGACAGTTTACTCCTAATATAAAACTGCAAATTGATATATGTATTTTATCTATATGCAGAATTTTAAAGTCCACTTCATATGTCTATTGTCGGAGCATACCGCTGAAATTTCAGCCTTAATGATAAAGAAGGAGCAGCTTTACCTTTCACTGTTATCTGTGCCACAGCCTCTATCACCCCCAGGGTAGACATGGCCACACAGGTGTAATTGGCCGACTGCCGGACGTCTGTGAGCTCCAAGACGTTCCGTCCAATGGGCATGTCGTCCTCTGGCGTCAGGTCCTCAGCACCCAACATCCATTTGACATATGGCATGGGCGAGCCCACTGCCACACATGTGATATTGACACTGCCGCCTGGCATGATCTCATTGTCTGTAGGTGGAATGGAGAATCGTGGTGGCACGCGGCGTACTGGAAAAAAAAGAAAAAAAAAAAAACATGGTGTGAAAACCTAGCAGAAAATGGAACAGCCTACTACATTTATAGAAAAATGTTCTGAATTCTCCTTGAATGTTGCCAAAAGCAAACAGATTGATTGTTTAACACTTATACATTATATAATAAGAACATAAGGATGATGTTAAAGGTTTAATTATAGCACAAAAATTCAATCTGTGTGATAATTTATGATCGTTTGATGACGGTTAAGTGAACACATTTGATCTAAGAGATTCCAATGGTGAATGGGTTAACACCAACATGAGCGCCATGCACAAAACTTTCTCACCATCAGTACAAATATACAGAACTGCACAATGTACTGGAGAGTCGACAGCACTCCACAGTTGTATGCAAAGAAACAACTTTTAGGCTGCGTACTTCCAGCTGATGTGAGATAATGTGCCGCATCACATCCTCACATCACACAAACACCAATAATGCTTTTCAGAGGTCACACACACGCTCTGCACTTTTCAGGCATAGTCCAAAGTAGAAACTAGGGCTGTCAAATGTTATGCATTTCCACCTTGGATCAACTTAAGAGTGATACCACAGTCACATTTAACATGTTTCCCTACCTGCGTTCACTCTTAAAAGTGGCTGTAGACTTTAGAACTCTTCCTGATAGCTCAGAGGATGAAAGTAAAGTTATGCATACTTTCTTTGTGCTGGCGAATTCAATGACGAATGAGAGGTCTTTAGCTTATCACAAGAGGACCAATTATGTTGGCGCTTAAAGCATTAACGTGTCTCGCTACACTACGTTCTATGATTGTACAAATCAGTCCAGGCCTGTGAATGAATCAAAATCAAGAACATTAACCGATGCTAATTCAAATTATTTCAACAGGACTGCAGGCCTCAGTACAGTCAGTCTCAGATAATGGGCTGAGAGAGCTTATTCAGATTGAAAGTTCTGAAACGCAACTTTACCTTTACCCAGGAACATGTGGCAAATGTCAAGGACCTAGACAAGCCGCATGTCTTTATAAAAATGAGCAGATAAGATGCTTGAAGTATATATACAGTACATTATAATTACTGAAAGAAACCTTTCAGCTACTTTAAGTGTGTAGGATTGAGAAGAATCTATTGGCAGAAATGAAATATTCAGAATTATGTCTCCATCAGTGTAAAATCACCTGGACCCAAGAATCGTTGTGTTTAGCTGATAATGAGCCCTTAATATCTACATGGGAACTTAGCTAGCAAAATTGTAGCCTAAAAAATGTTTATTAGTCTAATCTTTGCTTCAACCCCAAGATTAAACTTTTAGGAGACCTCACGCCTAACTTCAAACAAAAATTTTGTATTTATGTATTTTTTGTGATCATCGATTTATGAACATATGGCACGACTGCAGCCACAACTGGGGTTCCCTGCAGATTTTCAATGTACTCTTACCTGACTGCTGATAAATTCTCAAATTTACCATCATAACATGATACTGGAAAATATGCACAATTAAATAGTGCTAAAATATATTAACATTTGGATGAATCAAATTACATCAAACAACAAAAATCTACTTATATGACGTCAATATAGTATTTTGCATCAATAGATGACCTAGCGGGCTTATAAGGCAGACTATTTATTTCCATGTACATAAGTGTGAGACCAAATATACAAACTATAGGTAAACATGAATGGTATATTTCTCTAAATTTCCAATCTTTAGAAATAAAACTAGCTCATATTTTGCCACCATTTTGTTTTCATCAAGCCAAAATCATTCAGGATTTTTGTTCTGCATTCTTACAAAGGTGCACTTAGGTTATCATATTTGGTATGGACATGCACTCACAGCAGCAGACCCATACGGGTGGAATACCGAGTATTCAAGGAATTCCATATCTTCCGCAAGTAGCCCAGAATGGACTACTTTATTGTGTTTTTACATAACCTTGGAAAGGCGGAATTGAGTGGAGGGTTATTTAGTTTGTTCAATCTGCAGCCTCACTGCTGGATAACACTAAATCCTGCACACTGCTCCCTTAAAATGTTTTCACAATTTATGTAGAGTACACAAAGTAATCACTTTGTTAAATTAAAACAGATGTAGGAAACTAAAGTTATATATGCGTCTTACTGCTGAGTCTTAGTTTAACCAAGATTTCTTGTGTTTCAGAAGTTTCGCTGATGCTAAACAAAGTATTTTACATTCAATTTCAAAATATAATCAAGTGTGATTCTACAGCACTGTTGATATTAATCTAGATTTTTTTAAAAACCCATATTATTTGACAGCTCTAGCAGATACACATTTTCCCAAAAAATATTCCAAATAAATAAATAAAAGGCTAAAACTTCAAAGAAAAGGTTACACTTTAAAGTTAACTTAAATGTATAACATTCATAATGCACATGGACGGCTTCAAGGCCTTTTGGAGGGGAGCAAGAGTCCGTCATGCATACAAGAACAATACGTGACTTTGTGAGGCAACCATGTAAGGGAGTCAAGGGGAAGAGGGCTGCGGGGGCAAAATAAGTAGTAAAGGAAGACGTGGTGGCACACAGTGTAACGGAAGGGTTAGTCTGGTAGTGCTACATTGTTGTAAATGTGGCTCGCTCAAGGTACCGGGTGAATTAAGAAACACTTAAGAGAGGAAGGCAACAACATCTTAAGACAAAGGGTGAATGAATGGATGTAACAAAAGACAATATATTATTCCTCTTCAGGGTTTACTGGAGAGGATTTGTATACAGAATATTTAAATCCATATCATGTGGATAACTAAGGGGTTTAGGCATAAGGGAAACACACCAGGTATTGCTATAGAACATTAAGGGAGGACTGAAATTAAAGGTAAAGTCAGTGTTACTGCTGATGGTATTTGAAATAGATCGCTGTTAGCATGGGTTAGATCTCTTATTATGTTCTGTGGTGAACCTTAAAGAAAGCTGTTACGTCTGAATACTTATACTTATTGCCTGTTCATTGACCCTGCTTTGTAAACAACCTCTATAGTCGTTCCTGTGACTGTAAACGAGGTCGATGTGCAGGTATATTTGACTGCAACATAGGCATACGCGCTTCCTGCTGCCTGCTACTAATCCACGAAGCCCATTCTGTTGAGCACACTGCAGCTCTCCAGAGAGGAAATCTAGGGGAACTGCTTGCATTATTAAATACAACGTTTCTCTCACTCAATATTTAATTAATATCCAATTGGATCATGCTCCCCACAGACATAATATTATCCCGCTCATTTGAATATCATTACATTTGTCAAGTCTCATGGATAACGCTCTAAATACATCATTCTTTCACGACTTCCTGCGCAGAAACATCCTCGTCAGAGGAAGTGTATAATCTCTGAGGGCAAGGTTGTTTTTACAGCCTGGCGCTTGACTTTAGTGCCAATTACAACAAAGGATGGATTTTGCTTTAACATATTTTTATCTCTGAGAAACTTCAATTGGAGAGAGCACCACAGGGAAAATTTGAGTGTAGTGATGCTTAAATGGCTCTACGGAGAGAAAGATTCAGCGCTCATATGGAGCAGCTCTGCATCTATGTAAAATAGCAGCTATTAGTTTCAGGAGCCCATGGAAATCAAGGACATTGTTCCCACTGACATTATGTGTTAAATTACTTGTTTTTGAAACATAATTTATGTATTCATTTTTTTCCCCTCTTATCCTATCAACCTGCTGTGTAGTCATCAGAGAAACCAAGCAGGAACACTGACAGGGAAAGGGTTTGGGTGAGGGCTGGGGGAAAGGGAATGACTTGCTCAAGCATAGGAGGTGACCATGCAAATAAACCCCGAGACAGATGCAAATATCGTCCCTACCACCCCACCTCAAGGATGCAAACATGCACCACCTGTTGGACAATCAAGCACTCTGACAAGGAGTTGGGGCATTCTCAATGGGAACATGAACATTGAATGAGCGACAAAAATAAAAGAAAAATTGATATCGATAGAATTTTTTTTTTTTTTTAAAGAGATTTTTCTTTGTGGCAAACAAATGAATGTATTTCTGTTTTGTGTTGTGTTCAAAAAGTAAAAACACACCAACCTTCTCGCAGCTCTGAGGGATGTAGGAAATTTGATGCAGAACAAAATGAAATAAGGAAAGGAGAAAAACAAGGGAAACACAGAGAGTAAAAAGGCCATGTTTTAGGTGTTCAAATGCTACTTAAACAATTCGAAGGACCTTCTGTCTCCATGGTACGGGGAGTCCCTTGAATCTCCCTGACATGGAGATTACAAAGCGAAAGCCTGACGTGGCTGAGCTCAAACACTTTGAACAATAAAGAATGTTTACTTTTAATACAAACTCTGCCCGAGCCATATGGTTAGCTTTTATTTAGATTAGAATGAATGCATTCTGCTCTAATATATATTATGTATAATGTGACTTGGGCACTGGATGGTATTTGGTGATTACAAAAGCTAACCATAGACCTAAGGAACATTGTAAAATGGACATGAAAATTACAAAAAGAATGGATATTTATCTGCTACATATATGTGTATTTATTAAGAATTAGAATTTAAGAATTAAATAAGACAATACTGGAAGATTAACAGTGGGTTTTGTACATAAAAGCAAATGAAGCCTTGACTGCTGTGTCCATGTAAAAGTGAGAAGTGGTAATATTGTGACTTTAAAAGACTGAAACCTCTATTAAAAAGATTACTAACTGCAAGCCACTGCTGCTACTCCACTTTTCACTTCACCAATCTTGAAACAACAAAAAACTATGACTGTGTTTTTACCAGCTAATTTTACATGGAGTAGGAAAATTAAAATGCCCTTGATATTAGAATTATTTTATACCAGTTTTAGCCCTTGATTTTTCAACTTTAATTTAATTGTCATTAAAACTAGTGAGATTAAAGGCGTCCTTCCAATGTTGATCAATAGGGAGAAAAAAGGCCAGGAAGGATCTGTTCACTGCTGGGGAAAGAGTTGGGACTGATGGAGGAGGGCCGGTCGCCCTTTACCACCTCCAACAGTCAGGTTTGAAAGGCAATTAGTAGATAAACACAGCAAGCAGTCTACTCATTGGTGTTAGACTCAGGATTATCAACAGAAAGGACCAGAAACACATAACAGAGCAGATACTGTAGGTTCAAATCAGTGCAGGTAAGTCAAGTGCAAAAAAAAAAAACCCAACGTAAAGAACAAACAAAACATCAAAAACAAAACGTACTTACAATGGCCTCACAGGATATGGCCCCTGTAGACTTTATTGGCTGATTTTAAGGTTCCTCATAAATTTTAAAGAGAAAGTTAACATAATGTTTGACAGGAGCATGCCAGTGTTGTCAACACATGTTTCCTACCTCTGACATATAGATTTGCTGGGGCAGAGTAGCGGGTTCCATCGTTGTTGGTCGCCACACATTCATACTTCCCCTGGTCAGACTCTTCGCTCTGCTCTATCTGGAGGGCTCCTGGTTGGGAATAGCAAACGGGGTAGCGGAGTATGTTTGGTTAAAATGATGTTGTTCGCATGAAGTTCACTTTAAGCAAAAAAGAAAAAAAGAAAAAGAAGTGTTTGGCCTCAAGGAGGCCAACATCAGCCACCTTGATTTCTAGTTATGCTTTGTCCTTTCAAGCCTCAGACAGTTTGAGGAAAGTTGTAATTAAACAATATCCAATAAACTGCACGAATGAAATGCTATGTTCTGCATCTGTTACTATAAACTCTCTATTTTAAAGTTTATCCCCCATCATTATCACAGCCTGATCCTCTGGCTGAGGACTGTGTTATCCTACATTAGGTGAGGGATAGCTGCAAATGGTAATCATGCAAGACATTGCAATACAAATATATTGTTCCACTTAACAGGGCTAAAGTAACAACAAGGGAAAAGAAAATAACACATTGTCAACAAAATCCAAAAGAAATAAAAGGAAAATCACCTAAGTTATCTTCTGTCTATGATACATTTACCTTGTTGGTGACTTCTTTAGAGAAAAAGCCTGATTACTTATAATGCTAAAGGGTTTTAAAAGACACTCATCCTAACGCCAATGTCCAAAAAATGTCATAATTTCACTTTGAAAAATAGGGGCAAGCCCTTCAATATACAACATGTCACTGGACTGGTCAATATGGGGATGAGTGATACTGCTTCAGGGAAACATGGATCAAACAAAAGAGGTTTACAGTATAAGAAAGCAGCATAACAAGGGAGGACAATTGAAAGAAAGAAATTTAGGTATGAATTTTAGCATATTCAATCACAGATCGAGCGTAACATTCATCTAACTGAATAATTTGGGACTTCATCTAAGTGAAGTAACTTTCAAAAAATGCAGCCCATACAAAAAAATTGAAAAATGCTGCTCATATATTTGTAAAAATGTTAATTGAAGTATTATGTAAGGCAAAACCAACATATAACCCTCTGTAACAAAAGTTTTGACATGCAAATCTTGACAAGAAATGTATGTCGGCACAACTTACAACCTTCTGACAACCCTTAGCTGAAAAATAAAATGCAATTGTATTAGAAGACAAAATTCAAAATATCGACCTGAGCCGACAAGAAGGCAACCAACCACTGCTTTTAGCTTGTGAAAGCTACAAAAGACACCCATAAAAATCCACCAATGGGATCAGCAGTGTGGTGTCACATGACCCAGGGAAAAATGGCTTTATGCATCAACAACTCTCCAGCTTCATGTCACACGGCAAAAATGAGCCAATCAGGTCCTCGCCAGACTCTACTGTTTGCCTTCCCCAAACCCTGAAGAAAAAAAAGTCAAAAAGTAAAATAGTCTCCAAACCCAAGAAAAGTAAGAAAAATAGGTGAAAGAGAAAAAAAGCACCGTAGAAACTTTATCAAAAAAGTGGTTGTTTGGGCTTTTTTGTAGAGGTACAGGAGAGGAAAGCAAATAGAAGAAATGGAAAAAAAATAGTTTGCAAAGATAGAAAGAATTCTTTGGGAGAAAAAAGCAGAGGAGAGGCAATGTTGTCTTCAGCATGCCTGCGTGATTCCACAGCATCTGTGCATATTTTTTAGTGCTGAACAAGAACAGCTAAGGGGGAAAAAATGCTTGGTTGTTTTAGTTGGACAAAAAGAGGGACACATGATTCGCTATGGCCAAAAAGAAAACAAAAATGAACGGAAAAAATATAGTTTAAAAAAATAATTGTCATTGGATATGCTTATTTGAGCCAGGGCAAGCATATCGCAACTGAGCTAAACAGGCTCTTGAAACCAGAATACAAAGGAGTAAATAAAGCATAGACAAAAAAAAATGGAATACAAATTTAGTCAACAGAACAGGACAAATAAGAAGGAAGGTCCATATGAACGTAATGGGATTTGGTCTTGGTAAACAGGACAAAAATGGAGGTGATTCAAGTGAATGGATGGGTTGACAGCAAGAATGAATTTGTATTATTTTCATTCTGTGAACGTCAGTTCAGCACTCTTACCTCTTATTGGTGTACCACCTGGGTGGATAATATGAATGCAAATAAGATTAGAAAGAAGAAGCATTAGTACGAGTAGATAGAGGCTGGGGGCTTTGGAAGAAGAATCAAATTAGATTTAACAGGGTACGTAAATAAAGGTACTAGAGGAAAGAGAAAGGAGAGAGAGAGAGAATAAGAACTTTTCTGTACTCTACTGGCAAAGAAAGACAGGATTCATCATAGAAAAATCATAGGTCAGAGAGAAGAACTTGTACATTGATGTACCACGGGGAGGTGCCATTTTGGAAGTGGCAATGGCTTCTGAAGACCATCTACTGAGGGGAAAGACTTTGTGGACTTTGTGTGTGAAATTGAGAGCAGACATATTTAAACAACTTGAGATCCCTTTGCTTCACCTGAGCTAAGCAGAGCTGGCCACCTCCCTAAAATCCTTGAAATTTCCATACCTACTGTGCTAGTATCGAAAGATTAAATAAGTGAGTAAGTGGTGGGTCAGTGAGTGAGTAACAAACATGTGAGGAGAGGTCATTACCCAGGTCAGTATATGACAAAACTAAGATAAGGTTTGGTGATTCTAATCTCAAGATAAAGGTGATACTATATAGCTGGCAGTGGTGGGACACTTGAACACCGTGGGGTGAGGGAAAAGTGTATGTGCCTCTAGTAGTAGCCCTGAAACTAAACTATCTGTTAGTAAAATGCATGCCATGCATTTTAATAGTTGTTGGAAACATGGAAATTAGTGGGGGGGTGATGTGTGCTTTAGAGCTAAGCACTTACCAAAGGATTCTGTAGATTTAAAAATATAGAGAGAAGAAAGACAGCATAAGAATATGATTATATTCTTTAAGTAAGTTTAGTTAACAAAGGTTTCGTTAATGCTTTATCAACTATGTGAATCAAAGTCGCACATTAGAAATGAGGGTTAATTCTACACAGTTCTGTTGAAAACAAGTCAGCAGCAAGTAAGTAAGGTTAACAAGACGGTTTAACAAAGGACAGCTGTGAAATCTGTGAAGACAGGTGGTCAAACATACAAGACTTAAAATTTACAAGTAGTTGCACTAATGCGTTGTCGTTAGCTGGCACATAAAGCTGCAAGCTATGTCAAATTTTTGGAAAGTAGAATAATCTCTCTGTATTGAGATACTGAAATCAAACTTGGGATATTCAGGCGAATGGGTATATTAGGGTATGTCGCAGGCAAATAAAAACAAAGCTGGCATCTACACATTAAAGCAAGGGCTGTAAATCCAAAGAATCAAGGGGTGAGGGAAAAGCCTTATGAAGTTTTACGCACTACTGTGGCTAATTAGTGTCCAGAAACAGGTGTATTCTTTAACCTAAAGAAAGCTCTTAAACAAAGCAAATATTTATTAAGAGGAGGTTAAAGCATCCCTCTTTTGAAGGTAAAATTTCAACAAATGCACAAGGACGATGATTAATTTGCTTTTCTACATGTTTTCCTATTTTAAAGTCATGTGCACTCGTTAGCAGATTCTGAATGAAGCCGAATGTTGAATAGTTTAAAAAAAATAAAAATAAAAAAAAAAGGCATAAGAAATGAATAGAATGGATCCAAAGAAAAAAGGTACTGCACCAATGCAGTGGAAAGGAAATCAACACAAAACAGCAAAAGAATTCATTGTAAAAAGTCACAGCAGTGAGCAATGAGGGCAGAAGTTAGGGCAGAAGCCAGCAAAACACAGAGGGGGGAACAATCCCAACAGCCCATGACAACACTGGAAGACAAAGGGAGACACACATACAGACAGCACACACCGGGGCGTACAGAGAGTAGAGGACAGGAAGTAGTAGAAACAATGCCATTACCTACAAAATTAAAAGCCAAATGAGAAGTTAAATTATGGGAGGAAGAAGAGGATGAAAGAACAGAGGAGACAACAGGGGGAGCAGATCAGATAGAAGACAACAAGAAAGAAGACTCCCTGTTTTTGTAATTAAGTTTTCAGCAGAGGAAACCTACCTGATCTGAGCTGCTTAATGCGCCCATTGTTGTTGGTGGTGTTGACAGGGAGGAAGTCTTTAAACCACGAGATGTCTGGATCGGGGTTGCCGCTGGCGGCACAGAGCATGGTGGCAGTGCGTGTTCGCTCCACCACTTTCAACTGTGGGCCCATGTCTATGGTGGGGAAACCAGGGGGCAGCTGGTCCTCTGGAAAAAGATGAGAGACATTGTAGCAGAGGTCAGATTCAAAGAGTCAGTGTTCCTCCTCAAACCATGTGCAGGGCTAATGAGGAGGGAGCGCCAGTGGGAGTCATAGTCATGAGACTGCAGAGCAACAGAATGAGCGAAAGAACTATCTGCAATTGTTGGACATGTGTCGTGTGTAGCTACAAAGAGACAGTGGAGGAGCAAAATAAAAGATGCTTTTTTGTTACAGTATTAACTCTGTAAATAAAACAATGATTATTTCTAAAGTCATGACATTTACAAACTGTTTTCCCTACCCCTAATTGGTATTGACAAGGACACAAAATGAACAAAAAGTGAAAATGGACAACAGCACAGTTTAAGCATTTCCAAGCAATTAAAAGGAAAGTTCAGGGGTATTTGGGAAAATAAACGAATCACTTTCTTGCTCAGAGTTAGATGAGAAGATAAATACCACTCTCAATCTGTCTGTTAAATTTGAAGCTGGAGCTTCTTCCATATATGTGTATCCCCATATTTTTGTGGGGAGTTTTTCCTCATCTGTCACAAGGGTCTAAGGACAGAGGATGTCATATACTGTACTAGAGGTCGACCGATAGTGGATTTTTAAAGGCCAATAGCTGATTAATTGGCTGATATCGCTTTGCTTTGCTCAAGCACGCTAGCACTGGACCCTCTGTTGCAGTCCAGCCAAAAAAATCATGAAGAACAATACACTTAGTCAAACTCACACAGCAGAGGAGACCTGCTTTTTCTGGACCTTTACCCACTGATCAGCTCCTTTTTGCTCCATTTAACACAACCCTCCCCTCTTCAGCTCCCGGCGTTGATGTTCGTGCCTACGTGACTGGTGGAGGCTACACAGCCATCAGCTGCTATTGGAGCCAAGTTCTGCCAATACTGATTGTTTGCGAAGTGTCCTATCGGTGCCGATTAATCGGCCAGATCGATAATTTGGTCAACCTCTGTACTAGGCAGATTGTAATTTGTGATCTTGGGCTGTGTGAGTATAATTGACTTGACAGCTAGGAGTTACCTAAAAGGAATATTTAAGTGTTTTTCTTTAAATAACAGAAAGAAAGAAACTATAGCTACCCTGGCTAAACATGTATTCAGGTGAGGCGGGGCTTTGAAGTTCTTTGATGGTGGCAGGTGGCTTTGCTGTGTTGAATAAGCTGTCTTGTTCCTGCCTGTGTCTCAACTTACCGACTGAACAAGGCGGGCTACATCTTGCTGCCGTTTGAGATGTGAGAAGATGATAACTCACGTTGCTCCTTGCTCTAAACATGTTCTTTTAGCAAAACAAAGAAAATCAAAGCCTGGAGCAGCTTTGTCTGTAGCTCACGGCTCTGAACAGGAAGTATTTTCGGCTCGCAGCGAGTGATGATCTTTGAGAGGGCGCAGAGTGGAATTTTCCATATGCCACGAGATCTCCGTATGCAGAATGTCTGCCTCCCCGCAAAGTTAGCTGAGTGTAAATCTGCAAAACAAGACCTGCTTATTCTGAATGCCAATGAGGTTTATGTGCACCTTTAAGTTTTCCTTTCCCCGCTGTGATATGGCTAATTAGTGTCTTCCGCTGCTCTCGTAAACGGCACCTTTTTGGAAACACTTTCTTCATTAAATTTTCATGAGGAGACATCAGTCTGGAAACAGCTTTGAGATGCCATAGCCTGCACACAGCCAAACGACAATCATGGCCGCCTTCCAACAATGCTTTTGGGTATCTGGCATGAGAAACCACCTCGATGGATAAATCTTCTCAGAAATAGACTGTATTACAAATGAGTGACTTCAGACTGAACTGCAAAACTTTCCGATGCAACTCTGTGTCCCTGTCTGAACTGACATGTGTTTTGTTAGTGATTGAGGGGTATTTTTTCCTTGCATGTTTCAAACGGGCCAATCCCAAAGCAGCATTCTCTTTAGCCTTCTCAAACTGGTTTAATGAATTACTGTCCAATATAATGTAATTTTCTTGGCAGTTGTGCACTGTTAGTTATACTGGGAATCTTGGCCCATGTATCCTCATACAGTATGGTTTATCACTGGGTGTCCTTGACATGGTGTGCAATATATATATGTTATCTTTATCCCTTTCAGTATCCATTAAGGTAATGAGAGCTGCCCCGGCTACACTCTTGTTAAAAGTTTGTGGGCATCTGGCACCGTGTTTGCTTGTTGTTTGCACAAAATTGATGTGCTGCTCATTAAAACAATAACCACTTAGTCAATTCACCTCAGTCACACAGTGGCCATATTTAGTTAACATCATAGTTAAAGTAGGAGAGTGGACAGAACCAGTTCTAGAATAAAAAATGTTCTCCAAATGTTCCCTTTTTATTCTTGTCAGCTTATTTTTGCCACAGTTTATATCTGCTTTACAGTCATTAACTGTGATTGCATGGTTATGGATGGTGTATTCTATTAATTTTAGGTGTTAATGTGATAGGCGTCAAGAACTCAATTAGCTATTAGCTGTGTTTCTAATTTGCAATGACATAAACACAGGAAATGAAACTGCACTAAATTAGGTACTGTGATCGTCATTCACATGAACAATTTCTGTATTTTTTTTTTTTTTTAGATTTACATTACACATACATTTAAAGATATTCACACATACAGTATTTAAATTTAGTGTCATCTCCAGAAGGAACAAAAGCAACAGAGAGAAGGTTGTTTATAACAACGCATCTTCTCTAAAAGCACCACATTAAGCATCAAGCAACAGGGAAAAGTCTAATCTGAAAAACTGCGCTTTCAAAGGTGCTCATTCAAATGGAGAAAGACATGGAGGAGGGGGAAAGGAATTAATTGTACAAGGTAGCTCCTGTCCAAGCTCCCTTCAGCCTGTTCAAGGTCGAACAGACAATTAGTCGATTCTACAGTGAGTCAAAAGTATACCTGATCAAACACAATAGCCAGAAGCAAGCCTCGGAGCATGGATGCGTGTTGAATATAGTAATTGGATGTGACAATCCATGCGAACTAAAAAGCAACTCCTGTGAAATTGCAATGTATTCTAAAACAAAGTGCTCAAGAGATCATAATTTAGCTGTCCTTTAAGAAGTCAGAATTGTTCTAGTGCTGCAGTGTGCGATGTCCCCGGTTATTCAGCTCCAAGAAGCAAAGAAGAGGGTGTAGGGTACGCTCGTTTTAAATTGTAAATGATGCAGCTTGTGTCAACATGATAGGTTTTCAAAATCAGGATCCTGCAGTAAAACCATAGTTTGATTTAAACTATTAATTAACTACAGTGTGGCTCACTAAAATCGTGAAAACATAAAAAAAAAAGAAAGAGGCTGGGTCAGGCATACAAAGGGCACTTTCACCAAGCCTATCTTCCCTGTCCTATAGAATGCGTGTGTTACATGATGCTATCCCGTAACTCCAGTGCAGGCAGCTGATATGACTCCAGGCAGTGCATTTAAAATTAATGATCTGTTACAAAGGTTTCTGGCCTTCTGAATGCATTCTTGCTCAGCCCAGAAATGTATTTTACAGCTGCTTTGTGCACTCATGCTCATCTAGAACGGCCACAAAGTCATGACATCAACTGTGAGGTATCTAAAAACTTTTCTTGCATAGGACTTTAGATTAAGATAAAAATAAACGGAATAATAAACAAGAGTACTTTGACGTTCTCAATCTCCTTGCAGCTCTCAGCTATACCCTCATTTACTTCCCAAAGAGAATTACCATTGTGATAATAAATAAAGGGAGGGAAATTGAACACATTTGCTAGCTTGTGCTGTGATTAACAACTCACGTCAACAGAGCTGCTGCAGCATTTCCCTTACAAGGCAAAGAGACCAGAATGAAATCAGATTAATCACTATGTAATTTGAGCCACAGCGTGTTTGTTGTACGTTTTTGGAGAAGTTGGGTTATTGACAATGTGTTAAAAGTAAAGAATGAAATAATTAATCAACCAGGAGCCAAGCGGCTGGTAGTTTTTCCCATGTGCTATGTTTGCAGTTCCGCTAACAGTCGGGAGGTTGGTTTTCGACTTGTGGTTACATAAATTATCAGCAAGGAGCTACTTCATTACCCCTTTAGGAACCCTGAGCTGCATCCTGATAGGAGTGGAAATTGGACAAGTTTGATTTGCTTGTAGTGCATTTGTTTTTGAATGTGTGTTTTGGGGATAATATACTATGTGCTGTACGAATTGAACATACAGCCCCGAGCTAGCCTGTACAATATATGAAAGTCAAAGCTGAAGGGTGAGAATATCAGGGAGGGAAAAAAAAAGGTTTTTACAGAGTTTCCCTGCTTCCTTCTTCTACCTCGCTGAGAGCTGCAATCTCAATGACAGCCTAAGACAAGGGCAGTTTCTGCTTTACAGACCCATACTGTATATTCAACAATGGATCTACACACTAAATGAGATGGAAGGGAGAGAAATGCTGAAGTCACCTTCTAGAGAAGTGCTGAGCACTGGTGCTTGATATAAAAAGACTCCCAATGACAATTTGCACACATTAGCCACTGCCAGGCTATCAGGCCATATGAGTGTGCGGTGCCAAGTATGGGAGGAGTATAAAAAGGACATTGGCTCAAAAAGTACCTCAGTGAGCAGATTTCTGCTGAAGACATAAGGCCACTGGACATAAACTCAACCCATTAGCAGATTATATCTATTGATCACTCATACAAAATACGAGCACACACGAAATCACATTTTCCCTGTATGAAAACAGCGGCCTTTTTCTGAAATGTTGCTCGAGTGCAGCATAAATTCAGCGCAGTTTGTCATCATATAGCAGTCGCTGCCAATAAACACACACTCACAGCCTCAGCTCAAAGTAAACTTCTCACCTGCTGTGGTGTAGTGGCTTGAGTGACAAACTCAAGTAATATCCTCCTTGTTTAGGCTCTAATTAAATAAGCCTAATTGAGTCTCAACAGATAAAGGTACCATTCAAACGTGATCTGTTACTGTTTACATGTTTGCTCAGTTAGTGCTACACCAAGGCACTTGTGTGTATGTGCAGTCGGAGGTGATGTTTACAAGGTATTACAAGACTAATGCAGTTACATCTATGGAGTGGAATTCATTAAAAAGATAGTGGAACCAGGCAGAAAAACTAAGGCCACTATGTTTGCTTGAGCTTATCTGCTAAGATGTTGACAGCTGTGGGAAACTGTGGCTCCAAAAAACCAAATTAAAAGCATGTTCCTCTTTCCTGCATAACACCTGCAGTGCACCTACCACTGTATGCAGTGTGGGCAGTCTTTTTATTTGGTAAATGATGGACTATTCGCAGAGCACAGGTTTTGAATGAAGCAATTACTGTACCCAGTGGGTTGGTGTTGCCAGATATTAATAGTCTGCTAATATTGCATGTGCTTAAGCTTGTAGGTTTAAAGCTTTAATTGGAGTAGGTTTGGCATTGTATCTTTAATGATGATCAGCATTAAAATGCAGTGCAACATTAATTGTGTAGTAACACAAATGCAAGAAAACTGTAAATCTGATTTTTCAGTCCAATTAAATGAGATGTTTTTTATGTCACTGAAATCACATTTAGCTCCAACATTACTGACTGAGTAAAAAGGAATTTAAGAGGAAAATAAACCTTTGTTGCACTGGACGTTCCAAGTGAAGCACTATAAAAACATAAACCTTTCCGGTCACATTCTGGCTTTCGTTCCGTGGTTGCTGCACAAGGATTGGATTCAGCTCGACCCTTTTCTTCCCAGGCGGAACAAGACTTTTCACCCCGCGGTTGAGGTTATTCTTCAGGGAAAATCACTGCAGGCCATAATAAGATATATTTGTTGGATGTATTTGAGTGGATACAATCTCCTCAAAGGGGCTGTCACAGGTCACTTGCTGTGGCAGCGCGGTGGAGAAAAGCGCGTGTCAAGACGTATTGTTGTTTGAGGATCTCTCCTCGCCAAAAGATGCTGGATTATGGAAGTGTGGGAATTTGGGGCAGATGTCTTCAAGTAGACACTCTTACATTTTACACTCTTTTTCCCCTGCCCTAAAGATTATCCTTGCCCAGTTTAGGAATCAATCTGATTCTCGCTCCCCCTCCCCAGATAAGATTTCAGGCAGAACAAAAAGACGAGCCACAAAACATTACCCATGGAGTGTGACAGCAGTGCTTATTTTTCTCAGCAGCCCGAGTCAAAGGCACCGCACCATAGCATATAATTTCAAGTTGAGGGACACTGATTAAAGCTCTTTCCACGCTCAAAAATCCAAAAGAAGTGAGAAAGAAGATGGGAGAATTTAGCAGGGTTAGGGTGCTAATCATGTTAATCATACAGCACTCTTGCTGCTCACAAGGACATCATTTGGAATTGGCCTGTTTCATGGCTTGCTAATGCATTAGCTGACCTAGATTGAATTAGGACTTGGTGTTTTAGAAACTAGTAAAAGGTAATTAATTATGAAAATAATTCCACACACACAATTTAAGGTTAAGGGTGAAAAACTTGCAGAAGTGCGTCAACATCTTAGAAAATCAAATCTTGACACACACACATAGATAAATTACATTTTAGTATCTCAGAGCAGACATTTTGCAGCTTGAGGTTTTTTTCAAATTGAAGTTGTTGATTTCGAACACATTAACACAGCAACATTATCCATTATAATTTGTTTACAGTTCTCTAAAAATTTGTTGCAGGCCTGGTTAATACATCCGTTCAGAGACGACCTGAATCCTCTTCAACAAAATGTTCTGTTCGGCTCCTGTTCAACTGACGTATTCAATTATTTTTTTTTCCTTTGGCATGGGAGAGGGAACTGTTAATTATGCTTTTGTTTTCACACAAACAAAATTACTCAACCAAACGTAAGAGCTCTTGATTAACAAAGGCAGACAGCAATTCCATTTTGTGCCAATTCTATGACGGCATCTGTTCTATTTTTCTCTTTCCCTCTCTCTAATGTTTCACCACTTTCACCCACATCGTTGTTGATTTCCTTGCTCTACTTACAAGGTACACTTAACGCTGTGGTTAAAAAGGTGTACTTTTCCAATCTAGCGCCTAATGATTGACGGGTTCTAAATTTGAGCCCACCCTTTGCTTTATCAGCTACCTGCAGCTTGGTTAAACTATCTCAAACTTGGACTCAGACAGAGTTGCTTTACACAACACTCCATCCATCATCCTGCCTATAAACTTTAGCAGAGGGGAAACTTGTCCCCACATCAATTTTTGACCCTGGGACTAGGGCATCCTGATACTTTGTCTATTTTGTGTCCCTTATTTTTTAATTTTCACTGAAAAACTGTGGAAATGGCTACAGTATGTAGACCTTGACCTGGATTAGATGCAACACTTCTTGATAATGACTATTGCACACATGCTTGGACATTGTTGTCTGCCTATGATTGTTTTACCCGCCTTGGGTAGCAAACTCAGAATCGTTAAGATACAATTGAAAGTGACGACCCATAAATATCGTTCATGAGTTGCAAGTATAGCCATTCATTTAGAGGGCAACAAGTCGGACAAGCGTTCAGAGTATAAAAGCACATGTGCATCTTTGCTGAGCAAAAAGAAGAAATGACGAATTCAAATGCCTGAATTTTCCCTAAATGCCCTCAGAGAATCCAAAGCCTGTATTTATCTCATTGATACATCCCAGTGCTGTCTGGCACATATGTTGTCCAGTCTAAATAAGATTAGGTTTTCCCCCAGAGCTTCCTTTGAGCCAGATTTCCCAAATAAGCCTCCTGGCACCTGCACTGGGTAGATATTGCTTAAGTAATCCAATAATGGGAAAACAAAATGCTCAGCACTTCCATCTAATAAGGCACACAGTGATGTGTGGCGGGGGACAATTCCGAAATACATCTTCCCGAGTTGTTTTTTTTAAGGGTTCACAGGCTAGTGAACTCCGAGTCAACCTTCAAATTGTTTTAAAACATGGCATGTGTCTGGACTGATGTGGTTTTTATTATTGCGCCGACTGGAAAAGACTCCCGAGGAGCTCAAATGTGAGAGCATGTCCCAATTATATGCCTGGGGCCGCAGTTCTTTATGTTCCAAAGCCTTAGATGAACTGATACGAGAAAATGTTAAGTGGCAAGGCATGACTGCTTTTCAGTTTAGGTTTACAAATACGTCTGTGCAGGACTGGCAGGTCAAAACTAAGCCTGCTGTATCTGGCAGAGTGCTGAAGAGTTCACGTACGCTATGAAAGCCTATGATCCATTTATCTCAACTGAGGATAGAAATGTATGTTTCAATCTTCATAAATAACACTGATGGAGAAGGTAACTTAGAAAAAGGATTCTCGGCTTTCCCTCAAAGTTAATGTCTGCATGTGTGTAATATGTGTCAAGGCCCTATTTTCACAGAGAAAAATCAGTCATTTATAAACTATATGAGGGAGGGTGATTTTAGGTGAAAAACAACAAGAAAAACGACCACATGTTCGACCCACACTAGGGCTGTTAGAAATCAGTGACATTCACACCGGCGGCATTATGTGTTCAGGTTGTACATCTGTATGTCCATACATCTGTACGTCCCACTTAAGAACATTTTGAGAGAATTTCTTCAAATGTGGCACAAACATCCACTTTGACCCAGCAATAAACTGATTATAATTTGGTGGTCAAAGGTTAAGGTCACTGTGACCTCAAGTCTGTCCTATTCTTTTGAATGCAATATCTCAGGAACATCTCGAGGGAATTGCTTCAAATTTGGCACAAACGTTCACTTGGACACAACAATGAGCTGATTAAAATTTGGTGGTCAAAAGTCACTGGGATCTCACAAAAAACATTTTTGGCCATATCTCAAGAATTCCTATGCTAATTATGACAAAATTTCACAAAAATGTCAAAAAGAATAAAATAATGAAGGGATGGCATTTTATAGCCATAAGACTATGACATCATCATGTTCTGCAAAAGCACTTTTATGGCTATTAACGGGATAACTCAGGAACATAAAGAAGACATTTGGTTGGATACTGAATTGGTGACTTTAATCTTGGTTGTCCACCTTGAAACTGTGCCGATTGTATAGCTCTGCTGTGCTGCCACATTGAAGATGTGTGTGAAGCATTTACATCTTACCAAAAAAACTCTCATACCTTTTTTTAAATTCATTTAACTTTGTTCACTTCACAACAAATGTTGTATGAGTCTGGGCAGACATGGATATAAAGTGCTACGTGACTGGTTGGTAGAGGCATACAACCAGAGGCGGTAATTATAGGTACAAATGTGCCCCATTATACTGTATTTTGTGTCGTGAAAAACTGGGTTCATCAGTGCAACAGAAATCAGCGGTAAAAGGGGAGGAGGGAAAGAAAAGCTGGGTTGAGGAAAATATGCTTTAGTTTAGTTCATTAGTTGATTCTACAGGTATGGAGCACCCTAATGAATATTACTGTGAATGCGCCACAGTTGGCTCAAACAGCTAATTCCAATTTACTATAATCGAGTTTTAAGAGGAGCAGGCCCACTCCAACACAAAGTGGCATTAAGTCTCTCTAGCTTGGTACCTCTAAAAGGTAGTTCAGTAATTTGCTGAACAAATACAGTCTCTTTGAGAAAACTGCTAATACCCAAGGGCAGACAACGAGGGACCATCTAGTATCCACTAAAATTTTATTTTACCCTTGTTGCCTAAAGGACCAAAACAGGAATGGATTGTGAAATACTACCCAGCGTGTTTCTTCCCCTGTGATGATGAACGTTGGAACGAAATACAGGAGGAGGAAGGTGAAGGCACAGAAAGCCCTTATAACCCGAGGTTCATGGCACTCTGTCTCGGTGAAAAATAGCATCGTCTCCCCCCTTTGCCCTGCACTGATTGTTTCTTCCATAAATCCCCTTTGAGATTGTATAATTAATTGAATGCTGCTTATTTGTCATTAAAAACCCTTGCCTAATGCCTGAGATTATGAGGGAACCATTGTAGAGTCAATCTATTAATCACCAAGCCTTTTTTCTGCAGAAAAACCTTCACAGACGAACAATTCAAGCAGTTGCTCATTCTCAGTGACATTGGAAAACTCAGTTGTAAAACTCTTAAGTCGACAAACTGGTGTCATGGTACATTATGCCTTTTAAACACTTAAAAATCTCTTCACATGTGTAATAAAAAAGACCCTGAAAGACAGAATGCACACCTGCAGTTTTCAGGTATCTCTACAAAACAGAGTAGCCATACTGTTGACAACCATGGGATGTCCTCTCCCTTTACAACTATATTGGGAGGCCTTACACTTACAGGAAACTCTATAGAGAAGCAGGTGTTGGGATTTTGGTTGGAATTTGGTTGGAATTTGAGAAACACAATCCAGGTCAGAAATTCTTGGAGTTATGCTTCAAAATGACCCTGCCTAGTGTTCCTCCAAGCCTGCCATCCCCCATGGGCGTTTTTTATGGCCATTGCTGCTGGGGCAGATTGGATCAGCCAAGCAGAGGGCATGCAACATAGATGTACGCCACTTTTGGCAATGCGCCCTACCCTCCCTAGGCCCCATGTCATTCATAAACATGACGGATTAGCTGTGATATTCCTCCATTTACAACATAAGCGAAGGGAGTTGGAGGAAGAGAATGAAAGCAGAGAGTGAGTGTTAGTGTCGGATGCCCCTTAGGGGTAGTGCTAAAATGGATGGGTAAAGAGGGAGATGAAAAGGAGAGATGAAGCAGGAAGGGCGGAGAGGGGGCCTTTCTCTACAGGCCTGGCTGGGCAAGCAGCAAAGCAGGCAGGAAGCCAGGCACAAAGCTCCATTTACGCTCAGATGCCCCCCCCCCCCCTACTCCACAACACCCCACACCTCCACCCACCCATCCCCTTCTTGCTTTACAGACTACACGTCAGCTCAGCCAGATGTACTGTTCTGAGTAAAGATCACCTAGGGGGAAGGTGGAGAGGGAGAAAGAGAGATTTCAAGACCTTTTCCTACCTACAATCATGTCTTTCTCCCACACTGCCATTGTCTTTTGAATTTGCCTTACTCACTGACTTGATCTGCCTCGATCCAGCCGAGGCTCATCTGAGACTTTAAAAGATGCTTGATGTTAAAGACTCTCCCTCAATCTGTCTTTGTCTGTCTCCCGCCTTCTTTGCCTTCTGTCTCTCTCCCACCCTCTTCAGGATTTCACTTTGCATATTCCATTTGCTGGTTGTTACCTTGAGCAATGATTCCATTTACTTTAGAAAACAGTGCCCCATTTATTAAGAGTTGGGGGAAGGAAAAAAAACTTCTCTTGATGTCATCCTATCTCCCATCAGCATTTTTTTCTGTTATTATTAGTAATATTCAAAGGAGGAGGGAAAAAACTATTTGACAATGCTTTGAGCTATTTGCCAAACACAAAGCAAAAATGGATGTCGCTTATTTTTCTCTCAACTCCATGAAACGTACCTAAGGAAGCCTATTCTTTTTTTTCCCAGCTTTTTCCTTAACAGTCCATCAACCCTCATTTGATCCTCTTGAGTGCATTAAACATTCACAAATAAAGAGGACGTGGCAGGGAATATATAAACAACCACACACTGTCTTCTCCTTAGAGACACCCCTGTCACGATGAAGCATATACTGCCAGACATCTGTTCTGTTTTCTGTTTCAGGCTTATTTATTGTATATCCACCCTCTTACCGCCCACTTTGGATGACTATATGATACTTGATGTGTCAAAGTTAAATAAACTATATGTTTTTGTGTCAATATTTATCAGAAAATAAAATTGAACCAATTAGGTTGATGTATTTATTTTGTCTTTTCAGAAGAAGCTGATAAAGGCCAGAAGCTGGAGACAGCGGGGGCCCAAGAGAGTATCAGCAACCAGGTGAGTCTTCCGACCGGGCAGGAAAAAAGACAGACGGCAAAACTGTGAGACACTGAGTTGCTTCATTAACCTTCATGTACTATACATTCAGAAGCAGGCAGGTCACTATGATCAAATGGGCGTTTCTAATACCTTGGCATATCATTTACCAAAGTCTGTGTATGTCAAGGAAAAAAAAAGACAGTGTGAGACTGTTTGTGTGTGTGTATGCGGAGGTGTGTATTACTTTACTAGCAAGAAAGCATCCCATCGGCTGTCAGAGTGCTTCCACAAAATCCTCTGAGCTTTAATCACTTTTAGCATTTTGTGCATGACAGTGCCAGATATCTTTATGGGTCACGGCCTGGGACTCTTCAATTTGAACATGGTATCATCAGACTCAGACGAGTACTCTGGGAGTCTTTGCGGTATAAATGTCTCAGGAAACCGACTTCATACAAGTTCTCTTCCTCTTTGGAAAGGGAAAACCTAGCACCAGCCATTTCAATAATTGATATAGCTAAAAGCTTGCTACAGGAGAGGGGAGTATAGAGATTATTCATGCTCGCTGACATCCTGCAGAGAAGGACCTCTTGGCTCTGAAAGAGCCCTAATGGAAAATGGGGTTATATCAGGCTTTCAAAATTTATCAGATGGGCATTCTCCCCACAATTGACTGTGGGAGACGATGGGTGTCACAGCAGGCAGTGGGTGGCATTGTTTTATTATGGAAATTACTATATTGAGGGCACATGTTTAACACTGATGAAACTTGTGATGAGAATATGTAAGGTTTTGTACCCCTTTTCCATTCATGCAGCAATAAAACATCTAATTAGTCACCCCAATCATCTTTGCTGTACTGAATGTAATAATGTATAGACAACTAATTACACCCAAAAAAATCAATTCTTGCCACATCACTTTTTCTAAGTCCAAAGTTGTTTGGTTGTAATTAGCGAGCAGCCTTACACAGCTTGAAAAGTTTCTCAAGATCATTAGATGCATTAAGGATGACCCTGCAGTACCCAATTAATCTAGTAGAAAATGACTTTTGAGTGCAGCTTAGATCAAAGCTACTAACATTAGCACCCCTCGACTACCTGGCTCAGACTTACACACTACTCAT